>BSBK01004491.1:1200000-1629664 GCA_027943335.1 Chamaecyparis obtusa
CTCAGTTGCAACCTTGACCGACGGTCTCGGTCATTGAAGGAAGGTCGGTCGTTGAAGGAACTCAGTAACCTCCGACACTCCGTGAAAGTGTTACTCAGCGATGCTTGTGGTGCTCGGCGATGCATGGCATGCTCAGTTATTTCACTGTTGCTCGGTAGTTCTAGTTTACCGACTGGAGTTCTGTGTGATTTGTTGGGCTGACTTGGTGCATTTATTGTTGGTAGTTGTTGTTGCAGGCCGACATGTTGAATTAAATGTTTGTAAGGCTATTTTGATGCCGACTTGTATTGCATTTAATAATTGTTGGGGGAGTTAATTGTTTCATCCAGCCGACTTGTGGCTGATGATTAGTATTTATAGGATGTTTGGGTAGATGTTTAGGGGATGGGAGGAAGATCATCAGAGGGTCATCAACAAGAGAGTAGGAGTTCATGACTTGGAAGGCTTAGCGAATCAGATTTGAGGTTCTGGAAGCTAGAGTTGGCGAAGTTGTGGAAAAGATCTTGCATGATTTTGCAAATCAAATTGTTATCTAATAGTTTGTAGTTGCAGAGCTAGTGGTTTGCACACTTGGAGACAAGGAGGTTGCTTGGAGGCTTGCGAGCTCAAGTTTAGATCTGCCTTAGGGTTTCCATCAGCTTCTGATTGTCTTTAGAGCTGAACTAGCTGAGATTGTATTGGATCTGTTTGGATCTTGCAGAATTGTTTCTGATTGTAATTGCCCCTAACCCGGAAGGCCTTACAGCCGGGCATGTTAATGAAAATCAGAGTTAAACAATTATATTTGTTGTTGTATTGTTGAGTATTCCGTTGTGTTGTTCTGAAGCTACAAGGTTTGGACTGCCCTTAATTGGATCCACCATCCTTGGCTGCGTCATACTCTCTACCAGCAGATTATTGGGTCCTTGATACTTGGTCAACACTAGACCAAACATTTGCCATGCAGTGAATACACTTACTCAATTTATGTGTGAACCGAGACAGTTACATCTAGCTGGAGAAAAACACATTCTAAGATATCTACATGGCACAATGGGATATGGTGTTAAATAAAATAACATAGATCTAAATCTGCATGGATATACTAATTCAGATTGGGTTGGAAGTGTAGTAGATCAGAAAAGCACATCAGGGTGTTGTTTCAGCGTAGGATCAGCTATGATCTCTTGGTTTAGTAGGAAGCAATCATCAGTTGCACAAAGTTCCACATAAGTCGAGTACATTGCAGCATCCATAGGAGCTTGAGATGCTGTATGGCTAAGGAAACTTCTTGTCGATTTGTTTGGACAATTCTTGGATACTACTATCATTCACTGTAACAACCAGAGTTGTATAAAACTTTCAGTGAATCTTGTGTTTCATGACAAATCGAAGCATATTGAAATTTCCTACCATTATGTTAGAGACATGTGGAGAGATATGTTATCCAATTGAGATAAGTTAGTACAAGTGAACAAACGGCAGACATTCTCACCAAGCCACTCTCCAAGGAAAAAGTTGAATACTTTCAAGGTAAGTTTGGCATGGTAGAAATTGTAACCTCATCTGAGATATAGTCTCAACAATGTTAATTTTTTGTACTATTATATTCTAAAGATGTTTAATGTGTAAACTCTTTTATTGTCATGTGTGTACTCCATGACTACATTGGTTTATGGGCCCCTGTGAACATCATTGAGAGGTGACGATCTCTCAATGGTGAACACTTGTATTTCTGGTTATTATTGTAAGGTGTCGACTTTACAATAATTGACCTCACTATCATGATGGATATCATGAGACTTGATATCCGTGGACATGTCATGAGAGTTGATTTCTCTTAAGTAATATCAAATTATGGTAGATATCATGAGACGTGATATCTATGGATAAGCCATGATGAATGATATTACTGAGATACTCATGGTGGATATTATGTGACTTAATATCCGTGGATATGTCATGAATTAATATCCTTATGGTAGGTATCGTGTGACTTGATACTAGTGCACATACCATAAGGTGAGTTATGGTGGATATCATGTGACATGATATCTGTAGATATACGATAACTCTTGATATCACGGTGAGGTGATATCTCTCTATTGCACAATAAATGGATATATTGTGTTTACAAATCTCCTCCCTAGCTAAGAGGGAGTGTTAAAGATATGTAGCTTCAGTCGGATTACTCTGATCAATATGATCAAATGTATAAGTGGCCTATCAACCTTGTGTTGGCAAGTGTGCAGTGCTTGAAGGTGTATATGTTGTCATTGTTGGCAACACATACCTCTGTGATAATCACCTAAAGTGGAAATAAGTGTTTGATGGTCAGTTAAGTGAAAAATGCCTAAGTACAAAGACAGTTTCCAGAATACAGTCACTATTTGGTCAGCAAGCATGCGATACTTATCCTTATGGTCTGCGAACATAAATATATGTTATATGAGATGTAATAAAGCTTCTGTTATGATCACTTGAGTTTTGGCTTTGTCTGGACAGAGTTGCTTCTAAAGTTGTGGGAGCATAGTATGCAATGAAAACAGGGCACCTGAGTAGACACAACGATTGGGATATTAAGATAAGTTATTTTTGTGATATGATTTATGACTTATAATTAGTCCTAACCTATCCTAGTGTGTGTATGGTCGCATAATATCCTTTTTGTTGTGAACAAAATGTAAGGACACATTTTGTGGAGAATTAGTGAGCCAACAAAGAAATTAAGATGATCAAGTAAATATATATGAGGGCTTTGAGTTGCGAAAAAAAAAGGGGATGGATGATGATCATGTGATGACTGAGTAAAGTGGAGATTCTGTGATTATTGTTGTGAACCTCAATTGGAACTATTTTTGGCATAACAGATGTTGTTCCAGTTCATTCTTTGTTGTTGCAAAATATTTTGAAATACTCGACAGTGAGTCCTTTGTAAGAGCAGTGAGCTCCATTTTGTATTCACCCCCTAACAGGGTTATAGACTCCTAACAAGGTCTATCCTCTAACAAGGATTTGTACTAATGTAATATTTTGCTCCTAGCGGGGCAAGGTCTCCTAATAGGGACACAATACTTTTGAGTGCATCATTTGTGGGTACCCATCCCCACCGAGGTTTTCTCTTGACCGGGCTTTCCTCGAGAACAAATCATGGTGTTATGAGTTATTTACATTATGTGTATGTTCTTATTTCAGTTATGGCATGGTTAAGTTTGAATTGGTTTAAAAAGAATATAAGTACTACAATATTGATTCACCCCCCCCCCCCCTCTCAGTATTGCTTGATCCCAACACCTTGAACATTTGATCTCTATCCATTATCTATGGAAGATCTGATTATTAATAATAATATATTATGATCATGCTTCACTCATAATATAATATTATTAAAATTATCACTGTTAATTGTTTATTAATAATAATAAACATGTTACTAAATATATGAATATTCAGTAATATTCATGTTACTGAATATTCATATATTTATTAATGAATGTATTTAATAATTATATTGTTCCAAATAAATATGGATAATATAATGCACAGCAAGTTGAAGACATTAATGATACCACTGTTATCGTTTTTGCATTGTTATTATTTCATTGTTATCGGCATTGTTATGAAAGGGTGGCCTCACGTAGAGGCACAACCCTACGTGAGATCATTCGGTCTCAAGTAGAGTCGTACCTCTACAAGAGACTACATAACCACATTTGTAGCCATATCTTTGGAAAGTCGAACGCATAACACATACAAGTTGATAATACATACTGCAGTTTAATAACAATTAGTACTTGCAGATCGATATATATATATTAGTTGGAGATCGATAATATATATCGATGATATCCATGTACTTCCAGATTGATATATAATTATATATTGTGCATATCGATACTCATTGTAAAGCGAGACTTCTTTTGGAACAAAGCAGTAAGAATATTCAGATTATCAAACTGTGGAGAGTTTGATATAAATCAAATTATAATAACTCTGCTTAATCATCAAAAATAAAATAAAAATTATCATCGATATAAATCTGATCAAAACTTAACAGAAATGAGGTAATTTGTTGTTTAAAAGTCAATGTGGAGGGAGATTGGCTGTATCAACAAAACAAAAACAAAAAAGACATTTAAAAATTGCATTGTTGGGCTTTGAGTAGATATTTTTGGTTATAGTTTTGCTGTCCTCCCACTAATCAGCTAACCGCCAACCAATTCAGCTGCAAGGAAATTTTAATTGTGTTTTTGGGTCAACACACCATCTCCATATCAGCAACACCAGGTGCTTTTAGTTCTTATTATATTATAATTTGAAATTAGTTAAGTGGTTATTCATACACTATGAATTATTTATTCTAATAAAAAAAGTGTGGGTAATGTTATTTAAATTGTGGACTGTCCAAAATACAAAAGGAAAATATTTTTCAAGAACTGTTGGAAAATTTTAATAGGGTATATTTCAATGGTATCACAGCCGATTTCCTACCATAGAAAACTATTCTTGTGAATTTTTTAGATCCAATTTCATGCATGAAGGTGATAGAGAATTGAAAATTTACCAAAGAGAAAGGAAGAAAGATCTGGATCAACCAAAAATTATTGCAGGATAGCAAGACTTTAAGGGACAAAGTCGAAATAACAAGGATGCAAATGATGTTCGATATGAGAGGCTTGTATAGGGTCAATTATAGTTGGAAAATGTGGTGAGTACTTGTCAAGTCCTTTTTCACCACAATGAGTTACTCGTGAGTTAAACTGCCAACCAAAAATTCACCAAATGCATTTAAAATGCAAATCCTTTTACCAGCTTCAATTTGACCTTAGAAAGCCATGATGGATTGTGGGAGGTACCCCTGCTGAAGGCTTGCTGAATCCTGAAATCTGGCTAAGTCTAGAATTTTTCAAAAACCCCCAAAAATCTAGAATCTGCATCTTAACTCCTATGAAGCTAGAACCTATCTCAAACATCCTAACAGTATTTATACAAATATAACTCAAAGTATAAAAAATTAAATAAATCAAACTTATACTTAAATATTATATTTGTATAAATCCTCCCGCCCCTGAACTGGAAAATTGGAAACTCACATCAAAAGAGCCCAATGCGGTTTAAGTGATTTGGCCCCACTTTATGCCTTCATAGGCCGGGGATTCGTGTGGATCCGTGCAGGATCCTCGAGGGTCCACGCTAGATCCCCCCGGGTTCGCGCCAGATCCGGGCAATGTCCGTGTCTAGACCTATGGGGACAAGAGGGCATTTACAAAGGACCGAAAAACCCCCTTACGACCTCCACCCAACTCTGCAAGATGGCAAGTGTCTTTGGGAGTATGAGACATTGATAGGGAGAGCAAGTACAAACAAAACACTAAGCAAGCAATGAGGGCTCTGGCAGACATCCACTCTTGGGCTTAATGTAGAAATGGCTTTGGATGGACCTATCATATGGTTGTTGCTTGCATAATATTATATGTGTGTGTGTGTGTGTGTATAACTAAGGGTTTTATACATAGTTACACCATTGTCGGGGACAAGGGGACGGGGGAACGGGACATGGGGGAAAAGGGCCTCAATTTGGGGACGACAGCGGGAGGGGGTGTATATACTATATACTATACATATGGTACTTAAAATGCTAGTCATGAAAAGAAGTATAAGACTATTAAGAAGTAAAATTTTAAAATTGCAAATGCCAAATAATAAATAATAAAAACTTTAACATTGAACAATGAATATTAAAGTTTCGAATATTGAATTACTAATTAGAAATTAGAATACTCGATACTAAATAAATTATAAAATTTTAAATTGTCGAATCGGCAAATGGAAGATTTCTATTATATTAAAAATATTATAATGATTACAATGAGTAGCATTATATCAAAACAAGTACAAAATGTCAAAATGTAGTGAAGTGAGGCCTCTAATCATCCCTTGGGAGGTCAGCCTCAAGGCAAACTCCTCATCACTAGAACTACTGGACTCATCAAGGTGAAGATCTACCAAAGGAATACCAACCAGCCCTACGTCTGAAGTTGTTGCATCCTCCTCCTCATCAATCTGTGATGGCTCCTCTGGCTCTACACATGAAAAAAAGTGGTCATCGATGGGGAACACCCAAACATCCCCGAGACACTCAAAGGATGCTTAGGCGTCCCAGGGACACCGAGACGTCCCCACGTCCAAGCGGCGAAAAAACACACACACACTCACACACATACATACATAAAAAATTGGCATACCTCCACGCTAGATTCTGATACACATACCCACACTCATACCTGAACCGGTGACTTAGGTGATATGTTGCTGCTGCAGTGTCACTACAGTATTGTTCATCATTAAGGTTTCTACATTGGTTTTGAGGACTTAGGGGAGTTATTGTGCATCAAAAAGTATTGGATCTAGATTTTTTGACCTCTATAAGATCAGTAAATTCCAGTCCTAAGATCCGTTATAGAGTTGGTTTACGTCATTCCCAGCCACCAACAATCATCCTCGGTGTTGCATCAATCATACAAGGTGTTCTTCCAATCAGCAGTAGGTTATATGAGTCATACAGTGTGTTGTTCCAGCATTTTGGAAGGTAATATCAGTCATATGTGGTGCTATACTAATCATTAGAAGATTACTCCATTCATATAGGGTGTTGTTCCAGCATTCTGAAAGGTTACATCAATCATATAAAGTGTTTGTACCATCGTCAGAAAGCTATATCAATCATAAAAATGTCATTCCAACATTCTGGAAGATTGCATCAGTCATATAAGGTGCATATCAGAGCTGTCATCATTTTTCCCATCTTGCAATTAAATAAGATCAATGTTGTTGCTGCTGGCATATTGATTTTTTATCAGATCTTAGTGTGATTCAAAGTTAAATTTTGAGGTTTTTAACCTTTTTGTGAAGTTTCCAACTTGTTAATTGCAATCAGCATTGTATTACAAGTTTTAGTTGCTATTCCACTGGTGTGTGCTCTAAAGAAATCGGAAAATAACACAAATTCTAAATGGGAGACATTACAAAGCAAGATTATTGAAGAGTCAAATAGAAAATTTAATCAATGATAATTGATGTAACTGTTGCATCCCGACGTATTTTGGAGTAAATCAATGTTCATTTAATAGGCCTTTGAACCTTTCTAGATTGAAGTTTGTCAGACCTTAGGTGCTCCAAAATGGACGTTTGCAATTAGGGTACTTTTCAAAGGCAGTGAGATTATCTACACATTTATTTGCATACACGCTTATTGAATGCCTCCTAAATGCAAACCTGTTGTTCTATGCAACGTCTTGAAAACAAAAATATAGTTCGTGTTTTAGTTAGTATTGGATTATTTGAGTTTTTAGTCACTCGCTACTGGCAAATGGCATCAAAGAAACAACATAGCTTAGCTCTGACCTTGTAGGAGTCAATTTACAACACCGATGCTCTGAAGTTTGCATTTAGAGAAGTGGTCAGAAGAAATTTTGAGAAAGTATTGATCAAATAAATGAAATTAACTGACAAATTTCTAGTTGGCTATCACTTGTTTCTTCAAAAACTTACAGCTCATGCGGACTGATTTCAATTGGATAGCATTTTGAGCAAATTCCATAATTAATGTGAGTCCATTATGCTTCTCTTGACTTCCCTCTCAGGATACAATACAAAACAGTTGGATGCACTCTGACGTGGGAACTTTTTGTCCTCAAGGCTAGCCATGGCTAAGGTATTGACCCCAAAGTTTCCCAAAAAATTTCATTAGTTAAATGCTTGAAGTTGGTCTGCAATGAAGACCAAGCCTCAATTCTAACTCTCAAATCAGAGCTTTCAAATTAGACATACGTTACTCCTAAATTTTGTGGGTCGGTTTGAAGGCATGGCAGGCTAAAGAACTCTGTGATCCCCACACTAGATAACGACGTTGCAAGCTAAACTTGAATATTATATATGCAAATACGATAAATATGAAAAACGTACATATAGCATCTACTGTCTACCAAACCAACGCAAATCACAGGTTTTTTCAGAGGAAATTAACCTCAGAAATGAGGCCCACAGACAAAGGTGACAGTCAAATTAAAAGCCTGTCGAACACAAGGGACTAATGAAACCCAAAAGCCAATCTCTTAAAGATTAACAGCCATCAAAAGAACACAGGCTCACCCCTTGGACTCCAAAAAGGAATAAGCGAAAACCGGACCTAAAACCAAACTGTCTGTAGGCTTGGAGCTAGGCAATAGGTTTCTCACTGGATAGACATTTATTGCAACCCAAAAAGTGTGTTTAAACTCTAAAGAGTGAAGAACGTCAAACAGCAACGCATTTAACTAAGGGAAAAACTTGCCCGAAACCGACACGGTCATCCAATTTAAAGAGTGGAGAATGCCAAAAAAAAATGCATTAAGTGAAAGAGAAAACTCGCCTGATATCGACACCGCCATCCAATTTGAATTCAGTGACATTGCTTTCGACCCAGTTGACAGCTGCCTTAGAACTCGTGGCCATTACCTGAAGCTGGTCGTTCGGAATACCCACCATGACCTCAATCCCTGTGTTGGCCAGGGCCCTGACTGCATGCTTCTCTGCATCGAACAGCTTCACCTTGGTTATTCCATTGTCCTTGAGCAGCCCCACCACTATGTCTGGCGGCAACGGGTGTGTCGCCCGAGTCCCCCAATTCATTCCCATTCCCTTTGCAGGTGTCCATTTCCACCCACTGCTCAAACACAACCACATAACAACCCACACCCACCACTCCATCTTCTTATTCCAGTCCAGAGGATCGAACCTGAGGCCTCACGTCACTTCACCCACACAACACAATCCAGCAAAGTGCCTGCAACTCAACTGTTCGCTGTCGCTCTGGCTCTGGCTGGACTGTTAAATGCCCGCGAGGAAAAAAGATGTTTTTTTCTGTGAGCTGGATTTGGGTACATAGATTAGGAGGAGCAGAAGCTAAGAATAAAGATAGTATAAGGCGGATTTGAGAAAGCCGACAGAGCAACACTAAGGATGTGAATATCGAAGGCATCAGGAAAAGAGAGATTCAACAGCAGATTCGATCATGGAAAGCAAAAAGAAGGGATTTTGAGGCATTTGCTGAGAAAAGCCATATGCCCATCTGCTTTTTTCACTTCAAAATCCTTTCTCAGGCCTGCTCATTCCTCTAACCCCCATCTCTATGCACGTCGACGAATACTGTTCTGTTTG
Source organism: Chamaecyparis obtusa (assembly GCA_027943335.1). Taxonomy (NCBI): domain Eukaryota; kingdom Viridiplantae; phylum Streptophyta; class Pinopsida; order Cupressales; family Cupressaceae; genus Chamaecyparis; species Chamaecyparis obtusa. Next base: position 1,209,178 of record BSBK01004491.1, read on the forward strand.
CCGTTTACCAACCTTAACGGCGCTGTTAGCTACTGTTGTCCTATTTTTAAATTCATTTAGGCATATTTTTATTGATTTTTATCCTTTTCTATGCCATTAACCCTTTTCTATTTTTTAATCTCTGCCTTGTTTATGTGGGATTGGAACTTATTCCGCTTTCCCTACTGTTTTGTCAACTATCCACTTTTTTTTAAAACAAAATATTCTTGCTCTGGTTTTAAGAGGCTCTAGACAAAGTAGTGCAATTGAGCTGTAAAGATCTTATTCAATATAATTGAATTTTAATTTTTAAGCCTTTATTCAAAGGCTACTTTTTGTTGCTATGCATTGATATTTTTAATTTTATGTATTTGTTAATATTTAAAAAAATAATAATGAAAAAAAATTTATAAATTGTAAAATGATATTATTAATTTTTTTGTTGTTGTTGAAAGTTCAACTTTAGCTAACAGGTAAGGACGGAGAGATATTATTAATTTAAAAACAAAAATTATTATAAGATTTTATTCAAAGACTGCTTTTATTATAAATTGTAAAATGATATTATTAAAAAAAATTGTTGTTGAAAGTTCAATTTCAATTAAGAACTAAAGACTGAAAGATATTATTAATTTAAAAACAAATATTATTATAATCACCTAATATGAATTAAATTATTGTCAAACCCATCCATAGAAATGGAGGCCATTAACCCTTTTGTATGTCATTATGTATGGTTGAAGAGAGAATGATAGAAAGTACTAGTTGGATGGTGACTACAAAGATAGGTAAAAAGCTGCTTGATTTTCCTTCAAGTTGTGAATCCAAATCCAGTTCTCATTTATAAGCTTTTCATTATTTGTCTTTATTGCTGATTTGGTTGCCGTTTGAGGAAGACTGGGGAGTGGGCAGGAGGGCAGGAGGGCCCACCAAAGCTCATAGAAGGAAGGAAAGTAATAAGGACATTTATTTATTTGAGGCATCCTTATTTAAGAGGCTCGACATACCAAGTGATACAAGTCACATGAAGTTGTAAGTCTGAAAATGTACTTTCTTAACATGTCGGAAGGAAAACAAGTTTCCGTTAAACTTTGTTACAGGCTAAAAATACATGTTTACAAATTAATTTAGATTGATTATCTTGATAATTGTGAAAGTGGATATTTAAGAATTAAATATTCAGTGGAAATCAAATGTGAAGGAGTTAGGAGATCAAATGTGGATGAGTCTTTAGTTGTAGAATTAGTTTTTTTATTGGATTAAGAAGGAAGAAATTAAAAGAATAAATATAAGATCTTTGATGTTTAATAATTAAATATTAAATTATAATAAATAATAATTATTAGAGTTGAAGGTCTTTTAAAGATTAGAGAAATTTAAAATTTCAAAGTAATAAGAAGTTACATAGCATATACAAATTTATGTTATTGCATAACAACAACATACTTAAAAAGCACCATAAATAAGAGGTGTTCACTTAAGATTTATTACAATTTAGTACTACTTAAAATTGTGTTTGTCGAAATCAACTATAATTCAATGTTTAGTTTCCACAATCTATAATAATTTCAACTATCTCCTAGTTTTGATTGTGTAATTATGTTAAAAATAATTACACAATCAAAACTAGAAGTAGATAGTTGAAAATCAACTATAATTACTTATCCAACAATTAAAGAATGCTATAAGACAGCAGTTTGTGGTCAAACTCGTATAGTTATAATGTAGATAGCTAAAAAAAGAAGTCATAATTGATTTTATTTGGACAACTAACATTTGCATTTGATGCCTAGTTAAACTCTTATATTTTAAACTAGTTCCATGCGGTAAAATTGGTAAAAAGTACTTGTGTACCATATTGATGAGGTAAAGGCATTGGACCTCTGGCTTTCAAGGAGATGAATTAGTGTGAAAAAGGTGTTGAGACAAGGTGACCCCCTCTCCCCTTACCTTTATCCTTGCAAAGGTCTTTGGGAGGAATTTTCTAAACCTTGTGAACATGGGTAAAGTTTATGGTGTTAAGGCAACCTCCACTATTCATGTAAGTGTTATTCAATAGTTTGTAAATGATACCATTTTATTTGGGAAGGCTTCCATGGTAGAAGCAAGAGTGTGGAAGGTGTTTCTTGATGATTATGTCATGGCTTCGGGATAATACATAAATTACGAAAAGACTAATCTTAACTTCTTCACCACTTAAGGGAATTTTGGGATGGCAAAGTGTTGCATTCCCTAGTTTGTATCTAGGTATCTCTCTTATTGTTAAAGATGTGTCTTAGACCTTTTAGAACTCCATTATTGAAAGACTTTAGAAATATATTGTTGGGTGGAAAGGGAAGCTTTTGAGTAGTGCTAGTAAACTCCAATTACTTGTTGCATCATTACAAGGTATACCTCTCTACTTCCTCTTAGTTTTTAAAGTTACGGGCACAATGGTTGATAAACTGGAAGGGATACAAAGAACTTCTATGGATAGGTAGGGAGGACATGAAAAGGATGACCTTGGTCAACTAGGATACAGTTTGCAAACCCAAGAAAGATGGGGAGCTAGGCATAAGAAAGATCATTCCCATGAACAAAGCTCTAATGGGAAAAAAATTGGGTGGAATTTGGCAAATCATGAATCAGATTGGTGCGGGATCATGAGTGTGAAATACCTGAACTCTAAAAAAATCTATAACAAAACTTTTTGCCACATCCTACCCTAGTGGATCCAAGATGTGGAAAAACATTATTAAGGAAAGGAACCTTATTTAGTTAAGGATAAAAAGTCAAATCGGTGATGGAAAAACCATTCACTTTTGGGAGGATGTTTAAATAGGAGAGGCGCCCTTGATAAAAAAAAAATATGAATTTCATATGCCTCTAGAATATAGCAAGTGGTTGTTTTGGTACTAGGGTGGTCGACTACATTACACCTTGGAAGTCTTAGAAAGACATAACTCTATGTTGTCATTCCCAACTTTATTTCCTTAACAAAGTTAGGGAACTCCAAGAAATTTTTCTTAAAGTGAGAATCCCTTTGTTCTCGAGAGAAGACACATTCTTTTGGAGCAAGAATCCTAATGGGGATTGTTTTGTTAAGTCAACCTACCTTATGATCTTTATGTAGGGGCATTCTAGGGTACTCAGTGGGTCTGCATGGAGGTGTGTTGTTTGGCCGGTGTTACTCAGTTGCAGCCTTGACTGACGGTCTCAATCATTGAAGGAAGTTCGGTCACTGAAGGAACTCGGTAATCTCTAGTGCTCGATGAAAGTGTTACTCGGCGATGCCTGTGGTGCTCGGTCGACACTGGTGCTCAGCGATGCTTGGCATGCTTGATTATTTCACTGATGCTCGGTTGTTCCAGTTTGCCGACTAGAGTTTCGTGTGATTTGTTGGGTTGACTTGGTGCATTTATTGTTGGTAGCTATTGTTACAGGCCAACAAGGTGAATTTAATTATTGTAAGGCTATTTGAGAGCTGACTTGTATTGTATTTAATATTTGTTGGGGGGAGTTAATGGTTTCATCCAGCCAACTTGTGGCTGATGATTAGTATTTATAGGATGTTTGGGGTAAATGTTTGAGAGGGGGAGATGACTTTGAGGCATCAGATCTAGATGATCAGATAGGAGACTATGATAGCATATTTGAGTGGTGAAGTTGTGGAAAAGTTCCTGTGGGATCTTGCAGATTAGATTGATTTCTGATAGATTGTTTGTAGCAGAGCTAGTGGTTGAGGCTTGGAAATAAGGAGATTGTTTGGAGGCTTGCGAGCTCAAGTTTAGATCTGTCTTAGGGTTTTCATCAATTACTGATAGTTTTCAGAGCTGAACTAGCTAGACTTGTATTGGATCTTGTTGATCTTGTAGAATTACTTCTTATTGTAATTGGCCCTAACTCGGAAGGCCTTACAGCCAGGCATATTAATGAAAATTGAGTTAAAATATCTTATTGTGTTAAGTTTTCCGCTATGTAATTCTAAAGTTGCAAGGCTAGACTATCCTTAATTGGATCCTCCCTATCTTCATCTGCGTCATGTGGTATCAGAGCTGAGTTGACCTTGTTGGAGTGAAGGTTGACCTAGCAAGGCTGATCTTGCGAAGTTGATCTGGTTGGTGAAGAGATTGTATGATCTAAGTTGTAGATCTGTGACACTGAACTTGTGGATCTTGCCCTAGTTGTTTGTGCAAGGTAGCAGGTTGAGATCTGACTTGCATACAACTTGGAGATTGCCACAAGGTGGTTAGTGTAGGGTTTGTTGCAGAGGGTTTCTCTTATCTTTAAGGATGCCTCTGAGAAGATTGGACCCTAGAGTAATTGTTGATCTTTGTGATACTATGGAATCTAGGATTATAGAGAAGGTGAAATCATATTTCAGATTTGAGATGGAGTTGATGAAGAATGACATGGTCGCTAGGATCATGAGAGTTGTTACTAGTGTACCTCAAAATGTTGGTACTAAAGATGGTTATGAGGAAGTTGTTGAAGACTTTGAACCTGCTGGATCTAGTGGTGATGACTGGAGAGATAGATCTAGTGAAGACAGAATTGCTCAGTTGCCTAGATCTAGAGCTCAGTTAAGTAGTAGTTACCGAATAGAAGTTTCTACTTTCTCTGGTACCTTGAAACCCGAGAACTTGATTGATTGGATTGGTGAACTTGAAGATTTCTTTGATTTGGAAGAAATTGAAGATCCTCTTCAGGTGAGATTAGCATAGACAAAGTTGAAAGGACATACTGCTCTTGGTGGAAAGAACTACAAAGAGATAGAGAAGATGAAGGTGAAATGAAGATCAATCGGTGGAGGTTGATGGTGACAAAACTAAAAGCTAAGTTGATGAAGGGTGCTCCCCTTAATACCACAAACACATAACAGAAATAGAGAAACAACAACAATAATATGCAAGAACAGAAAATTGGCTTCTTATTATCTCCACAAATGTGGAATTACAAACTTTTAGAATTACAATATGCAAAGCCACATGGGCATTCCCTTACAATATTCTGTAGGACAAAGCCTCGAATCAATACCCAGATCTACTACCCAGAACTATTCCCAACTGCCTAAGACAATAATACAACCTTCCTTATATAGGCAATTTCCACCGCCCGAGAAGGTTCCAGAAATTTAGCCCTAAGGGCCGACCAAACTTAGAATTATTTTATTTTTCAATTTATTACATCAAAGTCAGCTCAAAATAACTTTTGAAACCCAAACAGAAATTTTGAAGGAAAATTATTTTTCGCCATTTCAGGTGACCCGACTTCCAGAGATCATAAGTCATCACCAGTTGACCCGATTGACTATTATAACCCCATTTCAGAAATGTCACGAAGCGCTCTACAGGCTTGACTCGCGCAAGTGCCTGTCACCCAAATTTTTGACCTCATCCGGGGCCTCTAAAGCCTTCAAAACTGAGTTCAAAGTTTCTGTACCCTGCTACCAATACCGAAAATCTTCAATATCTTCAAAACTACACCTGATCTAGCCATGAAACTTTGCTGGCAGACTTATATGACCAAAATGAACCTCCAAGAAAGAAATCAGATCATTCTGAGCACATACAAAAATTACCAAAAATAGTAACTTTCCATAAATAGCAGCTCTGCACAAAATAGCCCTTATTGAATATAAAAATAGAAATATTTTTGGGTGATGCAAGATTGCTCTTACACCCAGGATGCTCCTGCATCATAAGTTCATACCGATGGACTATGAGCTTGACTTGTTTAAGAAGTTGCAGAATCTGAAATAGAAGGATCTGTCTATTGAAGATTATACCAAGGAGCTCTATAAAGTTACTATTTGGTCTAGACACTGAGAGCTTGGTAAGGAAAAGGTAGCTCGGTATGTGAATGGTTTGAGATTCAATATTTAGGATGAGCTTGGTATGTTGAAGATTGATTCTGTTGAAGATGCTTATCAGTATGCTCTAAAGGCAGAAGATAAGTTGAAGAGGAAACAACATAGTAATCCCCGAGGGAAGGAAAAGATTGATCACTTGGTGAAGGATAAACTGACTGATGCAGAAGATGAACAGAAACCTATGGAACCGAAGAAGACAAGTAGAGTTATCTTTAAAGGTACTTGTTATAACTATGGAGAGGAAGGACACCGTTCTTTTGAGTGTACATGGAAGAAGCTTGGTGACCGATGAACTATTATGTTGAATGAGAATGAACCCGAATCTAAGAACTTGTTGCTTCGGCGAACATTGCTCGGTACAAAGGAGGAACCTTGTCAGAGGAGTAACTTGTTTAGGACCCGGTGCAAGTCGAGAGGTAAACTTTGTGATGTTATTGTTGATAGTGGTAGTACTGATAACCTTGTTGCCAAGGACATGGTTCATAAACTTGGGTTGAATAGAATGAAACATCCTTGTCCTTATAGGATTAGCTAGTTGCAAGATGTTCATACTCTAGAAGTAAGAGAACAATGCTTTATTGATGTTCAGATTGGCCAATATAAGGATCTTGTGTTATGTGACATTGTGAAGATGAATACTTGTGATATATTGCTCGGTAGACCTTGGCAATATGATTGCAGAGCTATGTATGACTTTGTCAGAAATGTGTTTACTATTGAGAAGGATGACAGGAAGTTTTCCACGATGCCTTTGCTAGATACAACGCTCGGTAGGAGAAGCCTGAGTATTGGTAGCTGAGTTGAGTTGGTGGATCCTGAAGGTATGGTTGATCAGTGTGAAGGATAGACATGTGTGTTGTTGAGAAAAGACTTGAAGAGACAAAGAAAGTTGAAGTGGAAGAGTATGCGAACTGAAAAGGTGGAGGACTTGTATGTGAAGAACTAGTTTGGCGTTTATGTGTTGAATCCCGGAAGATGTTCTTCTCACATATGAACATCTTTTTGAACCTGGGGTGTTTGATGCAAGGGCATTCTGGGGTACTCAGTGGATCTGCATGGAAGTGTGTTGTTTGGTTGGTGTTACTCGGTTGCAGCCTTGATCGATGGTCTTGGTCATTGAAGGAAGCATGGTCACTGAAGGAACTCAGTAATCTCTAGCACTTGGTGAAAGTGTTACTCAACAATGCTTGTAGTGCTCGGTGATGCTTGGCATGCTCGATTATTTCACTCATGCTCAGTTGTTCCAGTTTGCCGACTAGAGTTCTATGTGATTTGTTGGGCCGACTTGGTGCATTTATTGTTGGTAGTTATTGTTACAGGTTGACGTGTTGAATTTAATTATTGTAAGGCTATTTGAGATTCAACTGGTATTGCATTTAATATTTGTTGGGGGGAGTTAATGGTTTCATCCAGCTAACTTGTGGCTGATGATTAGTATTTATAGGATGTTTGGGGTAGATGTTTGAGAGGGGGAGATGACTTTGAGGCATCAGATCTGGATGATCAGATAAGAGACTCTGATAGCATATTTGAGTGGCGAAGTTGTGGAAAAGTTCTTGTGGGATCTTACAGATCAGATTGATTTATGATAGTTTGTTTGTAGCAGAGCTAGTGGTTGAGGCTTGGAAACAAGGAGATTTCTTGGAGGCTTGCGAGCTCAAGTTTAGATCTACCTTAGAGTTTTCATCAGTTGTTGATAGTTTTCAAAGCTAAACTAGCTAGACTTGTATTGGATCTTGTTGATCTTTTAGAATTACATCTGATTGTAATTGGCCCTAACCCGAAAGGTGTCATGACCCACAAGGGAACCAAGGAAGAAAACAAAGATTCTCTTTAGATAAGAAAACCTAAGTAGTGATTTAAGAAAAATTTTGAATTTTTTTTTAAATGAATTACTTGAACAAAACTTAAACATAGTTTATCTTAGATTCCTCCCCTAAGGTTCCCTTCTATTTTATGAACTATTCCTTTTAAATCCATTAAGCAAATACCTCATATCATTGAAGATTCTTTATAAGGAAAATACAAAATGCTTTTCATTTCAATTTGACATTTGAATCTGTCTATATTTCTAAGTATCCTTTGTCTATAATATAACATTTAAAGTGTTAATACTACATAATAGATTCATCTACACATTTGAAACATTACACATAGGAAATCGTTACACATAGGAAATCATTACATTTGATTCACTAAATTTTCCTTAATCAACAAACTATTCTACTTGAAACCTTACAAAAACCCTTTCACATCATTTACATAAAGCTCATATTTTACCTTTTCCCTTTTCCTAATTCTACCCACTCCAAATACATCATTTTGAAACATAGTATTGATTACATTACATCCATCTCCTCTTGGGAGGTAACAATAATTTTACATCACAAAAGATAAATACAAGTCTTCATTCTTCCAAAATAGGAACACTATGCAAGCATGAATCCTTAGAAACTACATCCGCAAAAGATACCTCGATAAAAATATTTACCACCCAACCACGTGGATACCAAAAGGCCCATTCCCCCACGCTAGGAGATAAACACCAAGGTTCACAAGGAAGTGATAACAACTAGGCCATACCTAGGGTTGGGGTAATCTTTCCCAAACAACAACTGAAAAGAAGATCAAGGTACCAACATTTCCTAAAGGCTCATAGGCTGGGTAGAAACTCTAAACAACAGAATAAGTGAGTGTCCTTAGGTTTCCTACCCTTAACCCAAACATCATAAACACATCATACATGAAGTAAAACACATCTTAAGGGCATTTGAGAACATGTATCAAAGAATAGGAAAGTTAGAAACATTTAGCAATGTTTAGGAATGTTTACGAAGCCTTGGGGTAGTCCTAGTCCACCAGACAACCCTAAACCCTAATTCTGATCCCTAACCATACCTAAACCTTATTTAAGCATCTAAATGCACCATATAACCTCAACCAAACAAAAACTATATATATATATATATATATATATATATATATATATATATATATATATATATATATATATATATATATATATATATATATATATATATATATATATATATATATATATATATATATATATATATATATATATAAAGTTTACACAAAAATCCCTATGCCAAAACACAATGCTTTGTAAAATCTCACATGCCTGAAATTTAACTAAGTCTGATTTTTTTAAAATTCTAAAATCTAGAAGTTGCATCTTATCTCCTATGAAGTTGGAACCTATCTCAAACATCCTGATATGTATCAAATTTCTTTATACAAGTATAACTTAAAGTATAAGAAATTAAAGTATCAAACTTATACTTAAATGTTATACTTGTATAAACAAAACCATCCCCAGATTATAAGTCAAAAACCAATCCATTTTTGGGTTACAAATCCAACTCTATTTCAGGTATAACAAATCCATCCCCAAATTATAAACCAAAACCAATCTTATTTCACGTTACAAAACCAACCCTGAAATTATAAACCCAAATCATCCTGAAATCAACCCTATTTCAAGGTTAAATCAACTTCTAAAAAACCGTAGACATAATACAATTAATAATAACACTAATGATCAGAATATAAATGGCTGGAACATAATAATAATAATAATAATAAACATTAATAAAAATGGCTGTATACTACAACAATGGAGTAAATTTAAACGGCAGGCATATATTACTAATAAACAACATTATTAAACAAAATCGGCTGGCATATAAATAACATTAATAAGTACAATCGGCAGGGATATATATATTATCAATAAATGGCATTAATGCAATAACATTAATAAACTGATGCATATTCAAACCATTCCCATGAGTAATATTAACCAAAAATAATATATAAACAACAAACATAATAATATTAAACTAAACTTTCAATATTTCATATCACAGATGAGAGTTAATTCTCAGGATGAATTCCAACATGGAGTCCTGCGGGGATTCAGTTGATGAAGAATAATCCGATCCTCTCAAACCCTTCCAGCACTTCTTCAAATCCTTTTGGAAGCAGACTCAATCCTCCTTTGAAAATACTATGGTTTTCAATGTGACATTCTTCCTAAAACTATAATAAATTTTTCTAAGAAAAATCTTCAGCCAACTAAAGCCCCAACATGATGTCTTAAAACTACAATAAGGCTTCTTGAGAAATCATTCCAGCCAACTCCCAACTCTCCCCTCTCATAGGGATTCTTCCTGTATAAAAACTAAGAGAGAAGTTGCACGGGAAAATCAACCAAAGCAACTATCCAACCAAAAGTTGGTTAATAGTTTAGGCTTAATATATTATTAATAAAAGCCATTCTCGGGAAGGGAGATTATAAACTAATATATTAATATATTACCAATGATGTAATTTATGTCTCCTTTATTTAAGGAAAGCATTACTAAATATTACCTCTAACACATTTACTATTACCTTAGTTACCTAGGCTATACTAAAGAGGATTATCATTTATTTATTTAATTTCTATTCCATATAGATAATATTACTTATTATCTTTTAATTCAATAATTTATTATCCACAAATAAATACATATAAATTAAATGCAATAATTCATATTTCACAAACATTTATAAATATATGTATCCATATGCATATGTGTGCACCCATATGCCTATGTGTACATATACCATCATATGTATTATAAAACAAGCACATTATTATTATTAATATCTCAATCATATTATTATCAATATTATAAAACATATTACTACCATTGATATTATAAACACATTATTTAATCAAATACTAAATCATACTCTTATATGATACTATATATATATATATATATATATATATATATATATATATATATATATATATATATATATATATATATATATATATATATATATATATATATATATATATATATATAGGGTAACTACCAACACAAGATAGAAGATACCCTAAACACAATTTAGGGTAATCAATCGCAACATCATATACTTTCAACATACAATAATTCATATAAATTAACTGCTAATAGAAGATATATTATATATAATTAAAGCCACCATACACAAAATATCATATTCTATAAATGCAAGAAGCAAGCAACATGCTCCACATAATCTAACAAACTAGGATAACACAATAATTCACCATCAACACAAGGACTAACTCAGAAATTCCCCACCTAAGGGACATAAAAGGGTCAGAGGTAGAATTCCCTCCTGCGGAACCTTGGTGATATCTCCATAACAACAACAACTATCGAGGATTTTGAGGGCTCACTTAGACTTGTGAGACCAGGTGGAGACGATGCCTGGTACCTACAAGCCTGCATCACCGAGAAGAGACACATGTGCATATATATATAATAAGGCATTTGCAAACAGATGACCAGGATCAATACATCGTGTGGACCTCAACTAAGTGAGTAACTACGACTTCGTCCTGAGTCATGAAAACACATCAATCACATATACATAAAGCATGAGGCATCACATATATATAATGGTTAGCTTCCAAATCCTTGGGTTAGCTCTTTAAATCTTCATACGTATATACAAGATGAATGATTTCCAATAAACAATAATCAAAGCTGAGTATATCTAAATATCTGATAAGCATATCATCATAATAAACATAAATGTGAATACATAGCTCTAATCATCATAATATAAAATCTCCAAATCAAAGAGTCCAAGTATAATCATCGGAGAGGGTGTTACAGAAGGCCTTATAACCGAGCATATTAATTAAAATTGAGTTAAAACATCTTATTGTGTTGAGTTTTCCATTGTGTAATTCTGAAGCTGCAAAGCTAGAGTGTCCTTAATTGGATCCTCCCTGCCTTGGTCTATGTCAGATATTGACTAAAGAATGTCATCCACTTTGGTGCAAGGAGGTTCAGAATCCCAACTAATTCCTAAAATTAATCTCTTATGTTGGATGGTTATGCAAGATAAAATTCTCACTTAGGACAACTTGATCAAGAGGGGGTTCTAGTTACCTAGTAGATGTGTTCTTTGCAAGTGGAAGGAAGAATCAATTCCTCACATTTTAATCCATTGTAAGCTTTCACAAGACTTGTGGCATAAGGTTCTTAGTAAACTTGAGGTGCAATGGGTTATGACCAACACTATTTAACAACTACTCATTCAATAGAAAGGACCTATTTATAACCCTATGATTAGACAATTTTGGATGTAGATTCCCCCTCACTTGGCTTGGAGCTTATGGAAGGAGAGGAATAACAGAATCTTTAGAGGTACAAAGAATCATGTGGAGAATGTTTAGCAATATTTTTAAATATTTCTTATAAAGAATATTGTTTTCACCACCTGAAATTATGTGGTCTTCTCCCCAACTTCCTATGAAGATAAAATAGCTAAAAATTGGGGATTACCTAATGCTTATGCTACTCACAATAATTCTAAATTTCTAAAAAGAGGTAAAAGATAGAAACCTCTAGACCCTAGATGGGTACAAATTAAATTTTGATGGTTCAGTTAGAAGGGGGAGAGCTACTGCAGGGGGTATTATTAGATCCTATACTAGGAAGATGATCTTAGCGTATACCGGCATTTAGACAATTAAACCAATAACCAAGCAGAGGGGATGGCCCTTCTCTAGGGAATCATAATATCCCTATCAATCGGGGTCAAAGTAATGGTAATAGAAGGTGATTCCAAGTTGATTATAGATGTTGTTAAAGGGGTGGTAAAAGCTATTTGGTCCACGAAAGAAATTTTGGGAGACATCTAGAAACTCCTTCTAGGACTTGAACTTTTTGAGATCAACCACTCTTATAGGGAAGGAAAAAAAGTTTCTAATGTTATGGTTTCCTTAGGCCTTGACACTAAAGACCTTAAATGTTAGCAAAAAAATGACGGTGTTCCCCCAAATATTAGAGCCCTTATTTGGGAGGAACACAAACTTAAACAATAAATCTAATGGGTTTAAATATGTTGGGGTCTGTGATGAAATTTATTTATAGAACATTTTGTAGTTGTTGGATCTATCTAAACAAGATGTGCACTGAGGCTAGTACCCACAAGTTTGGCTACAAAGTATTAGAGAAGGATATTATGAATACTAGAGGCAAAAACTTCTCTCTCATTAAAAAAGAAATTTAAAAAATGGGGACTGTAATATTGTGCATTTGGTTTATTGGTGTGAACCAAATATGCATCTTATTATTTAATTCAATCGTCACTTTAGCAATGCTAATGTGGATGAGTCACCACAACATATCTCAACTTATTAATTGTGGAAGGTACTTTATACCTATCAGTGTTGTCGATAAAGCCCTTACCATCTCATCTATTCAGATTTTAAATGGATTTTTTTACCATCGAAACCCACTTTCAAACTAACAATGCTTTGATCGAGGACAACAACTATAAGCCCATTATTCAGGTTTATAGGTGCCAAAATTGAACTATTGGTGACAGAGGTCTACAGGCCATAGATGGAGAGGCTATCATAAAGGAAAAAATTAATAACAAAGAGAATGACACTATATGGGTCATTCTTAGTGGAGATAGCAACAAGTTCAAAATAGGTATATGTAGAGATGCTATCAGAATTTTCAAGCAAGGTAAAAAAATATATTTGAGCTAAATTCAGTAGTTGACCCAACTAGAATAAAAATAACTCTAGTAAGCCAATCAAAATAGGAATGAATTATTACTTGGTTGCCAACAAGGATTTTGTAAAACAAAAATCTAGTTAGAATCTGGGGAAAAGGGGATCACTATAGACTGATGAAGAACTTACAACATGTTGGACTGTAAGAGGGGTTGTTAAAGGGAGGAGGAAAATGGTCAAATGGGTTGATATTGTTGAAAGGGAAATTGATAATATTGACAATGTTTCACATGTCTCTAACAACTTATAGTTGTGGATGAAACATGGGGAAAGAAAAGGAGGGGGCTACCTCTACCTTCAAGGGGTGTGTTGGTTGCTTAGACCTCTCTAAAAAGGTCTGGGTACTTAAGAATAAAGTGGAATACTTAATGAATAAGATTCTTGAGATGGAATGTGGAATGTAGAATGTGACAAAATTTGGATGCAGAGTCATGTACATCACATTGACAACAAATTATCTTCTATAAAAAGCTCTACAAGAGAATGATGACGATGATAACAAGGAACCACTTAACTTCCTTGGGAAGGAATAGCTTAGGGTCCTAAATAGTGTCAAGTGTTGTCCTAGGGCCTAATCCTATTGGATCTTTATGTTTCTCATTGCTATCACTCGCCTGTTAAAGGGCTATTTTTTGTTTGTAATATGTTATCTAAACTTTGGTTTGTTGGTTTCATTTTGATGTACTACCTTTTTTAACTAGCTAGTCCAATTTTCCAGCTATGTTATTATTATATGAGGGCCAACACCCTTGTTTCATTGCTTATTACTAGAAGCTACTAGAAACATGGAGAAAAATGAGTAGCAACATCAACATACTAGTGTGTGCTAGAAAGTAGTCACACTTCTGTGAATCATTACATTCAAGAACACTCAAGAATGAGGTCTCAAACAGCGATTCACAACTCTCTATTCGTGGAGTGCAGGGGTTTGTATATGAGGCCCTCAGATTGACCTAGTTATGCCCATGCAAGTACACCAAGAAATGAGAGATTCAAAGATGAATAGCAAGCATGCTAATCTCCATGATCATCAATTTATTGCATGCAAATGAAACAAGTATAGATGATAACAATGCAAGAAATAAACTATTCTATTGAAATGAATGCTTATACAATGTTAATCTATGAAAGGAAACATGAATTTAAACTATTATGTGAATGCAATATTAGTCTAAACTATGGATTGCCATAAGACATGAGAGAAAAAGACAAGAAGAAAGAAGTCTCAAATATCCAAAGCTCCAAATGTGCTCAACAAGCTTCTTCCAAGATTGCTCTCCAAACCTGCAGTATAACAATAACATGAAAATTCTTGGATCCTCAAAATGAGGAGAGGGCTCCTTATATAGGAAAATGTGAAAGAGAATGCATCCTCAAGAGCAATGTGGGATAAATCCAAAAAGAGGAAATAAAGCTCATTTTTTAGAGAGTGTGGAGAGAAAAGGGATTTTATTTATTTTTAATTATTTGTTTCCCTTTTTTCATCACAAAGAGCTTTAAGAGGAATTTTTATTTATTTAAAAGAATGATTCTCTATTAATTAAATAAGATAACATTATTTAATTAAAAGAGAGATATTATTCTAAATAAGATAAAATCATTTAATTAAAAAAAGATTTTATTTCATTTAAAAGATATTTCTTTCAATTAAATAAGGTTATTTTATTTATTTAAGAGAGAATATTTCTTTTAATTAAATAAAATTATTGATGACATGATTAAACCTTAGGAGATTATTGAAATGATTGAAATAGTTATGATTTGATCAAGGAAATTGATTTGAATATATTGTAAAGCATTGATTCAGAAAATTGATATTTGACAAATTGAATAAATGGGACCCAAAGTCTAGGCGACCATTTTAGGGTGCATACATTTGCCCCTCTTTGACTAATGTGAGGTCGACTCGGGATCACATGCAGTCAAAGAATGGAATTGAAGTGTGAGATCGATTTGGGATCACAAAACAACCTAGATGTGTGTTCGACGGATGGGAACACATCAGGACATAGATAAGCAGACTAAAAAAGACAAGGCCAACACCTGTGAATAGGTAATTGTCAAGTCTCAAATAAGAGATAAGAATATCAAGCAAGGTTGCCCCAAAAGAAGCAATTGATAAATTTGATAAAGCCAAATCAAGCAATGAAGTTTGGTAGGTACTGCCCCCTCGTGATCGAAATCAAAATGAGATAGAGGAGAAACAATAAATCGATAAATTTGATCAAATTGAACTAAACATAAGGTTCTTGACATAAGATGAAAGATAAAAAAAATCACAGAACCAAGGTAGATCAGCAAGAAAGATTATGCCCCAAGGTTGAATTAGAAGAAAAGAAGTGGGGTGAAAGTGAATGGAAGATAGAAGTTTAGAAGAAATGGAAAGAAATGGAGAGAAGAAAGAGAATTTGCCTCAAGAAAGAGGATGCATCAAAATCAATCAACTGTTTAAGATAGGGAATTTCGATTGAGATCATGAAAGAAGATAAGGAAATGAAGATCAAATCGTGACCACAATTGATTGAAAGTCCACAAGAAAGATGAAGGAAACCCTCTCAAACTCATAATGCAGCCTAAAAGTGCAAATTGAACATGAAGTCTAAATAATGCAAGCTACATGAAAATGCAAAGGTGTACTTGCAATAGGGTAACATAGGATTTTTGTGTTCATCATTCATTAGAGAATGTAAAAGAACTTATTTTCATCATAGGGCTGTTATTACCAGACATCGAACAATCACACAATCAACACTAGTAAAAAATGCAACTATGAAGATATGAATGTGATTTATATCGGATTGGAATATGGAAAGACTCTAACATGAGCATCAAAGACATAAAGGTCAAGATGACTGCAATGTTAGCTTACCCAATTTAATGTAGCAAAACCATGCTCGCATCAAGGCATAAACACCGGGATGACCATGAAAATGGTTGTGCAAAAAATAGTCAAGGATGATGCCTTAAATCTCCTAAGTGTGTCAAGGAGACAATAAGAGACACAGAAGAGGTTTAAGACAATACCCACAAGCAGAAAGCAAATAAAAACATGCCCCATGCCCCATGCCCCAAGTCTTCTAGTGATGCATCATGGAGAGACTTATTAGACAAGGACACTCAACGAAAATCAATATCAGTCAGCACACAAAGAAAAGATCATGACATATCTCAAGCATTAAGTGTTGTATTTAAAAATTTTAAGTGTGTAAACTGATACTGAGTTCCGAGGATAAGGATCGAATGCTTGCTAGTAGGTAAGATCACATGACCAAACTAGATAAGACCAAACTGATAAGTGTTGAAAAACACTCGATGTCAGGGGTTGTGTTGAAAAATACAGTTGGGTTGGTGTTGAAAAATGCCATTTGTGAGGTGTCCTAAAGACAAGCATATCTAAGAGACCAAAGCTAACACAGTGATGCCCCCTAGACAAAGACAAAGACCAATTCCAAACCAAGGCAACAAGGACAAGGTATGATGGAGAAAGGCTAAGTGTCAAGGATGCATGCTAAGAAATAGGGGTGCAAAGGCCTCAAGTAGCGCTCGTTGCCAAGTTTTCACCACTTGGAAAAAAAAATTCAGGACTTTTTATAATTTTTTTGTATTTTTGCTACCAAGGCGCCTGTTTCCAGGTTTTCACCAAGGCACTTTTTCTATTGTTTTTTGAATTTTTGATTTTTTTGGTATTTTTGGAATATATAATTTTTTTGGAGATACATCAAAGTGCCTATTGCTAGGTTTTCACTAAGATGATCATTTTTTCAGGACATTTTCTGATTTTTAGAATTTTTTCAGCATCATATATGAATTTTTTTGGAATTTTTTCAAGATCAATAAATATATACAAAGGATGCCTCCAGATAGAATGGGCATCACACTCCCAAGCAAGATCACATCGTATAGTCCCAATATCTAGCAAGGTGGAGGACAAGAGGGATTAGCAAGCTGGTGGAAGAGATGGAAGACAAAAGAATGAAGGAGAATGAAGGGAAGAAATCCTCAAAGACAAACTCCTCAAGAGTACCCAAACTAGGGAAAAATTGTCATGTAAAGCACATTTGGACAAGCAATGAAAGGTCAGCATAGGATAAGTCATAGAAGCAGAATGCAAAAGAAGGAAAGGATGCAGTCCAAAGGAGTAGACAGGTCAAGAGGCTTCATAGCATCATGTTTTACTCTTTTTTTATTAGATCAAGACCAAGGGGAAAAGGATAGCGAAAGACTAGAATGAATGGAGGAGAATAGATATGAAGGCTAGACATGAAAGAAATGAAAGTAGGATCATCGTAAGACCGCTCCCGAGATAGCCAAATGTACATGTATAGATCAACCTTGTCAAGATCAAAGAGAGAAGATGGAATGGATGAGATATGTAGAAGAAGTACGCATGATGCCTGATTGCCAGGTTTTCATCATGGTACCTATCCAAGGTGCCACAAGGGAGTGGTTTTCACCATAGGACGAATTTATTTCTCTTTAATTTTGCTACCAAGGCGCCTGTTTCCAGGTTTTCACCAAGGCACATTTTCAATTTTTTCATTTTTTCTTCTTTTTTCATCTTTTTTTTTAATTTTATAATTTTTGGAAGAAGGCAAGCTTTTAGATAATGCTCCTTGAAAGGATAAACCATGATATGCCAATGATTCAAAATTATATGCTCAAAGATGCTGATAGGGAAAGGAAGATGGAAGAGAAAAATGGAGGATACGGTTTTATGTAAAGCGAGTGGAGTTGGAAGATATGAGGAATATGCAAATGAGGAAAAATGATAGAAGTAGAAGGATAATGAATGGAATGATTGTGAAAGGGTAGATGGAAAGGAAGGCAAGCTCAACATCAACACATACCTTGAAGGGTGGTGAGAGGATGGAGGAATCGTGAATGAAGGAATACGTGAAGGAATATGGCGAATGGATAGTAGAGGTTGTGGTTTAGGTGCATGGAATGGAAGGATGTTTCTGGAGGAAGATGAAGTGGAAGTCTTTGGAAGCTTGAATGTCAATTTCACTTTTTGTTCAACATGAGACTCTCTTACGAGAGACTTTGGAATCCATATAGCCTTAGGCTTTTTATTTCCTTTTGATGACTTAGAGAGAATATCTTGAATGATGGATTTTGGAACCCATACTTGTCTTGTAGTTTTCTTCTTAGATATCTCTTTTGACTTTATGCCTCCATGTCGATTAGAGGAGACATAGTGATCTTCTTTCTTTGATGGATTCTTGTATTGTTTATTTTTCTTATATTGAACATTCAAGTTACTTCAAAAAGACTTGGGATGTGTGGAAGAAGTAGGATAATATGACTAGTGTAGATGGGTGGATGGATGAAAAGGATTCAAAAGTATGCATCTATGTTGATCTTGAGGAAAGATAGGAGATGGAGGGACATAAGGACCCAAGATAGATGATGAATTAGGAGAGTTAGGAGGGGAAAATGAAGGGACATAAGGACCCAATATGGAAGGAAGATGTGAAGTCCTTAGTAGTGGTGGAAGAGGTCCAAGGATGGAAATGGAAGATGCAAAAGGATAATCAATAAGTTCATCAGCATCTATATGACAATCAAGGATATCAACATCTTCAGAGTGAGCATTAGAATTTTCAATAGGGTCCTGGACATCTTGAATAAGAGCATTTTCTTCGATAGGATCATTCAAAGCTTGCGAAGACTTAGGAAGAGTAGAAAGTGGAAGTGAACATGGAATGATAGAACAAGAAGATGGAAGACTTTGATCTTGACAAGGATCTTTGGATAGCACAAGTGCAGAATTTGTCTCTTGAATAGGCTTAACATCGGAAGTAACAACACCATTTTTAATAACCTCAATAGAAGTATCATCTTTGGAAAGTGCAAGCATGGTAAGGTCATTTTCATTATCAATAAGCTCAATGGTGTGGGTAGTAGCTTGATCTTGCTTTGGAGAAGACTTAAGACATGGTGGAATAAATGAGGAAGGGCGTAAAGGATCAAAAGAACCATGACATAGATAGAGAACATCATGAAAAGGAGTGGATGACATGGAGGGTTCTTGATCTTGATCTTTCTTTATATTCTTTTCTGTATCATTTTTAGAGTCCTCTTGACATGGAGCCACTTCTAAGGACAAGGAAACATGTTGGGATTGTATGGAAGACTATTGCAGAGATGGTGAAGAAATAGTTGAAGTAGGCATTATAGCGCATAAAGGCTTAGGCTCTTTAGATTTAGCATTATCAGAAGTATTTGCAGCCAAGTGAAGGTTAGCTTGAGTATCTTTAAGAGATGGCCCTTGAGGATAACTATAGGGAACTGCATGGAAAGCATTAGAATTTATGTCAGATGTAGGATTTGTGAAAGATTTGGAAGACTTGGCGACTTTAGGAGATGTAGGAGTATTGGAAGAAGTAGGGGATGGAATGGAACCATCACAAGACAAAGGTTTGACATTAATATGATCTTGTTTGAGAGTGTTGTCTTTATTTTCAGCATGAGAGTTCTTAGAGGATACATTCTTATAGTATTTACATTTATAATCAGCGCGTTGAGCTTTCTCTTCCTCAAATGAAATAGATGTATCGTCTAGGTATTGTTCATAGAAATCATCAAAGTCTCTTTCAAAATCAGAGTCATATGGATCACCATCACAATCTATCCAATGTGACGACCCCTTTCCAGTAAGCACAAGCACATGACGAGGAGGACTCTTAGGAATAGGGGTTTCATAGGTATTGTTACATTGTCCATCATCATAGTCATCATAGTCATCATAGTCATCAAAGATGGGCATGTCACTCTTCGTGGAAGAGGTATCACAAGGGCTATCATATTGCTCATCATGGTATGTCTCGTGAAGAGAAGTAAGACTCTTGGGAGAAGTAGAAGAGGAATGAGATCGTGAAGAAGAGGAAGGTGAAGACCTAGTGGAAGAAGAAGACTTAGATAATGAGGAATTTGAATAATGTTTAGAATATTCATGATAAGATTTGGAAGATGAAGAATGTGAATAGTGTTTAGAAGAGTCATGATAATATTTGGAAGATTTAGAAGATGAAAGACTTTTGGAAGAAGGAGGTTGTGATAGGATCATGTTGATAATTCTAGCAAAGGCACTTGATTTAATTGATTTTTCCTCTATTTTTGCCATAAATTTTTCACCCATAAGATTTTTTGAGGAATAATGCTCTTCAAATTGAGCAAGGAGATCAAGATCATCCATTTTCAAGAGAGGTTCCACAGCAAGATAGTTGAAACTCATAGTTCTAGAGGAAAAGGAATCAAGCGTAGGAATGATAGAGGAAAAGAATAGAAAGAAGTAGACTAGATAATAAGAGGAAAAGAATTAGGAAGACAAGAAGAATTTCCCATGTGAATAGAAGACTTTAGAAGAAAAACATGGGAAAAGTCATCTTGTACAATTGATACCATTAACATTCATTGAGATGTTGAGCAACATAACAGCACCTAGGATCTAACCTAGATTGACCAAGGAAGACTGAGAATTGAAGACACTTGGCAATAAGATGGCCTCACAAAATGTCAACACCAAACTAGGATAATCAAAGTTTTCTAATGTCCAAAGGGAGATGGTAAGATAGAAATTGCAAAAGGCGTTACCAACACTGTCAAAGAGGTGCCTCAAATCAAAGGGTGACTACCCTTGCACTTTTGAATCAGGAGGTTGGACTAGGCCAAAATATAATTGAAATTGAATTTGATGGAAATGGTTTGGACAAAAAGAGTACTAAAATTCTCCAAGAATGTGGCTAACAATTCTAGAGATAAACTTTCTCACCAAGAATAGTCCTTTAACTTGACAATTATTTCCAAGGTGACTTTGTAAACCAAATGATGCTATCCCTAGAGGACAAAGATGGGTCTCTAATGACATGATAGAAAATCAAGCAAGCTATAAAAAGGTTGGTGCTTCAACTCAGGAACTCAATTTTTGTGTTCATTTTCAAAGATCAAGCCAGTACATCAACATATTTTTATCATTGATCAAGCACATAAGACAACAATCAAGGAGTTCAAGCAAGCATTTGTCTTCAAACAATGAACAAGGGGCAAAGCAACCTTGCACACGAACAATCAAGTGACTTAGTATGCTACTCCTTAAAGATTCTACTTGTGTATGTTCTTGAAAATGTTTTAGCAGGCACGTAGAACATAACAACATCCTAGCAAGCTATCTACAAGGATATACATGGATTTTCTAAAGGGTGTCCTCGATATATGTAAGGTACATGAGGCCCAAATCCGTAGATGAGAAAAATTAGAAATCACACAGCCGGGGGGAGACGGTAACCCAAATCTCCTCCTTCACTTCTCAAAGGTATAAAGTTCTTTGAGGCTTAGCCAAGAGTGAAATCTAACTCATTCCCAAGAGAGGTGTCTTTGGATTCACCTCCCGATATTTATACTCCACCAGAACATGGCAGTTAAGGTCGTCCCTTGAGGTGATGAAATCCCCAAGCAGGCCTTCTAAAAAAATGAAAAGTAAGTAATTCTCTATCAAAAAGTATTGAAAAGCACTAAAGGTGGAACACTTAATGCTTAAAGCAAATATGAGGTGAGTCCACAAGGTGGAACACTTAACACCCCACATAAGCTACAAACAAGTCCACAACCTAGACAACAAGTGAGTTCCAAAAAACACAAAAGGGTTGCCTAGTGGAACAATTAACACTTCTTTCCTATAGACCCCTCCCCTTTAATGTGGCACTGAAATTGCAACCACAGGGCGGAAATGAGGGGCCGGCGAATTAGTGAGTCCAATAACTCAAGATAGCAATCTAGATCAATCACAAGTAATCTAAGACTGCTAATCAATACTACTCATAAGTGCAAGAGGGTTTGAATCATGAAATATTTAACTTTCCAAGTAAACATGAAGTGAGTCCACAAAGTGGTGCATTTAACTCTTCATGTAAACTAGGAATGAGTCCATGCCCTAGATTACTCAATGAGATGTTTTGAT
This sequence comes from Chamaecyparis obtusa, assembly GCA_027943335.1. Lineage (NCBI taxonomy): Eukaryota > Viridiplantae > Streptophyta > Pinopsida > Cupressales > Cupressaceae > Chamaecyparis > Chamaecyparis obtusa. The sequence continues at coordinate 1,231,567 of BSBK01004491.1, forward strand.
ATTTTAAACCAAGAATTACTTAATGTTTAAACACAAGCATTCACTTAAACACAAACTTGTATAAAATTAAATCTATGTTCATTCATTTCCCATTAAGAGCATCAAAAATGTGTTCTATGAAAGCATGTAACACTCAAGCCAAACACATGAGAGATTGATTTTATGCCCAAACCAAGTGTTATAGAGATTTTAAAAACTCACCTTAGGTCCAAAGATCTACAATCCAGCATTTAGCACACATCCGAAAGTACAGAATCAAGACAAATCAATGGCAAACCGTAAGATATGTAACATTGTTGTCTTCAAGACAGTCTTTAAAGATTGATTTATTTGACCCATAAAATCACAATATTAAAATTTCTGGAAAGAATGAAGTTTTTAGCCAACATCAAGAACTATCATTTCCCAAAATTACAAGGTCTTATGATTCAATTTGGTTCCTCAATCAATAACCTTTTTAGACTGCCATTTTTCTGTCATAAACCAGATTTAAAACACCAGGCCCTGCCTAGGGAATCACATATCTTTCTCAGAAAGAATCCAAATGAAATCAAACCAATTTCATAGTAACTATTAATGAATCTAGTTTCCAAATATGTAAGCCATTTATTTTTCCCATTCATAAATCATTTTCTAAGAATAAATCATTGCCTGCAACTCCAATACAGATTGTTAAAAACCAGTTTTCACTCAAATGCCCATAACTTTCACAAATCTGCATAAAAATGACTAAAACCAAAAGGAAATGAAAGATAATTCATGTATATTTTCAATGAATATTATTAGAGATACTGATTCTTCATGATTTGTCCATACCAGATGTTTCAATTTGACTGTATTCAGAGAATCTCAAATCTGCAAATACCCACTTTCACCAAAATGATCATAACTTATTCATTTCCTTATAAAAATGAACCAAACCAAAAGCATGAGAAACAAGATTCATCATTCTATCCATCCATTATTATATTACAAAGTTTCCAGGCTGTACATGGCCGTACAAATCCTGGAACCAACACTAAAACTGAAAAACCAATCAAGAATGAGGCCATAAATTGATCTTTTCTGCTCCCACTATGGTCGCCAAAAATGTGTGCTAGAAAGTAGTCACACTTCTGTGAATCATTACATTCAAGAACACTCAAGAATGAGGTCTCAAACAGCGATTCACAGCTCTTTATTCGTGGAGTGCAGGGGTTTGTATATGAGGCCCTCAGATTGACCTAGTTATGCCCATGCAAGTACACCAAGAAATGAGAGATTCAAAGATGAATAGCAAGCATGCTAATCTCCATGATCATCAATTTATTGCATGCAAATGAAACAAGTATAGATGATAACAATGCAAGAAATAAACTATTCTATTGAAATGAATGCTTATACAATGTTAATCTATGAAAGGAAACATGAATTTAAACTATTATGTGAATGCAATATTAATCTAAACTATGGATTGCCATAAGGCATGAGAGAAAAAGACAAGAAGAAAGAAGTCTCAAATATCCAAAGCTCCAAATGTGCTCAACAAGCTTCTTCCAAGATTGCTCTCCAAACCTGCAGTATAACAATAACATGAAAATTCTTGGATCCTCAAAATGAGAAGGAGAGGGCTCCTTATATAGGAAAATGTGGAAGAGAATGCATCCTCAAGAGCAATGTGGGATAAATCCAAAAAGAGGAAATAAAGCTCATTTTTTAGAGAGTGTGGAGAGAAAAGGGATTTTATTTATTTTTAATTATTTGTTTCCCTTTTTTCATCACAAAGAGCTTTAAGAGGACTTTTTATTTATTTAAAAGAATGATTCTCTATTAATTAAATAAGATAACATTATTTAATTAAAAGAGAGATATTATTCTAAATAAGATAAAATCATTTAATTAAAAAAAGATTTTATTTCATTTAAAAGATATTTCTTTCAATTAAATAAGGTTATTTTCTTTATTTAAGAGAGAATATTTCTTTTAATTAAATAAAATTATTGATGACATGATTAAACCTTAGGAGATTATTGAAATGATTGAAATAGTTATGATTTGATCAAGGAAATTGATTTGAATATATTGTAAAGCATTGACTCAGAAAATTGATATTTGACAAATTGAATAAATGGGACCCAAAGTCTAGGCGACCATTTTAGGGTGCATATAACTAGTAGTACATGAAGCAAAAATGAGTAGCAACATCAACAAACTAATAGCTATAGGAAACAAAATAATAGCTACATGAAGCAAAATGAGTAGCAACATCAACAAACTAGTAGTTATAGGAAACAAAATAATAGCTACATGAACAAAAAATGAGTTGCAACATCATTTCCTTGTCTACAAGTAGAGGAAGCAAGATCCAACAACCTCTATAGTTGTGAGTGAGTGAATTTGATGTGCTATTAAAATTTATTACTTTAATAGAAAATATATGGTTTGGATATATTTTATGGTTTAGATTATGCACAAGATTATGATTTTTAGATCAAATATATTAATTTATATCACTTCTCATATAGATCTACTTTGTGGACCATAAATTTGATCCTACTAATTGCTTAATTATGTTCTCAAGTTCATTGTATTCTCTACTCATTTCTAGCCATTAAGGTTTATCAATATTTAAAAATACTTCAAGAAAGTTATAGGATCACTAGAGTTGAGTTCCTCTGATCCAACCCTTGCATAGACTGGTTTCTTAGTTATGCTAAATATTGGTAGACAAAAAGAAATCATGAAAATGTCTTTAATGATTTTTATAAGTAAATATTATTCCTTTTAGTGCACCAATTGAAGTATTATTGTAATAAATGTTCCTTGAATGCTATAGATGATTTCTAAGATGTCCACTAATACCCAAATTAATATCTTTAAATGTCATGACATCACATGAAACCATAGTCGCAAGACTTGGACTCAACTCGGACTTGGCAATAGTATCTGGCTTTGGACTTAGTAAGACTCAACAAAGTCAAAACCCAAGAAATTTAGAGGTTTTTTAGGATTTAAAACTTGTTTCATGTGCCCTTTATTAGATAAACCTTAACATCATCATATAGAAGCTAATTTAATCACATGCACAAGTTTACATCAATCACATAAGTATACAATATAAACACAAATTTTACCTTTAGGAAATAGCACACCTGATATATAAATATTCTTAAATATATACAAAACTCGCGTAATATGAAGTTAATGGCATCAAATGTTCCAAACAAGTATCAAAAAAAAAACTACAATTCTATGGCTCAACTTCTCAAAGGAGCAAGAATCCTTCCTATGAAAGCATCTAACATAAGCCTTGGATGATATAGCAACCATAATATGTTTTTTAAACCACGAATATGGAAATGCAACAAAGGATATGTATTATGTATATTTTTATGATTATGATATATCACTGACCTTTTACTTGCTTAGAATTATAGTTTGATGGGGGTTTGGGGGAACACCAAAATAAGGTTGAGGGTAGCACCCCCTTTCAGGGATTTGAGGGTGTGAGAGAGAGGTCTAGATCTCGGAGGAGAGAAGAGAGAGTAAGATAAAGAGAGATAGAGAGAGGGGATATAGAAAGAGTGATAGGGAGAGAGACAGTTCTAGAGTTTAAGGAAGATAAAGAGAGAAAAATAAATAGAGTGAGAGAATGAAGATAGGAGCCTTCTAATTACTAAAATTTGACTAATTCTAAAAAGTTATAAAATCTTCTAAAACCTATAATTTGCATTGTAACTCCTAGTGGTCTGGAACCACTCTCAAACATCTTAGCAATGTATACATGAAATATAACTTATAATTAAATATTATATTTCATGTATATATTCTACTGAAGAGAATGAGACTAACTTGAAGGAAAATATGGGGAGTTAAATATTACATTTCATGTATATTCTAGAATCATAAACCTAAAAAACATCAAAATTTTGAGACAAACAAAAAAAATCAAATTTTGTTGAGTTTGAGTATCCAAAGTCACTCAGACTTAATGATTTTGGAGAGTCTCGCCTAAGACTCGAACAATTTTGAGTCCAAGCTCCTCAAACTCATTGAGGGTCGCACAACACCATATTCATCGAGTCTTGACAGGTCTTGTCAAGTCTCAAAACTATCCATGAAACACATGTACCAAGTTAACTCATGGTGGTAATGGGGCTAGATTTGGCCAAATTTTGAATTTGAGTTTTTAAATTTAGGGGTTTAGATTTCTAAGCACAATATTGACTTGGGGTAATGGAGAAATAAAATTTGTGCACGCAATATGTCCAAACATTGGACTTGGGTAATAAAAGTGAAGGCAATGGAATATGTGTAAAGGTTAGATATGTTATAATTAAATGTGTAAATGGAGATAGTTGAAAGATCAAGGAATGAGCCTAACTTTGCATAAGATTGTGTCCTATTGTTAATACGGGTCTGATTACTAAGAGGGGAGGGGTGAATCAATAATCTACAAATTATTTGATTTAAACTCTTTAAACTTTAAGCACCAAATCATTCAACATCAACTAGTATAGATATAAACTTTCAAAGCATGCATCCATAAATAATCAATCACACAATGAAGAGACCATATTTTTCTTGTGGAAACCCAAATGGGGAAAACCACATGTGGGATTTGGTACCCACTAAATTTGTACTCTTATAGAATACACCCTATGAGGAGCCTCCTCGGTTAAGGGTTTACAAAAGCACTATTAGGTGTTCCCAAATAAGGGATTTGTCTATAGACCTGTTGGGATCTTTTCCCTATTAGAAGAAGCCTTGTTAGAGGACTTTAAACATTCAACATGAATGCACAAATAAGATTTTTTAGGATCTACCTAGTTAAGGGATTTCATTATTATAGTGATTAGAAAGTAATAGATAAGATGATCTATGAAATTCACACTACCTTTGAATAATTAGATCCTATTAAGCTCTGAAACTCTTCACCACACACTATACTCTTTCCTATCTTGATCGTACTTGATTCCTTTACTTGCTTTTTCACCACACCCTTCTGTAATTCGCAATCAGCAACTAACTCCTTTTTCAACTTTTCAATATATAGATTTTCCTTCCACCAACTTGAAATAAACCCTAGATCTGAGATGTAAATGATCCATATCATATTAGGTAAGATACAATGTATCTAACAACTCATAAAATGTTTTTCTTTGACCCCGTCGGCTTCCATATAGATTCCACCTTGGAAATTGAACCATCTTCAACAACTCTTTTTATCATAACAAAGTTCTTGAAGAATCCACCTCAAATGCATACCTCGGGTAATGTGATGTCAAATAATTTCCACAAATCATGCAACTACCTTACTAATTCACTACAAACATCACTAATCCCATTGCCACTTCAGATTTCTTCACCTCTTCACAAATCTTCATCACCAATTCAAGAACTTTGTCTTATTTCCTTGTTCATTATGTCAATACCACTTCCATTCAATTTAAACATCTTCACATGTCAACATTATAAGTCGAGATCCTCAACATAATATCTAGGCATTATTATCAGTCATCTCCTATGACCACTCCAACAAATACTCTACCAATTTGAAACAACATTCAAATCACTTACTATCTGTCATTAACTATTTTAGTAGTTACCTGGTTTGATTCCATTCAAATATAACTAACTCAATTCTTCATATCAAAAGTCATGGTTTTAAAATTAACATCACAACACATAAACATTCATCCTTTAGAATAGAAACTTCATAATATACTACAACTCATGATTTACTCACTCAATATCTGGTAACATACTAAAAACATTAATTCAATCAATTGACATCAATGACAACCAAATAATTGAGTCTCCTATCATTAAATTTGTAACAATCTTTATCAATGCAACACTTAGCATCACTGCATCAGTTATGCTAACAATCTCCCCCTTTGGCATTGATGGAAACACTCTTAACTTCTCTTCATTTTCATGTTCTTCTCGGCAACATTATGGCTTTTTCATGACAATCTTCAAATGTTTCCACTTTTGTCTAAACCTCTGATCAAAATGTTTCCACTTATATCCATACACATTCTCCACCTTTATAATACATATTCTTCATTCTTCATGTTCTCATACATATTCTTCCCTTATCTAATACATCTTCTCCCCCTTTGACAACAATGCCAAAGTTGTCAAATCATTCAGTCATCTTGGATAACACTTGATTGTTCTATGCTTGATCTTTCCTCATCACTGCACCACCACATCATACTAACTAATACTTCTCCCCCTATGGAGTAGTACATCTCTACATCAATTCACATATATGATATTCTAATAAACACATATGAACTAATGCAATCGACATCATCTAATTAACTTCAGATAGGGGAATCACCCCTAATCTACATCTGAGATATTAGAAGGTATCCTTTGGTGAAGGCTTGGTGAATATATTTTCATCTTGTTCTTTGGCAGACACATAGTCAAGCCTTACCTCTTTCTCATATACCTACTCTCTTATAAAATGATATTTTATTGCAATGTGCTTTGTCTTCGAGTGTGTCACTAGATTCTGAGAAATGTTTATTGCACTAGTGTTATCACAATAGATAATAATTGGTTCTGTAACCTTCTCATGAATTCCCTCAAGAATATGTTTCATCAACATCACTTGCTAAAAATTAATGGTAGAAACAACACACTATACCTCTATAGTATATTTTGAAATACAATTATGCTTTTTACTAGTCCAAGAGACTAATCTTTCACCAAGAAAGAATGCCCCACCACTTATTCTTTTCCTGTCATCAACATTACCTACCCAGTTTGCATAAGTAAACACATTCAAAGAAAAATATCCATCCTTACCATACCATTGGCCATAATTCTCAGTTCCTTTGAGATATATAAAGATCCTCTTCACTGCAACCATATGTGAGTCCTTTGGATTTGAATAAAATATTGCAACAATACCAATTGCATGTGCAATATCTAGTCTACTATGAACTACATATTACAACTTATGGATCATGGATTTGTATAGAGTTTCATTTATCTTTTAGATTAATCCTCCTTAGATATTTTATAGCATGTGACCAGAGGTGTTCCCACTAGTTTTGAGTCTTCCATGCTAAAAGTTTTCAAAATCTCCTTGACATACTTAGATTGACTGATGTATATCCCTTTCTTCATCTGTTGAACTTGAAGACCAATAAAAAATTTGATCTCTCCAATCATTGACATTTTAAATTCCTTCCTCATTTCTTCTACAAATGACCTACTCAATGCTTCATTTCTACCAAATATTAAATGTCATCTACAAAAATTTCAGCAATCAATATCTTGTCTTCACTTTTAGATTTTAGATATACATTTCTATTATCACTAGTTCTTGTGAAACCAATCTGAATAAGATAAGCATGTATTCTTTCATACTATGCTCTTAGAGCTTATTTCAATCCATACAATGCTTTATGCAACTTAAATACCATGTCTTTACCTTTTTCATTAGCAAAGTCTTCAATTTTTTCAATGTATACTTCTTCTTCTAACACACCATTTAGAAATACAGACTTTACATCCATTCATTAAACTTTAAAACCTTTATAAGAAACATAATCTAAAATTATCCTTACACCTTCTAGTCTAGCAATAGGTGCAAAGGTCTCACCATAATCAAGTCCTTCTTCTTATGTATACCCTTTGCCAACTAGCCTTGCCTTATTTCTAATTACTTCTCCTTTCTCGGTCAGCTTATTCCTGAAGATCTATTTAGTACCTATAACATTCTTGTTAGTAGGCATGGGTACTAAAGTCCATGTATTATTTTTCTCTATCTACTCTAATTCTTCTTTCATATCCTTAACCCAATCATTATCTTCCAAAGCATCTTAAAAAATTTTGGTTTCTAATTCAAATAATAAATAAGTACTTTCCCTTATCTTACTTCTTATCATCACTCCAACATGTTTATCTCCAATAATTTGATCTTGAGAGTGATGAAGTTTCACACACCTTGGGAGTACAAGTTCTTCTCTTTGGTTACCTTCACCTTCATTCACTGGTTGTGGATCATTCACCGGTTGTGGATCATTCACCGGTTGTAGATCATTCACCACTTCATTTATCTATGGTACTATATATGTCTCCGTCGGTTGAACATAAACAAATATGTCATAGTCTTTTGGTTCCTTCTTTCTATCTTCTTCATTTCTCTCAGAAAATTCATTAATTCTAACATTTTCACTTTCAATCATCTTGTTAGTACTCTTGTTCAAACATTTATAAAATTTTCTTCTTGTATAATATCCTAGAGCTATCCCTTCATCACTTTTAGAATCAAATTTACCATTTTTCTCATCCTTCTTTATGTAACACTTGCTTCCAAAGATTTTAAAATAACTAACACTAGGAGTATGACCATACCATATATATCATAAGGTGTTTTATTTGTACCTTTCTTAATTTGTACCCAGTTCAAATTATTTACAATAGTACTCATGACTTCTCTCCAAAAGATTTGAGCCACTCCTTTTTGTATCAAAAGTGTTCTTGAAAATTCAATTATAGATTTGTTCCTTCTCTTAGCAATTCCATTTTTTGGGGGTGTCCTTGGTGCTGATATTTATCTCTTTATTGCATGTTCTTCACAAAATTTTGTGAACTCTTGTGAGGTGAACTCACCTCCTATGTCAGATCTGAGACACTTAAGTGCCTTACCTGTTTCTTTTTCAACTCTTTCTTTATACACCTTAAACATGTAAAATGCATAAGATTTATCCTTCAAAAACATAACAAACATCACTCTTGAGTGATCATCAACAAACAAGATAAAGTACTTATCTCCATAGTAGCTCTGAGTTCTCATCATTCCACATAAATCGGTATGTACAAGGTTAAGATGTTCTATGAAGAATATACTTTACTAGTAAAGATAAACCTAGCTAACTTTCCCAACTGACACTCTTTACACATAGCATTTTCAAGCTTAGCTAAAGTAGGCATACCTCTAACACACTTTTTTTTGTTGGCCTTTACCAAACTATCAAAGTTAACATGAAAAAATCTTTTATGCCACAACCAACAGTCTCAACTTTAGCAAATAAGTAGTGTTTATTAGTAGAGTTCAATTGGAATAGGTTACATCTAGTCTATTCACCAACAAGGGTCAACTCTCTAGATTTTCCTATGATCTTGCAAACACCATTACTAAATTCCAATCTGAAACCTTTGTTATTCATTTGAGAAAAGCTTGATAGGTTATATTTTAATCCATCAGCCCAGTAAACATCATCATAATTAGTGTTTTCATTAAGTGTTATTGAACCTTTACCTCTTACCACACATGCAGTACCATTACCAAATTTGATTGCTCCTCCATCACATTCCTCCATTGAAATAAATTTGCTTTTGTCACTAGTCATGTGATGTGTACATCCACTGTCTATCATCCAATCATTATTGTAATTCATTCTTGAAATTAATTATTTTTCTTCATTATCTCCATATACACCAGTCGAGGGTTCTTCTTTGACTATAACAAAGACTATCTCAAACTCTTCCTCATTATCTCTTCCATTTGATTCTTCATTAGTCACTCCATCTTCTTCTATGTAACATGCCTTATTTCTCTTGTCCTTGAACTTCTTGTATCTCTTGTATTTACCCTTATACTTCCTGTCATTTTTAGAACATCTAGATGCAATATGACCAATTTTGTTACATGCAAAGCATTTTAAGGGAAGTTTACCTTTGTACTTTCATTTTCCTCTAGGCAATCTCCTAGCTAGCAGTGCCTCCAACTCATCTTGATCTCTTTCATCAGACAAGATAGAAGCATAATCTTGATTTCCTCCAAAACTATTAGAGATTTATTTTTCTTTCCTTGATGAACCAATGGTTAGGGAAGCTTTGAATGTAGATTATATTCTAGGTATATTGTTATCAAAATTACTTAGCTCAAAAGTAGCAAGCTTTCCAACCAATGAATCTAGATTCACACTTGTAGGATTAATAAATCTCAATTCCTATATAGCAAAGACTCTAATAGAATACTGTGGTAGTATAGTTCTCAAAATTTTATTTACCACATCATCTTCACCAAGTTGTCCACTAGCTTCTTTGATTGTAGCTACAACCTCTTTTATCCTATAACTGTATTGGGAAATGTTTTCACCTTCATACATTCTTATTTCATCATATTTACCTTTGAGACTAAACACCTTTTCTTTCTGAACATGAATATCACTGCCATAAACTATTATCAACTTGTCCCACATTTCTTTTGCATTATCCAAATCCTTGATATCTACAAACTCGACATCAAATAGAGCACTTGCTATTTCTATCATTACAGAGTTATGCTCTGACTTTCTCTTTATTTCTTTAGCAGTTAGGGTTCCAGGAGGTTGAGAATACTTGGTTGTGAGATGAACCAATGCTTGATCTCTAATTCCTGATAGATGCAACTTCATCCTTCTTACCCATGTAGAGAAATTGTCCTTAGAAAGCTTATGTGCTTCCTTCCTATACATCTTTAGATCTTTTCCTTTAGGTTGTTAAGATTATTACCAAGAGGACCATATCTCTGATACCAATTGTTAATACAGGTATGATTACTGAGAGGGGAGGGGTGAATCATTAATCTACAAATTCTCTAATTTAAACTCTTTAAACTTTAAGCACCAAATCATTCAACATAATTTTGTTGTAAGATCGTCATCCGATGAAGAGGAAAATGCTAGTGGGTCTTCTCTGGCACCGACCAGTAAGGAAAACAGTCATGTCTTGGGGCTAGAGGTGGAAAAGGTTAAAAATTCCAAGACCGATGAAGGGTCAACTAAACCTCAAGGAGATTTATCACATGGGATGCCTTTGCATCTAGGTAAGAGGAAATGGTTGGGTCTTTTTGGAATTAAACCTTCTAGTAAATCCTCCTTCACAAAGATGAACATCATTTATGATTCGCTTAAGGGAGATATCGGTATTTTCATTCCTAACCCATTAATGGATCATACTATTTCAATCATGGCTTCAACTCTAGTTGGAAAGTTTATGGGTCCTCGACTGAATATAGATTTAGTGAGATCTTATGCGGATAAGAAATGGAAGCTCAAAGGATAGGTTGACATTGTGGCCATGCCAAAAGGTTTTTTTTCTTTTGAGTTCTCCAATGGGGAAGATTTATCAAAAGTGTTGTGTGGGGGTCCTTGGATGATGGGTAAATTGTCCTTATCTCTGCAGAAATGGTCGAAAAACCTGGACTATAATGATAGTTATTTCACCATTGCTCCTGTGTGGGTTTGTCTTCCTGGCTTGCCTATGGAGTACTGGCATGAGGATATATTGGTGGCTAGTGTAGGTTCTTTTGGTGAGCTTCTCATGATAGACCCTATGACAGTTGCCCGAACCAAACATGTGTTCGCTAGGATTTGTGTAAACATCCAACAGACAGATGATCTCCCACAAATTATCACACTGAACTCAAAGGTGGGAAATGGATACAAGAAGTTGAATATGAATCTATGCCCTTTGCATGTTTCACATGCAAGAAAACTGGTCAATGGGCGAAACAATGCCCTCAAAAACCCCAAAAGGAAAAAAAGGAGAAGAAGCAAAAAAGAGCCCAGAGAATGAAGTGGAAGAAAAAAATCGAGGAAGAAAATCTTCCTCAAAAGACATCCCAAGAGGATAGAGATCAGATGAAACCTTACAACTCTGAAGAGAACCCTGTGATTCATCAAGAAGAGCAAAGAGGTGAAACTCAAATGAATAAAGATCAAAAGGAAGAAAAATAATTATTAGAAGAAAGTGCTAATGGGCTGGAAAGTCCGAAAAACAAAACAAAAGAAAGTGTGGGATCTCACACAGGAAAAGAAACTCAAATGATCTCAAGGGTGGAAGATAGAATGGGATCTCACTAAGGAGAAGAAACAAGAATGGACTCAAGGGTGGAAGATTCCATGAAAGGAGAGGAATTTACTGCACCTCTACAGGGGACTGAGGACTGCCAGGAAGAAAAAAGAAAAAGATTATCAGAATAATAGTGAATCAGTCATTGGAAAGAATGAGGAATTACCCTTAACTCCATTTGGGCTTGGGGAAAACCAAGAATACAAGGAAACAATAGACCTAGATGAAAAGGAAAATACCTAGATTAAGGTAGGGGATCTAAAAAAATACACAAGCAAGAAAGGATTTGGATATCCTCAAGGAAATGTTACTTTGATTGATTATAACATGAATTCAGGGAAGAAAAATGAAAGTGTTGTGATGGGGAGCTCCATCCTTAGATCAAGCAAGAAGAATGGAAATTAGAAGCAAGGAGAAGTCTAGACAAGAGGACAGGAGAAAGATGATACTGGAACACCAAAGAAAGATAGAGGAAGGAGAACTGATAGAGCCCAGAGGGATCTAGAAGCAAAACATAACATAGTGAATGGTAAACAACTCACCATCCACCAGGTTTGTTCCCCAATCCTCAAATTAAGATTATCTCATGGAACATTTGAGGACTTAATGGTCCTCATAAGCAAGATGTAGTTAGGAATTTAGTGAGAGACTCTAAGCCTGATATCCTAATGATTCAAGAAACTAAGATGTTAAAAGAAAAGGTTGAGAAAACTAACCTAATTAAAAATGGGGGCAGTATAGGATGTAGCTCTGAAGGGGCTTCAGGTGGGATGGCTATATTTTGGAATCAATTTAGCTTTAAATGCCAACTATTGAAAGAAGGAATAAAATTTCTAGCTATTAAAGTCTACAGTCTCAAGGAAAACTTCTCTTGGATTCTCATAAATGTCTATGCCCCAAACACCAAGTCTGGAAGACTTAAAATTTGGAAGAAGTTACATGAATTCAGGGAGTCCAACTCTGAGGATTACTAGATGATTATGGGGGATTTCAATACACCTCTGAAGGAAAAATACAAAATAGGAGAGAATATCACTCACGTGGAGAGTAGGGTTGATCTGATGGAATTTATTAGTAATGAAGGATTGCTGGATATTGATTTAGAAGGCATAAATTACACCTAGTCCAACAGAAGATTTGGTGTTGATCTTATTCAAGTTAAGCTTGAAAGGGTTTTGATTTCCCCAGACTAGTATATGAAGTTCTCTTGTTCTCTATCCTCTCTCTCCAGAATAGGATCATACCATTTCCCTATTTCTTTTTCTGCTAGCTCTTTTAATGGCAAAAGAAATGCCCCCTTCATATTTGAAAATATGTGGCTTGCCCACCCTGATTTGGAGAACAAAGTCATGGATTGGTGGAACATTAATGTGGATGGTAAAGCTATGTTTAAAGTGGCTAAGAAAATGGCAAATGTTAAATCTAGAGTCAGACAATGGAACAAGGATGTTTACGGGGATATCTTTCAATCTAAAAGTAAAATTCAAATAGATTTGAAAGAAACTCATGATGAAATAAAAAGAAATGGACTAACGAAAGATCTGAAAAGATGGGAGAATCAAGTTCTTGTGGACTACCATAATATAATTGCCAAAGAAAAGACTTTTTGGAGGCAGAGATCTAGATCTCCATGACTGAAGTCGGGAGACAAAAACACCAGATTTTTTCATCTTACTACCCTTAAACACAAGGCAATTAATAGAATTCAGTCCTTATCTTCCACACGAGGGATCATCACTAAAGAAGAGGAGATAAGGGAAGAAATGATGGGATACTTTGCTACCCTGTTATCAACGGACTCTAATCTTAACCTAGAGGATTAGAAAAAACTATTGAACTTGATCCCTAGAAAAATAGACATTAAGGCTAATGACTTATTAAAAGCTATTCCTAAGGATGAGGAAATAAAAAAGGTAGTCTTCTCTTTTTAAGGAGAAAAATCCCCAGGTCTGAATGGTTTCCAGATATTTTTCTTTCAGTCCTTTTGGAGTATAATAGGCAAAGATGTTTGCTCTGTTGTTAAAGAGTTTTTTGGTTCTAAAGCTATCCTTAAAGAACTCAATTCCACTTTCATAGCTCTCATCCTGAAGAAACTTGGAGCAAACTTAGTTGATGGATTCAGGCCAATAAGCCTATGTAACTCATTGTATAAGATCATGTCTAAGGTTCTTACTTCCAAAATCTTAAAATTTTTACCCTCTCTTATATCTCCCCAACAAAGTGGCTTTGTTTCAGGGAGATAGATTATGGACTCTATAATTGTTGTGCATGAGAATATCCATTCCTTAGAAGTATCCAAAAAATAAGGCTTCTTGATGAAGATGGACTTGTCTAAAGCTTATGATAGAGTTGATTGAGATTTCCTCTCCAAAATTCTCCTGGCTTTTGGATTTGATAAGGGGGTGGTCAGACTGATTATGCAACTGGTCACTACAGTCACTTCCTCTATTATATTTAATGGAGGTTCCTCTAACTTCTTTCATCCTTCTAAAGGATTGAGACAAGGAGATCCTATATCTCCCATTCTTTTTTCTATAATGACTGAAAGTCTTGGGAGATATATTAATAGTTTGGTGAGTAAAGGACAGATCATAGGCCTTCAGCTGTCTTCTTCTAGACAAAAGTGCTCACATGAACAATTTGTTGATGACACCATTATGATGGGGGAGAATTTTGTTAAAGAAGCAAGGAACATGAAAAAGGCTCTGAATATCTACTCCAATGCTACAGGTCAATTCATAATTTGGGAGAAAATCTCTCTATATTTTAGTAATACTTTGGAAGAAAGACAAATAAAAATATCCTCTATCTTAGGTTGTAAGATAGGAATGTTCCCCGCATCTTACTTAGGACTTCCCTTATGTCTAAAACCTAATGTCTCTTTCTGGAATGACATCTTAGATAAATTTCAATACAAACTAGCAGGATGGAAAGGGGCTACGTTGAGTCAAGCAGGAAAAGTCCAATTGCTAAAGGCTACTCTTCAAAATCTTCTAGTCTATGCTCTTAGTCTATTCAAAATCCCACAGAAGTACACTGATTTGATAGAAAAATGCAAAAAAGGTTTCTCTGGTCTAGGGTTGAAGAGAATAAAAGGCTTAACCTTGTGGCTTGGGAAAAGGTTTGTAAACCTAAGAAATTTGGGGGGCTAGGAATATGAAGCATTAAAAAAATTTAATAAGGCTCTGCCAGCAAAACAATGTTGGAGGATCTTTGAAGAGGATAAGGAATGGAACTCAATCTTAAAAAGTAAATATCATCTCATCTCCTTAGATGATACCTTAAAGTCTCAAGTGGATATCCAAGGATCCTTTATATGGAATAGTATTAGTAAGGGAAAGAATCTGGTCAGAAAAGGAGTTAGATGGAAGTTGGGAGATGGCAGGAAGATAAATTTTTGGAATGACAACTAGCTGAAGGGAAGGCCCCTAAATGAGAACCAGGAGTGATTAAATGTAATTCAGGTCTGTAAAGAGTCTATAGGGGAGCTGGTGTCTGATTACTAGATCAATGATGACTGGGTAGACTTAGGTCTTAATGATGAAAACCTTAAAGCCGTGAACAAGCAACTCAACAACTACTTCATTAGAGAGAATGTGCAGGATGATTTGATCTAGGGTCCTGAAGCTAATGGAAAATTCTATGTTTCTTTAGCCTCTTCTCTTCTTATAGCCCAGGAAGATCATCCTTTTTGTTCTTAGGTATGGAATCAAAATCTTATTCCTAAAATTAACATGTTTTTTTGGTTCTTAGTTCAGAACAAAATCCTTACTGTGGATAATCTTTGTAAAAGGGGCCTCTATATGCCCAATAGATGCTTTATGTGTCGTGTTGAGGCATAATCTTGTAACCACATGATGATACAATGTTCCTATACAAGAGATGTGTGGGCTTAAATATTAAAAAAGATTCACTTGGAATGGGTAAAACCTCAGAAAATTTAGGATCTGGTTACACAATGGTCTTGTCCTTTCCTTGGCAAAGAAATAAAAACCCCATGGAATTTGCTTCTTCCTCACTTCACCTAGAGAATCTGGAAGGAGAGAAACAATAGAGTGTTCATAGATAAACATACTCCTCATGAAAAGGTTGCAAACCTTGTTTGTAGTAGTCTAATGGAAAATTTTAGATGTACTATTCCGAGAGATTCTTAGCTAAGGAAAACCTCTCAGGATATTAAAGATATTATCAACTAGGACTTACATAAGAACTAAAGACCCCAACTTCAGAGACAACATTATATGGACTGCTCCATTGAGGGGATGGTTTAAAGGTAATTTTTATGGATCAACAAAAGGAAATCCTAGAAGGGCAGGGGTGGGAGGATTAATCAGAGATTGGGTTGGCAATTGTCTGGGAGTTGTTGCTGCCCCGCTGGGAATTCAAACAAATCATGTAGTTGAAGCTAAGGCGGCCCTTCAATTTGTGTTGTTGGCTAAAGAGCTGGGATGCTCAAAGTTATGGCTAGAAGGAGACTCCCTCAATGTAATAAATTGCATAAAAGGCAAGAGTGTGCTCTCTTGGACTATAGTCCACATCATGGAAAAAATTAATACTACTCTTCAAACTTTTCAGGAAAATTATATTTCCCACAGCTACCATGAAGGAAATAGCTTGCAGATGGATTAGCTAATGTGGGGGCCCATAATGATGTCACCCAAGTTTGGAAAGGGGAAGCATATCTTAAAAATGAGATTTTAAGTCTAATCAAATACGATAGACTTAATCACAAGGAGGGCATCATTAATACAAAGAGTAATAATGAAAAGGACACTTAATTTATCGAGGAAAGATAATTGTTAGACAAAGTGCAAGAAAATTATTATAGATTTTATTCCACACGTATTATGCGTAATTTTAAGCATCTCGACTTATAGAAGCAAGAAGAATACTATTTTATTAATAACTGGAAACCAAAGAACTCAACAAAGTTCAAAAAAAATGGGAGGAGGTCTGAGAAGGGAGGAGCTGCTGGATTGCGAGAAATGGAGACAAGAGAAAAAAAGTCTGGAAAAAGTTGAAGCAAGGTGGAGTTACCCCATACATGGAAATGCTGCATGGCTTTGACAAAGAGGTAACTAAAAAAATTGCAAGATGGGCTAATAGCAAGGTTAATTTGTGGGGTAAATCTTTTTCGCTTACTCTGAGTCTAGTTTCTGAGATAACATGATTGTCTCTAGAGGGAATGAATTTCTATAGGGATAACAAACACATAGGGTCACAATCTTTCAAGCTTTTTTTCCAAAAAATGCAGATGAAGAAGCTCTGTTGAGTAAAGGGCCGGGGGATTATGTAGACATTGTGAAAATTAAGAGTTTTGGGATAAGATTCTGAAGGTGATGATAGAGTATTTTATTCTAGATGGACACTATTCAAAGATTTACAACCTTCATTTTGTTTTGGTTAATCATTTTAGGCATAACAATAAAGTTTATTTTCCTTACTTTCTGCTAAGCTCTCTAAACAACAGTATTATGGAGAACAGGAAAAAATCTAGCAACCTTGTATTGCATGAAGGGCCGAGCATGCTCATTGCAGACTGTGTGAGGGAAAAGATCCTTGAACCCATACCTAAAAGGGTTACATGGAAGAAGAAGAAAATTAAGAAGGAAGAGAAAAAGGAAGACACCCACAAGAGGGGAAGGAAAAAGAAGAAGATAACCCATGACAGTGGAGAGGAAACTAATGACCGAAACCCTCCTTCTCAGGGGAAGGAAGATGAAATTATCTTGGAGGAGAATAATGAAGAGGATTATGTGAATGAGGTGGAGGCCTCAGATATTAAGGGCTCAAGCTTAGAGGAAGATGAAAAAGAGGAGATTAATGATGATGCTGATAATGCGGGAGGAGAGGAAGAGATAAGAAAATGAAAAAAGAAGTAAAGGAAGAGGAAATAGAAGAAGATAAAGAAGAAGAAATTTCTGAGGAAAAGGAAGATGAGACCAATGATAAGGAAGATTTGTATGGGCAGCCAAAATAGAGGGGCAGGGAAAGAAATAAAAAAAGGCAGAGAAGAGAAAAAGATAAGGAGGTCACTGTCGGATTTAAAGTGGATGAATGCATTTTGGGGGAGGTCAAGAGCAAGGAGGGCCACAACATCAACATGGAGAAGTGGATCAGCTAGGAAATGCAAGAGATGAGGCAACACTTAAATTCTATGGAAGATACTATGGAGCCCCTAAAAGTTAAACTGGAAAAGTTGGAAAAGGAACTTCTAATGAAGGTAGATAACAACAATTTGAATGAGGACCTAACTTCTAGAATCAAATCCATTATGGATGAGAAGTTGAAATACTTGAGTGACAAAATAAGTTATAATGGGAACATCATAAGTGAAATTCTGAAGCACAGTAATGAGGAACTTAAAGTCTCTATGATGAACCTTAAGGCTCTATATAACTACCTAGAGAATAACATGCTGGAGAATACCACTATCATGGTGGAAGATGATGCAGGGAGACTAGGACTGGGGACTAGAACATGAAGCGGTCTCAAAAGGAAGCTGCATGAAATGCCAAAGGAGCTAAAAGATCTCAAAGACTCCATTCCAAAAATGGAGAAAATGCAAAAATGGGCGGAGAAGGCCATGAAAATTAAAATGTAGTTCTTCCTGGTTGGTTGCTGGAAGTTTGCTATTGGTTGTGCTGGTGAATGTTTTTTTATTTTTGTTATAACTTATTTTGGGTTGTTTTGTTGGGTTGGTTGGGGTCCTGCTTCTTGTTGTATAGCGGGCATTAGATGTTTGTATGGACTTACTTGATAATCTGTTATCTTAAGATGTAAATGGTTTCGGGTTCCATGCAAAACCTATTTTTACCTTTATAAAAAACTAGTATAGATATAAACATTCAAAATATGCATTCATAAATAATCAATCACACAATGAAGACATCTTATTTTTCTTGTGGAAACCTAAATGGGAAAAACCATGTGTGGGAGTTGGTACCTGTGTGTGTGAAAATTGTACCTGATCTGTAGACACAACACTCAGTAAAACATTAGAGGTTAGCTATAATCAAAATCATGCAAAATTGAAAGCTATCTAACCAAGCGATTTACTGCCTTCTAGTAGGTGCGAGATTAATGTTCTCAGATTGTAATCGAGATCGGTGACCTAGACGACACCTAAATGAAGGATTTGAATGAAATTGATCTAGATATGAGATTGAATGCAATTATTCTATTTTTTTGGATTTTTCTATGCAATAAGAATGATAAAAACTTGATATGAATCTATGCTATTGAAAACTGATATGCTATGCTAATCTAGAAATGATATGAAATATGAATCTAAATGAATGCAAAAAAAAAAAAAAGATTGATCTCACAAAGATGTCGATTCGCAAGAGCTTTGATTCTTCAATTCCAATTCTCCAGCGTGATTGTGCAAAAACATGAGATGATTTGTGAAGAGCTGAAGCCTTTAATTTATAGAAATCTAGGGCTTTGGAGGTGCATGGATAAAAGCCATAAATCACTCAAATAAACTCAGCTTGATTTTTGAGTTATCTGATCATGAAAGATAGTTAATTCTCAAAATCATGCAAAAACATGCAAAAATAGCTTTTTAACTCAAATTAGAGTTTAGATCAGCTTTTTGAACTCCCAAAAGGATGTTGAGTTCCAAAAAGTCAATAACTTGCATTGATTTTCTGATTTGGAGTTTAACTGTTTCTTTTGAATATGCATAATAATTAAGAATTAAATAAATAAATAAAGTGATTTATCCTCAACTCAACTGATTTTTAAAAATAAATAATTAATTTATGGGTTAATTAACTATTTTACCAAACTTTTATTAAAAATTATATTATTAAATAATGACAACATGCTTTAATTAATTAAATAAGAATTTAATCAATTAAAGATAGGAATTTTGATTTATTGTCAAAATTAAATAATACAATTAATAATAGATAGAATTAAATTTAATTACACAATTAAGTGGCAAATATTAAATCTAATTAATTAAATATGAAAATATTCAATTAATCAAACTTAGGATAAATGTGATTTATCGCCAAATAATCATTAAATTAAAGGTAATTAAGATAATTAGGAATATTACTAGGAATATTCCCCGATGCAGAATTTAAGATAATCAATTATGATTTGATGATGTTTAGATGTGCCTTAGATTAGGACTTTGATGTCGATTTCGTTCGAATTGTCAATGTAGGAGATTAATGAACTTATAGCCCATTTTTGGGGTATTACATTTTGCCCCTCTTTGAATTACTGTGCAAAGCGCAGTGGTTCAAAGATAGTCTGTGTTTGATAGAGATATGAAACTAATTCAAAAGATAAACCAATCTCAAGATAGAAACCGATTGAAAGATATTGAGATAGGAGTTGATTGATATTGAATTGATATGGAGATAATAGGTCTTGAATGACCAAAGATAATGTTTACTATAGCAGCAATGAACCGATGATTGCGAAAAAGTGTCAAAATACCTGATTCTGAACCTTAGGATTGATAAGAAGTGAGTGACCCATTCTAGACTCGATTGTCTTAGCAGAACTAGCAGGTATCACATCCGAATCCTTCAGTTGCCGAAGAACCAAGGAAAGAACACTATGATCTGATGGTTGCAAAAACTAATACAGTTTACAAGATTAGGAGAATACCAGATTAATATGGATCGATGAATCTGATATGCCCCAAGTGATGATAGATTTGCCCCGAGCGATGAGGACTTTTGATGAATCAACGACTAGACATGATTGTTGTCTTGATCATTGATGAAAGATATTGATAGATTTGATCGATAGAATTTGATTTACAGACTTTGAATGATGTGCAATACCATGCCCCCTTCGGGATTAAAATTGAAATCTGACAAGAAAAGTCCACGTTATAGTTTAGAAGCATGTTAATTGATTTGAGAAGTGTGGTTATACACGTCCGAGAATGCATTCTGCACTGTTTGGAGGTCTTGGAGACCGAATATGACTAGGTTTGACCATGAGTTGACCATGGTTGACCAAGTTGAAATTTTGATAGTTTGATGTAAGATAATCAGTTAAGTTGAATACTGGATTTCTGTGATGATTGAAGGTTGATTATGCAAGCAATGAATAAGATAAATGATCTCAGATTTGAATTTTGATCCCGAAAAAGGATTCTACTTGCTATTTCATTGGAGGAACCTTCGTGTGAGATTCAGCTCTTGTTAGACTGGAAGATGCGATTTGAAGAATCGTTTAAGCATTGGAGTTCGTTTAATCATTGTGAGATCATGCAACATGCAAAATGAAATGAGACATGCAAAATGAAATGCAACCTAAGACCGAGGACCTAGTCACTGATCATATGTCGATTTGTTATCATCATTGAACATTTAGGTAACCGGATAAATCAATACAATGCCCACTAGCCATGAAACCATAGACATATGAATATCGATTTGTATGCGCAAGAATCAATACAACACCCACTGGTCAACAACCATGGATATATGAATATTGATTTTGTTTTTGAAATATCGGATTAGATATAAGCACCAAGGCATAAGCGCTAGGATGACCTGAATATCATGTCCATTTTGATATAGCAATTTGTACAAGCATCAAAACATAAACGTTGTGATGACCTGAGTCTGCCTTGCGTTACAAACACATCAAACAGTCAAGAGATCATTCTAAATCCAATGTGAATTACCCGTAGTGACCCTTTATCATTCACATCCTTAGGCAAGATTACGTTCCATGGTAGGAGAAAGAATTTACTCAAAAAGACAATAGTTAGATCAAACTTCCTTGTATTTTCTGGGTATCAATGGTCGAGGTACGCATGGCCATCCAATTCGAGATAGAGGCTCTTACAGTCGGACACCATTTCAATCCAGAATTTCCAAAGCTATTAGATTTTCACATACAAGCAGAAGACAAAGAAAAGATTATGCCCCCAGTCATCACTCTCTAAATCCTATAAAAGACATCATCGAAGAGCTCGAAGGGACACAATATGAAAAAATCTCAATGTGAATCAGTAAGCATACAAGGAGATAAAAGCATGAAAGGCACCAATTGTTTTCAGTTGAGTTTTGATGTTTGATTGTTGTAGATGCAAAATCCTTCCTGGAGACGAGACAGACAGACAGACTCAACTTGAAGCTTCAAAGGACTCTGAGTGGATATGACACGTCTAAGATACATTGGAGGCCATAGGATATGACATTGATTACCCCCAAGTGTGAACATTGATAGGATACAGACGCTTGAGCTGATTGGTGTACAGACCGACTTATTGAAACTAGGATATGCAGAAACAAACTGGGAGATATGTACAAACTAAAGCAAGACTGAAAGTTGGGAAAGACCAAGATTGTGCTGATAGATGGAGCATTTGGAACAAGTGGCGCCCGTTTGCCAGGTTTTCACCATCTTGGTAGAGATTCTATTTTTGCTATCGAGGTGCCTGTTTCCAGGTTTTCACCACGGCACTTTTTTTTTTCTTTTTTCATTTTTTGGTATTTTTCATTTTTTCAATTTTTTTGTACTTTTTTTTTTTTTTTTTGTACTTTTGATTTTTTTCAATTTTTTTGTGAATCATCAAGGTGCCTATTGCTAGGTTTTCACCAAGATGTTCATTTTTTCAGGACTTTTTCTGATTTTTAAGATTTTTTTAGGATATTTTACCAAGTACTGAATGCCTTAGGCATAAAATTTCTTCAGATGGAGAACGTTGATTGGTTCTCAGAGCTGTTCTCCTTCAGTCGTTGAGAGTTGATAAGCACCAGAGCCAAAAGTAGCAGTGATTACAAAGGGACCCAGCCAATTGGGTTCAAACTTCCCCTTGCGTTCTCGATGTGATTGATTTTTAGGATTTTCTCTCAAGACTAGATCACCAACCTGAAATTCTCTGTGTCTGACTTTTTTGTTGTAGCCTCTAGACATTCTCTTCTGATACACTCTAAGATGATCATACGCTGCTTGCCTGCATTCATTTAGTAATTCAAGTTCTTGTAACCTAGACACTCTGTAGTCTTCATCAGTGACAAGTCCATGCATTGTGATTCTGAGTGATGGGATTTCAACCTCAATAGGCAGTACCACTTCAGACCCATAAACTAAAGCGAATGGTGTAGCCCCAGTAGGTGTTCTGATACTTGTTCTGATATTAGTTTTGATACTGGTTCTGATACTTGTTCTGATACTAGTTCTGATACTGGTTCTGATGCTTGTTCTGATACTAGTTCTGATACTTGGTATACTTGATAGCATATTTTTCCATTTGAAAACTCCCAAGCAAGATCATATCGTGTAGTCCCAATGTCTAGCAAGGTGGAGAACAAGAGGGATTAGCAAGCTGGTGGAAGAGATGGAAGACAAGAGAATGAAGGAGAATGAAGGGAAGAAATCCTCAAGGGGAAACTCCTCAAGAATACTCAAGCTAGGGAAAAATCGTCATGTAAAGCATATTTGGACAAGCAATGAAAGGCTAGCATAGGATAAGCACAAAATCATAATGCAAGAGCAGGAAAGAATGCAATCCAAAGGAGTAGACATGTCAAGAGGCTTCATAGCACTGTGTTTTACTCTTTCTTTCTTTTTTTATTAGATCAAGACCAAAGGGGAAAAGGATAGCGATAGGCGAAAATGAATGGAGGAAGATGGATATGAAGGCTAAACATGGAAGGAATGAAAGCAAGATCACCGTAAGATAGCGACCAAGACCAAAGGGGAAAATGATAGCGACAGGTGAAAATGAATGAAGGAAAATAAATATGAAGGCTAAATAGGAAGGGATTGAAAGCAAGATCATCATCAGACAACTCACAAAATAGCCAAATGTTCGTGTATAGATCAACATTGTCAAGATCAAAGAGAGAAGATGAAATGGATGAAATATGTAGAAGAACTACGCATGATGCCTGATTGCCAAGTTTTCATCATGGTACTTATCCAAGGCGCCACAAGAGAGTGGTTTTCACTTTAGGATGAATTTATTTTTCTTTACTTTTGCTATCAAGGGGCCTGTTTCCAGGTTTTCACCAAGGTACATTTTCAATTTTTTTTAAATTTTTGGAAGAAGGCAGCTTTTTAGATAGTGCTCCTTGAAAGGATAAACCATGATATGCCAAGGATTAAAAATGATATGCTCAAAGATGCTGATAGGGAAAGGAATATGGAGGAGGAAAATGGAGGATAGGGTTTTATGTAAAGCGAGTGAGGATGGAAGATAGGAGGAATAGGCAAATGAGGAAAAGTGATAGAAGGTAGAAAGATAATGCATGGAAAGATTGTGAAAGGGTAGATGGAAAGGAAGGCAAGCTCAACATCAACACATACCTTGAAGGGTGGCGAGAGGGTGGAGGAAATGTGAATGAGGGAATACGTGAAGGAATATGGTGAATGGATAGCAGAGGTTATGGTTTAGGCACATGGAATGGAAGAATATTTTTGGAGGGAGATGAAGTGGAAGCTTTTGGAAGCTTGAATGTCAATTTCACTTTTTGCTCAACACTAGACTCTTTCAAGAGAGACTTTGGAATCCATATAGTCGTAGGCTTTTTATTTCTTTTTGATGATTTAGAGATAATATCTTCAATGATGGATTTTGGAACCCATACTTGTCTTGTAATTTTTTTCTTAGATATCTCTTTTGACTTTATGTTTCCATGTCTATTAGAAGAGACATGGCGATCCTTTTTTGATGGATTCTTATATTGATTCTTTTTCTTGTATTGAACATTCAAGTTACTTCCAAAAGACTTGGGACTTGTGGAAGAAGAAGGATATGACTGGTTTAAATGAGTGGGTGGATGAAATGGATTCAAGGGTATGCATCTATGTTGATCTTGAGGAAAGATGGGAGATGGAGGGATGTAAGGACCAAGATGGATGGTGAATTAGGAGAGTTAGGAGGGGAAAGTGAAGGGACATAAGGACCCAAGATGGAAGGAATGCGTGAAGATCTTTGTAGTGGTGGAAGAGGTCCAAGGATGGAAGTGGAAGATGCAAAAGGATAATCAATAAGTTCATCAGCATCTATATGACAACCAAGGATATCAACATCTTTAGAGTGAGCATTAGGATCTTCAATAGAATCATGGACATCTTGAATATGAGCACCTTCTTTGATAGGATTGTTCAAAGCTTGCAAAGACTTAGGAAGAGTAGAAAGTGAAAGTGAACATGGAGTGGTAGAACAAGAAGATGGAAGACTTTGATCTTGACAAGGATCTTTGGATAGCACAAGTGCATAATTTTTCTTTTGATTTTCAATAGGCTTGACATTGGAAGGAACACCATTTTTACCAACCTTAATGGAAGTATCATCTTTGGAAAGCGCAAGCGTAGTAAGGTTATTTTGATTGTCAATAAGATCAACAGTGTAAGTAGTAGCTTGATCTTGCTTAGGCAAAGACTTAAGACATGATGGAATGCATGAAAAAGGGGGTACAGGATCAAAAGAACCTTGAGGCGGATAAGAGACATCAGAAAAAGGAGTGGATGAAATGGAGGGTTCTTGATCTTGATCTTTCTTTATGTTCTTCTCTTTATCATTTTTAGAGTCCTCTTGACATGGAGCCACTTCTAAGGACAAGGAAGCATGTTGGGATTGTATGGATGACTTTGGGAGAGATGGTGGAGGACTAGCTGAAGTAGGGATTATAGCATATGAAGGCTTAGGCTCTTTAGATTTATCATTATTGAAAGTCTTTGTAGCCAAGTGAAGGTTAGCTTGAGTTTCTTTAAGAGGTAGCCCTAGAGGATAACTATAGGGAACCGCATGAAAAGTATCAAGGCTTGTGTCGGATGAAGGTTCTGTGAAAGATTTGAAAGACTCGGAAGCTTTAGGAAATGTATGGGTATTGGAGGAAGTAGGGGATGGAAGGGAACCATCACCAGATAAAGGTTCAACATTAACATGATCTTGCTTGAGAGTGTAATCTTTATTTTCAGCTGGAGAGTTCTGAGAGGAGAGATCCTTATAGTATTGATGTTTCAAGCTAGCACGATGTATTTTATAGTCCTCAGCAGTAGTAGATGGATCATCATCAAGGTATTGTCCACAAAAGCCATCAAAATCTCTTTCAAAATCAGAATCATATGGATCACCATCACGATCTATCCAATGTGACGGCCCCTTTGTAGTAAGTAGGAATGAACGATGAGGAGGACTCTTAAGAACAGAGGTGTCATAGGTATCATTACATTTTCTATCATCATAGTCATCATAGTCTTCAAAGCTAGATGTGTCACTCTCCGTGGAAGAGGTATCATATTGCTCAATTTTTTTCCGGGGGCATGGTGACATGTACAAGTCTTTATCAAATGGAAAAGAGTATAGAGGTTCCTTTTCTTTCCCAAGTTTGTCAAGCTAGACTTGCATAGCATGTATCTGTTTCATTATAGTGGCGATCAGAGCTTCTTCCTCTTGTTTACTGATTCTTTGAGACATGTGTACTGATTCTCAATAGCTATTGCTCTATTCATGACACAATGATATTTTTGACAGATTCTGGAACTAGGCTGGAAACATTGGATATCTTGCAATTTGACAATTTCTGACAACTTTCTCAAATTTTTCCAAATGACACTCTACAGACTCGTACGACAGTTGGGTATAAATGAAATGACAGTTGTGAAACTCGTACGACAGTTGGGTAGATATGAAATGACAGTTGACAAAACTCGTACGACTTTTGACTTCCTGAAATGACTTTTGACTCCAGAAAGAACTTTACGTCAATTTTTGCAAAATTTAAGGTCTTCAGTTTTGGATTGTTTGCAAATTGTATTGTCCAGATTTTGAAGGTTATACCAAATTTGATCATTTTTAATAGCCAAGTAGATAAATAAGCACGCAGAATAGCAAGCAAGTGATTCCAAGCACATCTGAAAACAATGAACAAGGGCAAAAGCAACCTTGCGCATGAACAATCAAGTGACCAAATTGTGCTAATCCCTGAGAGTACTAATTGTGTATGTTCTGAAAAGTTTTGCAATAACACACATATACCTGAGAATGAAAATTTGGCCTCTCTAGGGTTTTTAGTAATGGTTTGACTCTGCAACTTTTATGATTCAAAGGGGTGAAATCCAATCCCGGCGCACCAGGGTTTTGACACAGTCCGAGAACTTAATCTTCAAGAGCTGCTAGGGAGATCTGACAACCCAACAATGAACCATACCCGTGGAGATTTCTTCCAGAAGGACATTTATATAGCGGCTGTCACTACCACGGTGAAAATGGCTATGACCGCTTGAGGTTTTGTCAACGCAGTTTGCCCTGTGAAGGGATTGTCCGCTACGGTTAACCCTCTCTAAAGATGACTCACAGATTTATACCACAAGGGGACTTGGCTCCAGATTCAAGGTCTTGACACCTCTTCACTTTTAACCCAAACAAAGCAAGCAGATTAATCCGACACGCTAAGACAAAGTTTTGTTCCACCAAGGTCTGTGATATCAACTCCACGTGATCTATCAACCTCTCCAGGGAGAGAATGTATCAATCAATAAGAGAAGACACACTAACCAATTTTGATTCACCAAAGCTCATGATATCAACCCTACGTGATCTATCAACCTCTCCGGAGAGAGAATGTGTCGATCAATAAGAGAAGATGCACTAACCAAGTTGAATGTGAAACACACTAAGTATCCTCCCTACCTACAAGGATTCTGTCATCAAGAAAGATTTCTCTAGGAATCCAATCTCTCAAGAATCATGAATAGTGTTCATAGGGCCTAATTACTATGTGAGCACAGATGTATGTTTCGAAAGTAAATCTACCAAAAGCATCCAAAAAGTAGAAAGAGGAACACTTAACGCTTAAAGCGAATATGAGATGAGTCCACAAGGTGGAACACTTAACACCTCACACAAGCTGAAAATGAGTCCCCAACTTAGAAAACAAGTGAGTTCCTAAAAGCACAAAAGGGTTGTCAAGTGGAACATTTAACGCTTCTGTCCTGTTGACCCCTCCCTTTTATGGCGCTGAGATTGCAACCACGGGGCGGAAATGAGGGGCCGGCGGATTAGCAAGTCCAATAACCCAAGATAGCAATCAAGATCAATCACAAGTATTCTAAGACTACTTAATGAATCCTTAAGGGTTCACAACCTAGTATCAATTATGCAAGTGTGTAGAAATAGATCAAAAGCATGAAAAGATGCACACAAGCTTGACACATAAAAGATTTATTTTAAGTCCCAAATCAAAATATTATTAGATGAAGGAGAATACCTGGGATCCTCACAACGCGCTTAGTAGATTTTACTTGATTTTTAGCAATTTTTGTTGAGCTTTTCCATGCAAGCAAGTGACGAACTCTCCAACAAGCAAACAAGCAAACAAGATATGCAAAATATATTCAACTTATGAAAACCATAGGGTTAGCTCTAAAAATCAATTATTATCAGTAATAATAACCACCAATCAACCCAAATGACAACTCATATCATTCATTGAACCATGTAAAAAAAAAAAGTGCATACCCATCACAAAACTTTATTTTTTTTGCTGCATTTGACCTAGTCAACAAGATCTAATTTTTTTGATATGATTTTGGCCACAAAAATAGAAATTTAGAATAGAAACCCCTACTAAAAAATAGAGAGCTTTCCAAAAATGCAAAAATTTTAGAAAAATCTCTTCATTTGTGCCCTAGAGACCCATTTTATCAAAATAGACCAGTTTTTGTAAATTGACTATTTGAGCTATGAATATCATGTCCAAATTTAAAACACAAAGAATGGACCCCTTGTAGAATTTAAAGAGCTTTCCGAAAATATAAATTTTTTTGAAAAATATGCTTATTTGCGTCAGATATTAATTTTTTTTGGAATTTCAAGAAAAAATTATTAAAAATTCAAAACATCTCAAAAAATTCTAAATTTTTTACTGTAGCTTTCATGACATGTCACCAACCTGAAAAAAAAATTTTAGACTAAAATTGCAAGCCGTTTGGGAGATAAAATTAAATCTTTGAAACTTTGGGGTTTTAGCTCCCAAAAAAATCAAAACCAGCATGCAAAGGTGGGTTGCCCCACGGTGGGCGCCAAAAATGTGTGTGTGAAAATTGTACCTGATCTGTAGACACAACACTCAGTAAAATATTAGAGGTTAGCTATAATCAAAATCGTGCAAAATTGAAAGCTATCTAACCAAGCGATTTACTGCCTTCTAGTAAGTGCGAGATTAATGTTCTCAGATTGTAATCGAGATCAGTGACCTAGACGACACCTAAATGAAGGATTTGAATGAAATTGATCTAGATATGAGATTGAATGCAATTATTCTATTTTTTTGGATTTTTCTATGCAATAAGAATGATAAAAACTTGATATGAATCTATGCTATTGAAAACTGATATGCTATGCTAATCTAGAAATGATATGAAATATGAATCTAAATGAATGTAAAAAAAAAAAAAGATTGATCTCACAAAGATGTCGATTCGCAAGAGCTTTGATTCTTCAATTTCAATTCTCCAGCATGATTGTGCAAAAACATGAGATGATTTGTGAAGAGCTGAAGCCTTTAATTTATAGAAATCTAGGGCTTTGGAGGTGCATGGATAAAAGCCATAAATCACTCAAATAAACTCAGCTTGATTTTTGAGTTATCTGATCATGAAAGATAGTTAATTCTCAAAATCATGCAAAAACATGCAAAAACAGCTTTTTAACTCAAATTAGAGTTTAGATCAGCTTTTTGAACTCCCAAAAGGATGTTGAGTTCCAAAAAGTCAATAACTTGCATTGATTTTCTGATTTGGAGTTTAACTATTTTTTTTAATATGCATAATAATTAAGAATTAAATAAATAAATAAAGTGATTTATCTTCAACTCAACTGATTTTTGAAAATAAATAATTAATTTATGGGTTAATTAACTATTTTACCAAACTTTTATTAAAAATTATATTATTAAATAATGACAACATGCTTTAATTAATTAAATAAGAATTTAATCAATTAAAGATAGGAATTTTGATTTATTGTCAAAATTAAATAATGCAATTAATAAAAGATAGAATTAAATTTAATTACACAATTAAGTGGCAAATATTAAATCTAATTAATTAAATATGAAAATATTCAATTAATCAAACTTAGGATAAATGTGATTTATCACCAAATAATCATTAAATTAAAGATAATTAAGATAATTAGGAATATTACTAGGAATATTCCCCGATGCAGAATTTAAGATAATCAATTATGATTCGATGATGTTTAGATGTGCCTTAGATTAGGACTTTGATGTCGATTTCGTTCGAATTGTCAATGTAGGAGATTAATGAACTTATAGCCCATTTTTGGGGTATTACAGTACCCACTAAATCTATACTCTTCTAGAATATGCCCTGTGAGGAGCCTTCCTGGTTAAGGGTTCACAAAAGCACTGTTAGGTGCTACCTCATTAAGGGATTTTCCCATAGACCTTTTAGGATATTTTCCCTATTAGAAGAAGCCTTGTTAGAGTACTTTCAACATTCAACATGAGTGCCACCTTGTTAGAGGATTTACAAATAAGATCTTTTAGGATCTACCTGGTTAAGGGATTTCACTGTTACAATGATTAGAAAGTAACAAATAAGATGATCTATGAAATTTACACTACCTATGAATAATAAGATCCCGTTAAGCTTTGAAACTCTTCACCACACACTATCCTCTTTCTTGGCTTAATCACACTTGATTCCTTTACTTTATTTTTCACCATGCACCCTTTTGTAATTCACAATCAACAACTAACTCCCTTTTCAACTTTCCAATATATAGAGTTACCTTCCACTGACTTGAAATAAACCCTATATCTAAGATGTGAATGATCTAGATCATGTTAGGTAAGATAAAGTATATCTAACAACTCATAAAATGTTTTTCTCTGATTACGTTAGCTTCCATATAGACTTTACCTTGGAAATGGAACCATCTTCAACAACTCTTTTTACCATAAGAAATTTCTTGAATAATCCACCTCAAACACATAGCTTGGGTAATGTAATGTCAAAAAATCACACAACTACCTTAATACTTCACTAAAAACATCACCGATCTCATTGCCACTTCAGATTTCTTCACTGCTTCACAAATCTCCATCACCGGTTCAAGAAATTTGTCTTGTTTCCCTGTTCATTCTATCAATATTGCTTCTAGCTAATTAAAACATCTTCACCTATCAAAATTATAAGTCACGATCCTCAACATAGTATCTACACATTATTATTAGTTATCTCCTATGACCACTCCAACAAATACTCTACCGATTTGAAACAACATTCAAATTACTTACTGTTTGTCATTAACTGTTTTAGCAGTTAATCAGGTTGATTCCATTCAAACATAACTAACTCAATTCTTCATATTAAAAGTCGTAGTTACAAACTTAACATCACAACACATAACACATTCTTCGTTTAGAATAGAAACTTCAAAAATATACTGCAACTCATGATTTACTCACTCAATATCTGGTAACATACTAAAAAAATAATAAGTCAATCAGTAAACATCAATGACAACCAAATAACTAATTCTCATGTCATTAAATTTGTACCAATATTTATCAATGCAACACTTAACATCAATACAACATTTATGCTAACACCTATGTCATTATGAATGTTAATCTCACTCTCTCAAAAAAAGACCAAAACTAAATGAGGATTAATAAAGTAAATAAACACTCAAAAAAATTCTCAAAAGTAAATATACAAGCATACAAAGGATACCAGTTTATATGAATTAATATACCCTAACAAATATTTCTATGTGTCCATCATCCTTAGCATGCATGCTCCATAAGAACATACAAAATAGACAAAGAATGTGAAATGAGTAGGTTATGTCTTTTCTAATGAAATAGGCACACAAATATAAATTATCTTAACTATATAGGAAATTGAAGCAGGAAATGAGGAGAAGGCTTAGAAAATTATACAGGTATGAAAAGTGAAATTATGTGTTTTTGTATGGTATATTAGATGATGTTGCAACATATATGATAAATCTCTACAAAGACAAAGTGGTGAGTCTCTATATGACATGTTTCACTACCTAACATATCAATAATATGAATTTTAGTGATAATAAATATCCGAAATGGTTAAATTTATTATAGGTCAATTATAAAATATATTAGGAAAATAATAAACTAAGGATTTACAAGGTTGATGGCCTAAATCCTAACATTATCCTACTTGACATCATATATTGTAAATTACTTGAGAGATTCACAAAATAAAAATCAAGTATAGTGATCAAGGCTCATAGCCTTCCTACACCAAGAGAAATTATTTGTGGTCACTAGCTTTGTGAGAGAATCTACATCATTATCTAATGTGTCAATTTTTTCAATCAATACCTATTCACTTTCTAGAATATCTCTCACAAAATGATATTGAACATCAACATGTATAGTATGAGCATGGTACATAGGGTTTTTGGCCAAACATATGATACTCTAACAATCACATCCAATTCTCACTGTCCTATAATTAAAACCAATACCATTACCAAGTCTTTGTAACTAAAGTACCTACTTATAGGTATATGCAACAACCATATACTCTACTTAAATGGTGAGAAATTAAATTGTAGGTTGTCTTTTAATCATCCAACTCACTACACCTCCAAACAAAGTAAACACATAGCCAATAATAGACCTTTGACTATCCAAGTCACCTTCCCAATTGGCATCAACAAAACCCTGTATGTCCAACGACTTATCAATATCATTAGTACCATGAGAAACTGAACAATCATCAAAAGTTCCTTGCAAATATCTTAAAAACCTTTTTTACAAAAGTCTATTGCTCTTTACCTAGGTTAGACATTAACTTTCTTAGAACTCCCATTGCTCAGGCTATATCTGGTCTACTAAAAACCATTGCATACATTAAACTACCATTGATACTATCATAAGGATCATTGCTCACATTTCTTCAATGCCATCATCAAAATAAGGACACATGTCTAAACTTGACTTATTACCAACTGAAAATGGAATACACATTGGATTATTATCCTACATTTTAAATCTCTTGAAAATGGTGTCAACATACTTACTCTAACTTAATTAAAGCTTTTTGTGAACCAGATCCCTACTAATTTCCATTCCAAGAATATATCTATTAGCCCTCAAGGCCATATTAAATATACTAGAAAGATAATTTTTGAGCTTCCTAATAGCCACCTTTCTATTTCCAATAAAAAATGTTGGCAATTTGGCTAAGAGGTGAATATGGAAATACATTGAGGTTGTCATTTATGGCAACATGTTAATCATATTAAGTCAATAGATCACGAAGATCAAGTTTTGGATTGAAGACTTAGAAAATTGTTTAAGTGTCATAGAGTTTAACTGGAAGGACATGCACTATTTTTATTGGAGAACTTCATAGAGACATTATTGACACATGAAAAGTTAGTGGAAGATAGAATGGTCATTTGAATTAGTATGAATGGAGAATTTATGGATTTACCAGTTGCAGTATTGAACAGTCAGAACATGATGAAGTTAAGGAATTGGATATTTTGAGTTAAGGACTTATTTTGTTTTCAAAAATAATTACTTAACCAATTAGGGATGACATCCTAGATGTTAACCCTAAGTGAAAAAAGTTTAATTTTGTATTTTGGGACACATGTGAAAGCATGAAGGCCAACATAACAGAAAAATATGGTATAAAGGATAACTTTTAGAATGTGAAGTTGTGTGTGGTTATTATGATAACTATGCTATTGTTTTGTGACGTGAACTTGATGTTGATAGTAGTAAAAAGGCATAGTATGCAAAGATTTTATAGTGAGCTTCAAAGGACAAATTAAATATAGAAGATATCGACATTGTCAAATGTTTTTGTATCTATACTTTCATGTACAAAATACTATTGTATATTACATATTTTGGTAGTGGGCTCATCTTGCATAATTGTATAACAACTCCTAATAGGGTTGAGGCTTCTAACAAGACCTAGTCCTCTAACAAGGACTGATTCACTATGCGCTTGTAGCAAGAATCCTAACAGGGTCTAATATCTCTAACCAGATACATTATATTAATGGATCATTTTGTGGGTACCATCCCCACCAGGGTTTTCCCTTGGCCAGGGTTTCCCTAGTTACCAAATAATGGTGTTATGAGTTACATTTCTTTATGGTTGTGTTTAATTTTTAGCTTAATCACATATGCATGTTTAAAGATTGTTAAATGTATCCATAGTTGGGAAAAAGTTTGTAGAATATTGATTCACCCCCCTTCTCAGTATTTCCCATTTCTAACAAAAAATATGTCATCAAAATATAAGATAATAATTAATAATTGGTCATCAATAACCTTAATGTAAACATAGAGATCCTATTCACTTCTAACATAACCCAAGTTTAATGAAAATGCATCAAACTTCTAGTACCACATCCTGGGTCATTGTTTCTATTATAGAATAGAGAAAAATGAGTGTTTGAAGATGTATTCGTATGGTAGTCATTGATGTCAACTTGTTATCGTTGTCATCTATGATTGTTTTCTTTATTTAGTGTCGAGTATATTGCTCTGTGTACTCTGTATGTTTAGAACTTGTTAATGAGATATTGGCATGGTGTTGAATACTCTTTGGAGATAAATATTTCAAGTCTCTGTGGTTTAAAATGTTGTACAATGGATTTGGCAATTATTTGTGTTTAGTTGTGACTAACTATAGTTTCTATGTGAAATTCATGCTCTACATTTCACTGCATGACTATTTCTGATGCTACACTTTTGGAGATGAGTTATAAGTGTCCTTAGATTCATTCATCTTATTGGAACAATATTTTTGGTTTTAGAGACCTGGTTTTAAAGTTTTATGGTGTTTCTACTCTAGGTTTGGTTGACCTCAGGTGTTTACACATCTTTATTTTATCTTTATTATTGCAAGAATAAATGTAATGTGTATAATGATATTTTTTTGTCCTAGACATGATGTGTGGTGGTTCACTTCTCATTCTTCCCACCATGGGAATGTTTAGTGCAGACCTATTTCAAATTGGTTTTGATTAGTTGCATGGCCGATTGTTGGAGACTTCACAAGTTATATATTAATATAAATAAAGGACAAATCTTCATGAGTTGTATGTGGCCGCGAGAATGGAAAGTGGCATAAATATGTGCACTTTTGTACAAGTGGGTACTTATGTGAAGAAGACATATGGAAGATGATCTATCTTCTTGATTGCTATGATGAGTATTTTATAATAGTGTGGGCATACATGTGTTATCTATAAAAAGTGTGAAGGTCAGCAGATTGAGTTGGTGCTTCTTATTAGTGGTGGAGTTATTCTCTTTTATCTTTCTTCTCCAACAGTGAGATATCTCTCTTTGGATAGTGATTCCTTTGGTAGCGAGCCACTGGTAGTGAGCCTTTCTTTATAAAAATCACCTTAACCGGTATTCTTATATTTGAGAATAATATTCTCCATGGTTTTTCTCTTAACAAGGTTTTCCATGTAAATTTGGTGTCTCATGTGTTTTATAGTTGTTGTACTTTTAAATTTTTATCTTTTTGTAATTAAGGATTAAAGTAACTTTGGTAGAACCAATTATTATTTTTATTAACTTTAAAAGTTCATGGACAATTGATTCACACCCCCCCTCTCAAGTTTCTTTCATATCAAATAGTTTCAACCCGTATAATGTTGGTTTAGCCTAGAAACCAAGTTTTCTTTTTCCTTCTCAACAAAACCTCTAGGTTATCACATATCAATCTCTTCTTCAAGATCCCCATGTAAGAAATTAGTTTTAACATCAATTTTATCTATCTCAAAATCACAAGTAGTTTTTGATGGGTTAAAAGTATGCCCTTAATCCTAGCATAAAACAACCTAGTTTTGTCTTTATGTTAGCTTTTGTAATAACCTTTCTCCTCTAAGTTTCTATGATATTTGTGAAAGAATTAAAATAATTGATATGGATTGAAAGATGAAAATCACTCTAGTAATCAACCACTTATTAGGCACCAATTTTAATGGTTGTGTGAATAGGGGAATCCATGATTATGAGGAGAGGTCGTTAAGATTTCCTTAGAGATTTCTATGTTTTGTTGGTTACTCTTTCTTAGTATATGGTTAGGCATACTTAGCATATGGGTGACATATATCCAATAATGGTTAACAATTAGTTTTTGTTTAGATATGGAAAATAGTGGTTGTAGGCCACTTCACTATTTTTAGACTTGGTCTATGTAATCTCATCTATAAAATTCAAAACTACTAGTATGCATATTTGGACATATGGTTTTGTAGTAAGATATAAATATGTTCTCTTATTGTATGAAATTTAACCTTTTGATCAGAAATCAATATAGATTTGAATTATTGTCATATTGATTAAGTTGTTATGAGTTGCTTCAAAACCCCTCCAATTGAATATCTAGGAGGAGGGCTCATTCTTAGCCAACATTGAACTCTTTATTTACTATGTTTATGCGATGTCTTTTTATTTGATGGTTTTGATTTAGTTTCATAAAGTATGAAATTATATTATTGATTAGTCTAAATATGTAATGTAAATGTGTATTCTTCTAAAGTTTTGTGTATGCAGAATTAGTAAAGATTGGTAAAATAGTTGTTCACTGTCCTATTACCAGAACACTATAGGTCTTGTCACTGGATTATAACAAATCCAATCACCAAAATATCATTGCATAAGTCATTATAGTTTTAGTTTGGTTTGTGTAAGGAATAAGAGTTAAGGTATTTGGTTCATGTGTGTTTACTTCAGATATGATTTCTTAATTCAAAAGTGATAATTCATGTTTGAACATTTGAATTTGAAGGTACCTTTGAAAGATAGTTTCATTAAGTTAGGATTTGTTAATTATTCCTTCTAAAATGAGTTTTTTAAGTTAGGATTTGTTTCAAGATTGTAATTTTTAATTATTCCTTCTCACACTAGGGTTTGAGTGTTTTTTTTTCCATATATGCATTTCATCCCCGCTTAATTCACTATCTTCATCCCTTCATCAGATAACTTGAATAACTTTCACAAGTTTTATGATCCCTGGATTGACACACAGAGGGAACCAACATAAGCCTTCCAAAGATGAATTAAAGACAAATATAAGAGTAATTTTAATCCATAATTTTACCAAATAATAATTTTAAATAGTAGGAATCTAATAGAATTTATCTTAGTAATAGGAGCGAACACTTAACCAAAATCAAATCCTTCTCTCCAAGAGTGGCCTTTGGCCACCATTTTAGCCGTGTACCTATCTAAGAATTATTTCTTAAATAATAAGTTGCATCCAATGAG
The DNA here is from genome assembly GCA_027943335.1 of Chamaecyparis obtusa. Lineage (NCBI taxonomy): Eukaryota > Viridiplantae > Streptophyta > Pinopsida > Cupressales > Cupressaceae > Chamaecyparis > Chamaecyparis obtusa. The sequence continues at coordinate 1,268,676 of BSBK01004491.1, forward strand.
ATTTATTCCTTTGGGAAAACTAACAAGATCCTAGGTCACATATTTATCTAAAGTTTTCATATCCTCATGTATGACCTACATCCAATGCTCACTTTCTTTGGATGATAGTGCATCCCTATAAGATCTAGGTTCATCGAAAGTACAACATAAAGAAAATTTACAATGAAAATATGGCGAGTTATACTTGTCAACTGGATTTTATTGTCTTATGGACCTTCTAAAAGGTGTACTAAGAGGTTCTTCCTCATTATGATTAGCTTCTTATGTCACCAATGAATCTTCTTAACTTTCACTTGACCTCTCTTCTACTTCTCCATCTTCTTGTCCACCCCTTTATTCTTTCACATATGCATCTTCTTGTTGAGTTTCAAAATACATGAATTTTTCTTTAGTTGTTCTTCACCTAAGTTAGCTATGAATTCCTTGAAAACATCCGAAGAAAATATCATTTTTCTAGTTAGAGGATTCCGAAGCTTATAACATTTTACATTATCATCATATCCTACAAGATGCATTTTTGAGCTTTTAGATATAATTTAGATTGATTCTCTTAAGGCTGATGAGCAAAAAACTCACAACCAAAGAACCTTAAATATGAAACTAAAGGATTTTTACCCAACTTTATTTTAAAAGGTGTTTTATCAACAAGAGATTTAAAAGGAGATCTATTAATAAAATAACAAGCAATAACAAAAACTTCTATGTGAAAATATTTATCTCGCTTAGCAATACTTAACATGCTCCTAGCTCTTTCCATTAATGTATGATTCATTCTTTCTACCACCCCATTTCATTGGGGAGTATACAATATAGTGTTTTCTCAATAGTTCCTACACAATCACAAAACTCATAAAATTCCCTAGAGAAATATTCACCCATATTGTCAGATCTCAATACTTTATCTTATAACTAATTTTTTTAACCAACATCTTAAATTCTTTAAGCTTAGTAAAAACTTCAAATTTGGAATGCATTAAATAAATCCAAGTATATCTTGATACATTATCAATGAAGGAAATATGATACCGTGATATATTCAAGTAGTCAACATCCATTGGACCACATAGATGTTGAGCACCTCTAGATGCTGAGAGGGGGGTAAATTAGCATAAACAAAATTTATAACAGTTCTTTCACAGTCCTTAGTTATTGATAATTAATCTAACTAATCATCACCAAAACACATAGTAAAATAATATACACATGAACACTAGATTTGCATGGAAAACCCAATGTGGGAAAAGCCACAATAATAATATTACTCACTTATATGAAATAGATAATATTAAAAGTTTTAGGCCAAGAGCCAAGGAGCTCACCATTCCTACTGTTTTAGTTGGACTAATAAGGAACTCACTATTCCAAAGAGAAATTTCACAACAAATATATATCTCTACAATGTTACATAGAGAGCATGCAATATTGAAATAGATATAGAGAGAATCTAAAAAATGTAGGATCTTATGATTAGCTTCTTCAACCTTTCTATTCAATATAAAAATTCACACTTATGAAGTTTCTTTTCTACGTTACTCAATCCTCACTTGTGATCCACACATGTTTCACAATAACCTAACACACTCTCATACCTCATTCATCAAATTACCCTTACATATATAGTAGTTGTCCATAAAAAACATCATCAATGTTGGCCTTGTTGGCATGTGATGTTTTGGAGTACTAGAAATCTTCTAAGGGTTGTCATTTATGGCAACACTTATGATAGTATGATCACATGTTGTGGAGATTTCCACTGGATTCAGAGTCATGAAAATGACTAAGTGCAAAATCAGGAAAATAGGGTACAGTGCCATAGTTTTGGATAGCGATGACATACAAGGTATTATGGCTTGCAAAGTTAACTGGAGGTATTTTGGGATATGTACATGCCTTAGTTAAGATCACATGAGTTTTGGATAGTTGTTGTGCAAGATATAGTGTTCAAAAGGTGTGCGAAGACAGTAAAATAGTATATCAAGGTACATGAACAGTTTCAAAGATTAAGGAAAGTATAATGGATATGGTAATGTGCTAAGACTTGTAAATAAAGTATAATGCCAACTCTTTGGTGATATAAGAGCACTGACTCCATATATATCATTTTCACAAGTTTCTATTATGTTTTGTATGACAATTATGGAGCCGACTGGAAGGCTAATTTTGTATAAATATAGATTGCTCTTGTGAAAGAAAATATATGGATGATGTATAGATGACAAGTTTGCGAATAAAATAGAAGATGTCAGATTAGTAGTAATGTTGCTAAGATACAAGATGTTTCACAGTAGCAGATCAAACTCTATTTCTATTGGAGTTATCATGATGGCATATAGAATGGTCAAGGAAAACAAACAGTATAATCTTTGTGAAGTATTGGCACAATAGTTTTTGGATAATATCAAGATTATTAAGAAAGAAAAATCCAAAGTATTTAGGTTTGGATCACTACTAGTTCACATGTATATTCATGTCATTCATAACTTTCCTGGCATGCATCCCAGAGCATGGAAGAGTGATGTACCCACTGGAATTCAAATATCAGAAAGCTATAGAAGGTAGAAGAAGGACTGGGTAGATGGTGAATTGTTTGCTATGAAAAAAATACTACAAAGACAGATGAAAGAAAGGTACAGGATACCAGAAGAGTTAGTGGAAAAATATGAAGACACCATATGCTTCATGATTGAAACAGATTGTGTTTTCTTTGAGGCAGTAGATCCTAGAACCAAGTGGTGCTATCCCATGGGATATGAAGTAAGTTCTAAAGTACTAACCATGCAAGTAGAGCATGTACTAGTAGAAGAAAAGGACACTACCCAAGAAAGATGGGGTACCTACAAAGATAAGTATGAGAAAGTAAGAGAAGAACAAGAAAAGGTAACATGAAAAAGAAAAGTTAGCAAAATTATTGAAGATATCATTGCGAAGGTAGGAATCGCTAAGGAGCAATTGAAGAACATAAGAGCTAAAATGGAGGCATCTTCTAGCATAGCTAGTGATGCACCTAATCCTTCTAAGGTAGAGAAATCAGTAGTTCCTACTATTACCATTACTGATGAGCAAGAAGAAGAAATTCAATAAGTTATGCTTGCGGTCACTCCTAGAAGATCTTCTAGGACAGGTAAACAGATCAGTCCAAGAGAAAAAGGGATAGAGGAAAAGATGAATAAAAGGGAAGAGAAGATAACTGAAAGAGAGGAAGAAAAGGTGACTCAAAAGAATTTCATAAATTCTATGGAAACCTGATATGAAAGTACTACAGAAGAGGGTCATCAAAGATGGAAATATGATATCTATAAATAGATATTATGAGAGATACAACCCTGAAGATTAAGCAATCATTGAAGATAACATTATTGAGCATCTGTTAGTTTTCAAGGAAAACCTGTTGGAAATTGAAGCAAGTATTCCCAAAGATCTCTACAGCAAACTGGAAATAAGAAAATAGTTAGCTCATTCAGAAGATGAGAACATAAAGAACAAAATAATCGATGATATGTTTCCAGTTGTTTCCATTCAGGAAAGAGAAAGAATCATAAAGGCACTAAAACCTCTTCTAAGAACAAAGACCAGGCTAGTGAAGATCATGGCTAGAAGATATGATGAGGTAATTGATGATACCCCAAAGGCACTAGATCAAGTTCTAATGAATACCATACCCAAAAAGGTGTCACCACCTAAGATCGCTAAACCTATGTCCTTGGGTTTAGGAGAGAGTTCACAAATAGTGGATAAGGTTGCTCAAGTTAACTTGTAACCAGACTTCTTTGTCACTGGTGTGCCTGTTAGCCTTGACACTTCACAGGATATAAATGATCCATTCATGGACAAGATGGACAGTGCGATGGAAGTTGAAGATCAGGAACAGATAGAAGAGAGGAAATCAGAAGAAAAATAAGCAAAAAAAGTATAGGAGGAGTTACAACAAGAAGTACATCAAGAAAAACAACCTAAGGTAGAAGAGACCACTGAAATCAGACTTGATTCATCTCTATTGTTGGCAAGTGTTTCCAAACCAATAAGTTATGATGTGGACAACATGGATGAAGATGAATTGATGAGACAAAAAGGAGACAAAAGAGCCAAGATAATGGGCAGGGCAGTAGAAATAGTAAACACACTCTTACCCTCTCCAATTATCCTAAAAGACAAGGATAAAACTGAGAATCTTAGTATAGTACTGAATAGCTTTGGTAGTCACTTTGACTCATTACTAAAAATAGCAGAGGAGAAGGCTGAAAGAAACTTCTTGGAGAAGAAGTTAAGCAAAGTTCATACGTCCATCTCATGGGACTTAGAAATTCTTAAGGCTACCACTCTTAAAGCCAAGAGCTGTGTGACACAAGGCAGTAAACAATATAGCCATTGCATAAATCCCTATAGATATTTGAAAAATGTTGAGGAGGACACAGCAAAAGACATGGTAAGTCTTGACAGAATAATGGATAGTTTTGAGTCATCTTCACAAACTATGGAAGAAATTGACAAGGAGACATCCAAGTTACTAAAGAAAATAAGGATACTGGAAATAGAGAAAGGGAGAGTTGCAGAAAGATTTGGTTTGTTAAGACACCTTTTAACTCCCAAGCTCTCAATATTCGAGACTCATCTCTCTAAGATGATAAAGGTTGAAAGTTCAATGACAGTATCTACTCTCACTAAGCTTAAGGCAACATAGACAACATCATATGCACTGAATGGGTTAATCCATGTCAGTGAGCTACTGATAAGTTCATGGGTTGAGGAGATTAAGACCTTGGAAACATCTTTCCATGATGTCTTAAATCTGGTAAGCAAGAACTAGACCACCTATGCTTCAGTTTTGAAATTTTGAGAATAACCTTTGCCATTGATGTCAAAGGGAGAGGAAGAAAAAGAGAAAAGAGAAGGAAAATAAGAGAAGTGCTTTGTGACACTTAGTCATTTTTCTAAGTGTTGCCATCAATGCCAAAGGGAGAGATTGTTGGCATGTGATGTTTTGGAGTACTAGAAATCTTCTAAGGGTTGTCATTTATGGCAACACTTATGATAGTATGATCTCATGTTGTGGAGATTGCCACTGGAACGGTCATGAAAATGACTAAGTCCAAAATCAGGAAAATAGGGTACAGTGCCACAGTTTTGGATAGCGATGAAGACATACAAGGTATTATGGCTTGTGAAGTTAACTAGAGGTATTTTGGGATATGTACATGCCTTAGTTAAGATTGCATGAGTTTTAGATAGCTGGTGTGCAAGATACAATGTTCGGAAGGTGTGTGAAGACAATAAAATAGTATATCAGGGTACATGAACAGTTGCAAAGATTAAGGAAAGCATAAAGGATATGGTAATGTGCTAAGACTTGTAAATAAATTATAATGTCGAATCTTTGGTGATATAAGAGTGCTGACTCCATATATATCATTTTCACAAGTTTCTATTATGTTTTGTATGACAATTATGGAGCTGACTGGAAGGCTAATTTTGTATAAATATAGATTGCTCTTGTGAAAGAAAATATATGGATGATGTATAGATGACAAGTTTGTGAATAAACAGAAGAATTCAGATGTGAGATCAGTAAGAGGTTGAGCTACAACTGGAACTATCTAAGCAAGATAAGTGCTTGTATTGTTCCCCTTTTGAAAACTATTTTGGGACAGTTTTGATTGTAAGAGCAGTGTGCTCACCACCTTTAACTGGGTGTTTTGTATGCCCCTAACAGGGTTTTTGTAATCCTCTAACAAGGAAATGTACTATGTAATAATCAGCTCCTAACAGGGCTAGGACTCCTAACAGGGACATTATATTTTAGTACATATTTGTGGGTACCATCCCCACTGGGGTTTTCCCTTTAACCAAGGTTTCCTTGAGAACAAATCATGGTGTCACGAGTAATGTGTTATGCTTACTTGTTCTTTTCATTTTTGCATTACTTTGGATTGTTTATAATTGTTTGAAGTTAAAATCAAAGTTCTGTAATACCGATTCACCCCCCCTCTCAGTATTACCTAATCCTAACAAGCCTTGAGAAAAATAGTTAATATTAGCACATAGTCAGCCATCATAAGCTAAAATATTAAATGCAGTCCACCCTAGGAAATAGAGAGAACTCAAACATATCTCAATAAGACTTTCCCAAGTATTATGATCATATAACACACATTGCATCATCCTCCAAAGCCTGTCCTAAAGGTAACATGTAGAAAAGTATTAAAATCATATTACTAGTTGGCTCCTAATCCTAAAATTCTATGTGAATGCCATGATATAATAATCCTTTACCTCTTAATGATTTCCTTATACCATATCCAATCCAATAAAATTTAATTGTGATCACCAAAAATAGCTGAGTCATCCAGAGACCAACACAAACAACAATATCACATTTGTGACAAATAATCTTCACTTGTAGAGCACACTGTCAAAAGATATCTAAACTAAAAAATTGTACAAATCATCAAACCACGTTCACCAAACTGCGCATCTTGAAATATAATTGTAGAGCGTTATCTGAGCCTATTCAACCCATTTCTACAAACCAACCTTACTATCAGCAAGCATCTCATCATAACTTCTCAAAAATAATAGTTGAGAACTTGTAAGAATGATAGTGCAATATTCATAGTGTAAATCCATAACTACCAAATCCATACAAATCCATTATCTTATGCAAAGAAATGCAAGCATTTCCCATAAGGCCTTCAATAAGTTTTTTCTTCGTAAACCATCTGCTCAATCTTCCATCTTTGAGATAAAACTCATAACGTCTTGAAAAAATTCATTAGAATAACAAACCATCATCTAAACACCCAAATCTAAACATGCATTTTCCTTCAAGCACCCTTCCCATCTCAACCATCATTCCATGTTGGGACGATTATCTTTATGTTATCAATTCGAGTTGTCGGGTAGACATCACTAAATCCTTCTTTTTCCCCTGTGTATGCTTGATATGTGAGTATGCTATCTATTCTTTGGTTTGCATGTTCTCTATTGATCATTTCTTTTATGTCATGCTGGTGGTAGTATCTTGTACTTTTGATGATATTGTTGAGATTTGATCTTTGGGTTACCTTTGTTAGGAATAAGGTGTCTCAACCTTGGATAATTCCTATTCTTATTATTTGTTTTGTAAATGTATTTTTTGCAAATAATGTAATTAAGTGTGAGTGTACATGTCTAGTTGGCATGTTGATGTGTCACTCCACTTGATGTGTCGACATCTTGTGCGTAAGGAGATCATGACTGAAATGGTCATGATGGATTCATATGATGCGTAAGAACTATTTAAGGAATGTGCTATGACAGGTGTAAGAGCATCTTATGACTTGGGCCTATTTGGGCACCCAAGAAGAAGTGGTTGGTGTGTGTAAGAGAATATACCAAAAATAGGCTGGTATGACAGATTCTCTTACACTTCTCTTGTGACCGTTATTTTTGGTGGATTCTATGACAAGCTGTCATAGTCTATTCTAGGGATGGATGCCTATTCTTGGGATTGCATGTAACAACTATGTACATGTGGCTTTGTGCATGGGTCTTGGTGGTTGTGCCTATTTTTGGGTCCAGAAGAGTCTATATATATGATGCTGCTCCTATGGGAGAGATATAACAGAAATTTAAGTCTTGTTGGCTTTGTCTCTCATTTCCTGAAAGAACTTTCATTGCAAGTGTGTTGTAATCTTTGTGTTGAAGATAATACATTGTGCAGGTTTTGGAGTGCTAGGGTTTTTTACCGAAAGGTTTTCCCCAGGGTATATCATTGTGTCATTCTCTATTTTTTTGTATGTATGGTATGTGGTTGCAATATCTTTGTTAAAGTAGTTAACGAATCTGAAATTGTAAGGATTTATAAGAATTTGCACAATACTCTCCTATAGAGATTAGCGTAGGAAGCTGTTTCCGCACCTGAGTTTCCTTACAAGTGGTATCAAAGCTTGATCAACTTTTGATCCTAGTTGTTGGGTAGGGTTTTTTTAGCTAATCTCAAGTTTGAGTGGGAGTTTTTTACAGAGCATTCTGAATCTTATTTGTAGATTGAGATGGAAAGTTCATCATATGGAAGAATGGAGGTGGAGAAATTTAATGGCACTAATTTCAAGTTGTGGAAACTCAAGATGGAAGACATGTTGGAAGATCGTGACCTATGGGAAGCGACTTCAAATGCTACAAGACCAGCAACTATAGCTCAAGCAGATTGGGATATCAAAGACCGTAAAGCTAAGGGTCTCATAAGACTCTGTTTAACCGATGCAGTCCTTCTGAATGTTCTAGATGAGAAAATCGCAAATAGTTTGTGGGAAAGACTTGCGGCCGTGTATCAGGCCAAATATCTGGTGAACAAGTTGTTCCTCAGGAAGAAGTTGTACTCTCTATGAATGGAGGAAGGTGGATCCTTAATGGATCATTTAAATGCATTTAATCTGCTGGCTACACAATTGACATCAGCTGGTGTCAAGTTAGAGGAGGAGGATTGTTGCTACACACTTTTGTGTTCTTTACCAGATTCATGGGACCATCTTGTGATGGCTCTCAGAAGCACTTTATTCACCTTCAAAATGGATGATGTGGTGTCTTCACTGCTATCAGAGGAGATGCGGAGAAAGGCTTCCGTTTCAGAAAAAGAAGCCCTTGCTGTTCCTGGGAGATCCACTGAAAGAGGGAAGAAAAATGACAATAAGTTTGACAATAAGGGTAGATCCAAATCCCGTGGGAAGTCAAAGACTTCCAATAAGTCCAAGGCAAAATGTTGGAACTATGATAAATCTGGGCACTTCTGTAAAGACTGCAAAGAGCCGAAGAAGAAGAAGAAAGGTTCAGATTCAGCTTCAGAAAGATCTCAAGAAGATGGCAATGCATTCATCGCAGCTTTGGCAGCCCATGCATCTGATGATGTGTGGTTGGTTGAATCAAGTGAATCTTTTCACATGACCTCTCATCAAAATTGGTTCTCAAAATATGAAGAGTTCGATGGTGGAAAGGTGTACTTGGGTGATGATTCTCACCTAAAGATGGATGCGGAAGGGTCACTATCAAATTTCCTGATGGATGAGTAAAGGGAATCAACAGAGTTATGCACATTCTGGGTTTGGCATGAAACCTATTATCTATAAGTATGCTGAATGATGTAGGTGTGCAAGTTGTTTTTTTGAAAGAAGGATGCAAGATGATAAGAGGATCGATAGTGCTTGCAAGGGGTACTAGGAGAGGTACCTTATTTCAGCTAGATGCATGTATTCCTCTATGTAATAGTTCTTCATCCTCACCATTTGAACAAGTAGTGAAGAAGCCTATGGCTATTGGTTCTGATGGTAGTGCAAATACTTTGGAAGGTAAGCTTCGTGCAGAAAAGACAATGTTGTGGCATATGAGATTTGGCCACATTGGTGAAAAGGGTCTCAGAACCCTGAAAAATAAAAATCTCGTTGAGGGGTTAAATGATTGCAATCTCGAGTTTGACTTCTGTGAACACTGTGTCTATGGTAAACAAAATCGTGTTCAATTTTACTCTAGTTCTCACAAATCTTCTGATGTTTTGGATCTTATTCATTCTGATGTATTAGGTCCTGTAAAAGTTCCTTCAATCTCCAAGTCTGTATTTTTTGTATCTTTCATAGATGATTATAGTAGAAGGATGTGGATTTATTTCCTTAAAAGTAAGACACAAGTCTTTAGTTGGTTCAAGGAATTTAAAGCTCTTGTAGAGAATCAGACTAGAAAGAAGATTAAGTGTGTGAGAACTGACAATGGTGGTGAGTTTTGCTCAGCAGAGTTTGAACAGTTCTGTAAAGAACAAGGTATGAAGAGGCATAAGACAACTCCTTATACCCCATAGCAAAATGGAGTTGCAGAGAGAATGAACAGGACACTGATGGAGAAGGCTAGGAGTATGCTTAGTGGAGCTGGTTTAGAACAAAGGTTTTGGGCCGAAGCTGTGGCCACTACTTGCTATCTGGTTAACAGATCTCCTACATCAGCCCTTGTTGGTAAGACACCCATGGAGGTGTGGTCTGGTAAGAAGCCTTCAATTAGACATCTTCATGTTTTTGGTTGTGAAGCTTATGCACATGTTCCAAAGGAGAAAAGATCTAAGTTGGAAAACAAAGTTGTTAAATGTATTTTCATCGGATACAGTGCTGGTGTGAAAGGATACAAGCTTTGGGATCCTGTGACTAGTAAGGTGTTGTATAGTAGAAATGTTATTTTCAGAGAGCTAACATCTTCTCCTATTATGCTACAACCAGATGAAAAAGAAAAGGAAAAAGATGTTGTTCAGTTGCCTCCTACCCCTGAGAAGACTGAACAGAGAGACCATGTTGGGTCTAATGATGAGGAGAGCTCTAGCAGCTTTGATAGTTTAGAAGAAGAGGAAGAACAACCTCAACCTCAGCCCTTGAGGAGATCCACGAGAGAAAGAAAGCAACTAGAAAGGTTTGGTTATTCTATGTTAGATTCCAGTTGTGCCTTTGCTTTGATTCCTAACACTGATGAGCCTAGATCTATGAAAGAGGCTTTGGGCATGGAAGATGCAGGTTCCTGGATTGAGGCTATGGATGATGAGATGGCTTCATTGGCGAAAAAAAAAACTTGGGACCTTGTACCTTTGCCTAAAGGGAGAAAATATGTTGGCTGTAAATGGGTGTTCAAGAAGAAATTTTGTGCAGATGGCAGTGTTGAAAGGTATAAAGCTAGATTGGTTGCAAAGGGGTATTCACAGGTAGAAGGAATAGATTATGGTGAAATATTCTCTCCTGTTGCAAAGTTGACATCCATTAGATTTCTGTTATCTCTTGCTGCATTATATGATTTAGAGATAGAACAGATGGATGTGAAGACAACTTTCCTTCATGGTGATTTGGAGGAAGAGATTTATATGTCACAGCCTGAGCACTACATTGTTAAAGGTAAAGAATCCTTAGTTTGCAGATTAAAGAAATCTCTATATGGTTTGAAGCAATCTCCTAGGATGTGGTACCTTAAGTTTGATGCCTTTGTATTGTCAATTGGATTTGTAAGATCAAAATTAGATCATTGTGTTTATTTTAGAGTTGAAAATGATCACCTTCTTATTGTTTCATTATATTTTGATGATATATTGCTGTTTGGGAAGGGTAAGGGTATGATTTCTGATTTTAAATCTTAGTTGTCAGCACAGTTTGAGATGAAAGATCTTGGGGCAGCTAGGTACATCTTGGGTATGGAAATTAGTAGAGACAGGTCTAATAGAAAACTTTGGTTGAGTCAGAGTAAGTATGTGAAGTCTGTGTTGGACAGGTTCAGCATGGCAGATTGTAGACCACTATGTGTTCCTATTTCTATGGGGACAAAGTTATTTGTAGATGATTGTCCAAAATCTCCTAGTGAGGTGGAGGACATGAGTAGAGTACCTTATGCTAGTGCAGTTGGTAGTCTTATGTATGCTATGGTCTGTACTAGACCAGACATTGCCCAAGCAGTGGGAGTCCTGAGTCGGTTTATGGCTAATCCTAGACGGGTACATTGGGATGCAGTTAAGCGAGTATTCAGATATTTGAGGGGTACATTAGATTACTCCATATGTTATCATGGTAACTCTTTTGGATCTCCGCATTTAGTTTATATTCATGGGTTTGTGGATTCAGATTGGGTAGGTGATATTGACAGCAGGAGATCCACCAGTGCTTATGTGTTCACTATGTTTGGTGGTGCCATCAGTTGGATGAGTAAGCGACAACCTATGGTTGCTTTGTCCACTACAAAAGCTGAGTACATGGCTGCTACTCACCCTTGTAAAGAAGCCATTTGGCTTAGAAGATTGTGTTCTGATGTTGGTGTTGATACAGAACAAATTACTATTTGGTGTGACAGTCAGAGCGCTATTTGCCTTGCAAAGAATCCAACTTTCCATGCTAGAACGAAGCACATTGATGTGCAGTTTGACTTTGTGAGAGATATGGTGGAAGATGGAAAGGTAAATTTGGAGAAGGTAGATACTGTGAAGAATGTTGCAGATGCATTAACAAAACCAGTGGGCATTGAGAAGTTTAGATGGTGTTCGGAGTCTATGGGCCTTTTGGTCTATAGCGGTTAAAGTTCTTGTTATGTTCCTGTTGCTCTTACAAGGTGTTCGACAAGTGGGAGAATGTTAGGAATAAGGTGTCTCAACCTTGGATAATTCCTATTCTTATTATTTGTTTTGTAAATGTATTTTTTGCAAATAATGTAATTAAGTGTGAGTGTACATGTCTAGTTGGCATGTTGATGTGTCACTCCACTTGATGTGTCGGCATCTTGTGCATAAGGAGATCATGACTGAAATGGTCATGATGGATTCCTATGATGCGTAAGAACTATTTAAGGAATGTGCTATGACAGGTGTAAGAGCATCTTATGACTTGGGCCTATTTGGGCGCCCAAGAAGAAGTGGTTGGTGTGTGTAAGAGAATATGCCAAAAATAGGTTGGTATGACAGATTCTCTTACACTTCTCTTGTGACCATTATTTTTGGCGGATTCTATGACAAGCTGTCATAGTCTATTCTAGGGATGGATGCCTATTCTTGGGATTGCATGTAACAACTGTGTACATGTGGCTTTGTGCATGGGTCTTGGTGGTTGTGCCTATTTTTGGGTCCAGAGGAGTCTATATATATGATGCTGCTCCTATGGGAGAGATATAACAGAAATTTAAGTCTTGTTGGCTTTGTCTCTCATTTCCTGAAAGAACTTGCATTGCAAGTGTGTTGTAATCTTTGTGTTGAAGATAATACATTGTGTAGGTTTTGGAGTGCTGGGGTTTTTAACCGAAAGGTTTTCCCCAGGGTATATCATTGTGTCATTCTCTATTTTTCTGTATGTATGGTATGTGGTTGCAATATCTTTGTTAAAGTAGTTAACGAATTTGAAATTGTAAGGATTTATAAGAATTTGCACAATACTCTCCTATAGAGATTAGCGTAGGAAGCTATTTCCGCACCTGAGTTTCCTTACAACCTTGTGATCTCCTATGTTTGATATTTTCATTTGGTTATTATGTTTAGCTATAGAATATTAAAATATTATTAATATTTTATTTAAATATATATGATTGGGAAATACATGACTTCTAGGAGTAAGTCGACTCCAAGGAGGGGGAGGATGTAACACCCGTCCTTTCCTTCTATTGTGTTTGGCTTGTGATTGTGCTTGAACTTGTGTGTCCTTGGCGCCTGTGAGTGTTCAGTCGTCTTTCCATGTTTGATGATTAGTTAAATAAATTAAAATACTTATTAAATTGATGTAATGAAAAAATGATGACATTAATATAATGCCATTAAGTTTAGTTCAAATTGATTAATCGATTATCATTACATTATAATGTGGATTAAAATGTAACTTATTATAAAATAATAATGTCAATATAATAATAGTATTAATAATTAAATTAATATAATTTATTATATGCTTGTGAAATAAGAAAATATTAATCATTAGCATTTATTAATATTTCCATTTGAGTTGTTTTGTTATATTGATTATAATTAGTTTAGGAAATTAAGGTTACTTATTTACATTTTTTTAATTTATAAAAGAAATAAGGGTTAACTAATTTATGTTTTGTGTCATGAATGTCTATAACTATATTCTAATTTTATTATTTGTGCAATTTTTTTTTGTGATATCGTAGATGTTCTAATATATGAATTGGTTAAAAATTGGCGATCCTTGTAAAAACTAAAATGTATTATTTTACCTATTAAATATCTGTTAATTATCATAATATAGATAGTTAATAAAAGTGTGTGTGGCTATATTTTCTAGTTTTATATTTTGGGTGAACTTATTTATACTACGATATGTTTTTTATTTGTAAAATAATGTTAACTACAATTTGTTTGTTCATTAATTTAAGTGACTAATTGTATATGTCCTTCATGTTTTGTGTAGGGACTTAGTATCTAGGTCCTTAGGTATGCCATAGGCATTGGGTTTAATTTCTATTTTTTAATGGTAATGGATTTTAAATTTAAATTTGATGTTTTCTTGTGGAGTTTTATTGTTATATGTTTGTCGGATCATAATTGTGTAATTGAAGTCACATGATGGTCATGTTTCTATTCTTGGATATTTTATGGTTTGTTGGCGCTCTTGGAGCCTAATGACGCAATTTTTGGATCAAGGACATCTTATGTATTCAATTTGATTGAATGGATCCAAATGAGGACATATGTATGAGTGATGTTGTATTTGGGTTATGGTTTACATTTTGGAACCTAAAGAGGTTCCTATGAGAATTTATACATGAGGCATACATGTTTTTATGTTGATGTCCCTTTTGTTATGGTGTCACATATGGTTCCTATTTATAATTTTGAGTGTCTATGCTCCAAACTCTACTTTTGTGGTTTCTTTGAATCTTTGAGACTCCTTTGGTGATGATTTGATTGGGTTTTCCTTTTTTTTTTAATTGGAGCACATGGGATGGTTTTATAGGAGCATAGCTAGGAGAGGTTCACAATGGGGACATGGCCCAAAGTAGTTAGTCAAGAATAACTCATTATGGATTTGTAGTCAAGTGAAAACATAGTTAAAATGAATCAGTCCTTGAGTTCTTGTATAGAATAAAGATGAGCTAGAGAAGGCCTGACCATTTGTGAGGAATTGATCTGGAAAATCAACTTCCTTGTCCTTACAAAATTACATCAGTTCCACATGAGTTCTCATCTCGGGGCCAAAATTTGGAGAGATATGCAAGGATAACCCATGATAGTAGAGGACTATGTGATGACACTCTTCTACACGTGTCTTAGAATTCCCTTTAGTTTCCTTTGTGGTTCACCTATGGTATCTTTTTTTAGTATCTTCTAGTAAATTGTAGTATCTTGTTATTTTCCTTGTAGTGACCTGAGTGTGTATCATTATGTTATTTATTTCATGTCCCTTGGGTATATTTTATGTCATGATTATTCTTCTTTATACTTTCCTATGATTTGTTTTATTTTGCATGCTTGTGTGGTGTGGGGCCTTGCATTATCTCCTAGCTCAGGGGAGCAGCCCTCAGGGTTCCATGTGGTTGGGTGGAAAATATTTTTCTATCAAAGTTTGTGATTGGTTCGTGGTTTCATGGTTTATTTGATGGATTCTACATATTTTTGTCATCTTTATTGTACCTTCATTTCACTTTCATGATGGATGATCATTGTTATATCTTACCATATGATGTATTATGGATTTTGGATTTGTAAGCATGTCCTCATGTAAAATGATTGTAAATATGTTATTCACATATATTGATGTGTCATTAAGATGTAATATTTAGATTGATTATGTATTCGGTTATTATTATTCTGTAATGGATTAGTTTTATATGGATTTATGGGGTTTATAAATAAATGGAAATAATATTATTAATTTAATGTTTCCTATTTATGGTTCAATTGTTTATATGTCTATGTGTTTCTTAGTAGCTACGTTGAGGAATCTAAGAGGAGATGGTGTTGTTATTGAAATGTTCAATGAAGTTGTATCATTATGTGATTGCAAATTGGTGGTGTAATTAAATATTGATATTTACACTTTTCTTAAGTTTACTTAGGATAATGCATTGCATAGTAGTTTTCATATGAGACACCTAGGAGTTTTCATCTCATTTTAGCACATGGTGTAGAAGAATTCCGCTTTAGGTGGTGATAGTTGTTATATCTCTCCATTTTATGTGTGAGATCCACCTTTATTACTCTTATCACATTATCATCTTGTCATTGTTGCACATGTTTGTACATACTTCATTGTACAATAGAGGATGATCCACCTTTGGTGGACATGTGATTACACCTTGGTTAGGTGATAGGTTATTACTTGCATCAATCCTAGTTATCATGCATTGCCTTTATATTCAGGTACATCTACTTTTTATTTATCAATCGTATCAATTGGCCATTATCAATTGTATCCATTGTCATTTGATCATTATTGCGTTATTCATTTGATCATATCATCTTGTCTCTCTTATTTGTGCTATCTATTGAGCTTCTAGATCTTGGAATTTCATTCTTTGCCTTAGGAAAATTCTTACATGATATCAGATAATTGATCCAAAATTTAGACATGGTATCAGAGCCATAGGAGTGTCATTGTATAACTTATTTTGAGATAATTTTGTTGTAGGTGAGAACTGGAGCTTGCTAGTACAAATTAGAGGTTGGCATCACATTGAGGAGGTCCAAAAAACCCTAATTAGACATTTCTTTCATCCAAATTAGCACCCAAGCCCAAATCTAGAGTCATTTGAATTTTATAAGTGTGGCAACGATGATTTAGAAAAAATAATTTGAGAGGAAATCTTCAAACTATGAGATCTCAGTCATCTGGACTCCTTTTTTCAAGCAATTTTTGTTTTGTTTTGGGGTAGAATTTCATGATATACACAATGGTGTAGGTGGTTTATGATCTTTTTTCTTGATGTTTTCTAAAAATTGCAAATCCTAATTTTGCAACTTTAAAGGCTTCGCTAGGGCTCATATAGGCACATTTTTAAGAGCAATTTTTTTCAAAGTGCATAACTTTTTGTCTACTTTCTAGATCTAGTATCAGTTTGGAGAAATTTTGAGTGGATAGATTACTTTCAACATTTGGTCTATTTTGGCCTATATTTGGCACTTGTATTTTGTTGGATCCTTGAGTGGTCTTGTATCTTATTTGTTTGAGTCTATTATAGCCTTATTTCTGTAGTTGTAATCATTGAAATCATAAGTCTAATTTAGTCCATTTTGGCAAGTGGAAATTGTACACACACTAAATATAAAGTGCCAAAATCATCTCTTTTTTTTGGGTGGGGGGGTGGGGGGGGGGGTCTTTAATTCATTACATTTTGGGGGGTGCATTTATTTGTTGATCTCATTTTTTTTGTGATAAGTATCATTTATGTAATCATAAAGGTAGTACTTCATCCTGATGTCACTCCTTTCAATAGGGATAATTATGCATTATGGGAAAAATGCATCATCACACATTGTAGATGGTTTAATCTCTTGCCTCATCTCTATGGACTCATTTCTGAGCCACAAGGAGAGTGGAGTTAAGAAATTTGGGAAGATAAGAACACTCATATCAAACTTCTTCTTATTGGAACCATGAGTGTGTCTCTCTTCCATGCCTTTGGCCCCAAGATCATTGATATTGAGTACCCACACACAATTTGGATACAGATTTGGGAGCATTTTGGAGATCCACATGTTTCTCCATTCCCAAAAGATCTAGCTACATATTTCCTCATTCCACTTGATGATGTAAATAATATTCCCTTCAATGAAGATTCTTTAGAGTTGCTATAAGATTGGCATCTTAATCTAGAGGATGATGATGATTTAGACTCTCTACCAGAAGATACTTCTCTAGTTGGTATCTTTATCACTATTCATACAACCATAGTTTCTTGTGATTCAGTGCAACAAGATATTCCTTGTCTTCCATTTTTGGTTCCTTGGAATGACTTCTTGACGAACACTGCAGGTTTGTTTGTGGAGCCCTACATTAAGGATTTAGGAGATATCATTTATGACATTCATCTTCTCTTTGATTAGGTTGATCCTTCTTCATTTGTTGCAAGGGAACACTTTGAACCTCATCTCCATTCTCCACTTGATCATTCTTTCAAGTTGACATGATTGTGGATCCTTTGATACAAAATTTGGAGGAGGTATCTTTCACTCTTGCAAAGACATTTGAGTCTTTGGAGATTGGTTTTCATGAGTCTCAAACTTCACTTGAGATGTCACATTGCATGGTTTAGGTTGATCATACTCATATGTTAGAGTTTCCTATTCAGTTTCCTGAGACATTATACATTTTCAAGATTTTTCCTAGATATTGGAGAGGACTCATTGATATACATATGTCATTGTTTCTTCCTAAGGGGAGGAAGTGTTGGAATGGAAAGGTAAGGGACTGAGAGGAGAGGGTGAATCAGTACCCTCAAATTTTTTTAACTGAATACTCAATCTGCAAATAGTAGTAACTAACTAACCAACTAAATCCATTGTATGCAACATTCATTCAAATGAATTTGTAATGTAAAGTGCATGCAATCAAACAATAGATCAATCATGAAATGTAACACATAAAACCAATATTTTGGTTACACAAAAACCCTTTTTAGAAGGTACAAACCGCGGTGGGGATGATACCTACAAATTCTTCACTACTGCAGATAATAAAGTATGTTGATTAAGGCTACAAGTTGTGATCACTTCTGGTGATCTTACCCTGTTAGGAGTAAAAATTAGGTCAACTAGGTCTACCTTGTGAAAGGATTTAAACAAAACTACTTGAGTGTGCACTTGGTTAAGAGATTTATAAATAGACTATTAAGTCTACTATGTTAAGAGATTTTATAAACTCTGTTACAATGATTAGAGAATACCAAAAAGTATCTGTAAATGAGAAATATACTTTGTTAGAATCAGATCTATGATATAATGAATAAATATCACCTCTATGTGTAGTAATCTATCCTATGTTTTGCTTGGTAGCCTTGATTGCTTCTGAATAAACTGAATTGAATCTTTGTTTCTGATAACTGCTCTTTCATGCAAACCTTGTTTGAATTTTGATGTCTTGAAGGTGGCTACTACTTCAAGATCTCCTTCTTTGTATATGCTCGATTCACTTACTTGCCTTATATCAAAATGACATCAATTACAAATATATACCAAACTGCTATGATTTCCATGACCTAATTAGGTTTACAACATCTTAGAAAAACCTAATATCTACAGTGTACAAAATTAACCTAGATCTAACTATTACATAGGAATCATCACTAAATTTAATGATTACATCCATAATAAATGAGCTTTGATCTTGGTAAAACATTTTATGAATCTGTGTAACCATTTGCATAGATAAATGTGCCTTTCCTGATTACTATGTCATTTCTTGAACAAATTGGTAAACACAACCTTTTCTCTTCAGTGAATACACTGGTTCTCGATGTGTATGTTTCTCAGTGTTTACTAATGGTCAATGCTCAATTTACTATGATGCTTGGTAAATATGCTTTGGTGCCTGGTTAAAACTATTTTATTTTAGCTCTCGGCACTACCTTGTGAATACTCGGTATGAAGTCTTGTTTGTTTAACTGACTAGCATAGTGTAGCTTGTTGTATCACCTTTTACTGACTGATCAACTTAGATAACTGACTGATCCAATTTGATACTAATGACAACATATAATTATAAAATAGAGATAAAAATCCCCCCCTTTGGCATTAGTATCAAAACTTGTAATGTATATAAGCCGATATATCTCAAACTATTCTTACACTTCATATATACATGACAAAACTGACTCTTTATACAAAATTGATCAAAAATGTCAAAAGCTCCCCCTCGGTGCATGTTCCCTATATGTATGAAGTACACTTAGCACATATTTATACATTTGGCATATACATTACTTTCCCCTTTTTTGAGATTAATGCAAAAAAAAATTAAAAATTGTACTTACATCTTGTAAAAAATGTTCTTATGGGTTTTCATTAGAGAATCTAAGAGGTTTTCCCATTCCTCTCTCAAGTTGGTGAGAGTGATGTGCTCAAGACCAACTTGTGCATGCATGTCAAAGATGTTCTCCAACACTAAAATCTCAAGTGTTGCAACTAAGGCTTGTGCCTTCACAATGCGTCGCTCAATTATTTTGAGGTGGGGAAGCAGCTCTGCTTGCAGCTTAGTGACTTGGTCACTTATCTTATCTTCCTGCTTCCTCATATTTTCTCTCAACTATCTGAGTTCTTGAACTTTTAGTATCTACTTATGAAAAGCACCTGGCTTAGTTAGAGACAAGTTTTCACTGGCTAGGATATCAACATCTAGCTTCTTTATCTTCTCATTGACCTCAGTAGTAAAAGTCTCCACAGTGCATAATTGGAATAAAATTTGAATTATTTTTTGAGTAATGGTTTGAAGGTTGGTGATTACCTTAGAAATCTTGAATTTATTTATTGCCACTTCTTGGCTAATCTCCTCTTCTAACTTATTTTGTATCTTTACTTCTGCCCTTTCTTCAATTTTCTTCTTGGCATCTATGTCCGGGGCATTTATTTCATTTTCAAGAGTTGCAAGTTGGTCCAAAATAGGGGTATCTTCATTAGTTTTGACATTAGGTACAACTTGATGCAATATGTCTCTCACATCTTTAAGTATCCACTTGCTCTTTCTCTCTTTCCTCAGCTTCTCTTATGGTGCCTTCCTTGTGCAGAACTCCCCATATTTTCTCAATTCCTCAGGGTCCAAAGTCCTTAGGTCATAGTCAGGAATCTCAATCACTTCATCAAGTGTGATTGGCCCTTTTCCATGCCTTTTCTTCTTCTTCTTCTTGAACTCTTGGGGTGATGATTTATCAAAAGGAACTATATCCTTTACCTCAACACTTGGATTTTCTTGCTCGATAGACACTGTGTCTTCCTTCTTTGGCTCCTTGGTGACCTCTGTCTTGGTCAAATGAGATGTAGTGTCTATTTGGGTGGTCTCGATAGTCTTGGGGTCTTCTTTTTCATGTGTCTCTACCTATTTTTCTTTAGGCATTTTTGTCTCTATAGTTTTTGTTGTGCTTGTTCCTTGTTCCCCTGATGTATCCTTAGGTTGCTCGGGGATTGAGCCTTTGGGTTCTTCTTGTGAGATTATCTCAACAACTTGCATCAAAATTGGAAGATCGCTCGGTATAGAACTTATAGCTGGCTCGGTAGAGGCTTTTTGTTCTAGTTGAGCTCCAATAATTGTGACATCCTCATCATCATTGATGTCATCAGGATCACTATTTATGATGTCCTCAATGAGTACAATATATGAATCATTATTGATTCCTTGTATTTCTACCTTCTTTAATGAGTCTTGGATTATACTTACTTCCTCGGTGGCATCATTAGTATCAGGTGCCTTAGTATCTGATAAATCAATGGTTTTCTATGGTGCTAGGTTTGCATCATCAAAATGTATACCTTTTCCTTTCCTTTTGACCTTCCTTTCAGGGATTATGGCTAAAGCCATCTTTTCTGATTCAGCTCAGGCTTGAAGTATAGAAGTCCAAATAAGTTGACTATTCTCATCAATGTCTGCCATATTTTCATCAATTATCTAAAATGCCTAGATTTTTACTAAGAACCTCTTTGAATATGTTTTCATCAATTCCTCAACTTTAGGAATTGTTAGTGTAGGCATTGCCAAAACTAGGGATTGTTCCCTCATTCTCTTTTTGGTGCTCAATGCATATGTCCATCTTTGTGAAATTATGTCATATAGTGTCTTAGGTACATACTTAGAGAATTCAATTGGTACCTTCCTAAATTTTATCATCATCTGACTTATAGCTTCTTCAATCTTATTCTAGTCTTTGGTTGACAAATGTTCAAACCGACCGATTTCAGGATCACTTAATTCTCCATTTTCTATTATGTCTTCAACTACTTCATCAATAGAATGGTTTTTTATTAACAACAAATTTAAATTGCTCAGTGCCATCTTCATCATCATCTATATCATCTTTCCCCTAGATTAATTTTCTTCTTTTCTTAGGGGCCTCGGTAGTAATTTTTGTACCTCTCTTCTTATAGCTCTTTGTTGGTGAAGCTACAGTAGGTGTTGATATTCTCACAACTCCTTTCTTTGATGGAGGTGAAGCTATAGTAGATGACCTTGTGCGTGCCCTTGTTTACAATTCTAACTGCATCTTCTTTGGAGTGGGAGAAGGTGAAATCGGTGTAGAATCTGCATCTTTATCAAACTCAGTTTCTTCACTATCATGTGGTTTGTCAGAAAGAAGTAACCGACCTTCAGTTGCTACCTCAACTGGTATTCTCTTGGATGATCTGACATCATCACCAAATTGCATAACCAAATTTGTCATTATTTTCTTGGATTTCTTAGTTATTTTACTAATGACTAGGCCTAATTTTATCCTTGTCTTGGCCTCTTCATAAGTACCAAACCTTTCAACTTTAGGGTCCTTGGGATCAACCAATAAAGCCTTTATTGATTTTGAAGCAAAATCAATATCTAATTCATAACCCATGGGGGCTAGCCATTTTTTGCTTGGCTCTACAGCCTTAATCAAAGTAAAATCAGTGTCAACTAGAAAACAAATTTCATGTTCATACTCTTCAACTAGTTGCCTTGGAATTTTGCTCCGTGAATTCATTCCCTCCTTGAATTGTTCAAAATAACTATCTACTAAACTGTTAAAATTATCTCCCAAACTGTTAATCAAATCTGTAATCTGGAGTGTAACTGGCTTTTCAGTTGACCAAACTACATTACCGACCGAAGGGAAAAAATTTTGCACATAAAAGAATATGCAAAGTAACAGGGTTCTAAACTTATAGGTGTTGGACTTGGCCGACCAGATAGTCTTCATGTTTTCCTCTACTTGCTTCAGTAGTAGCTTGGTGAGGTCCAATTGAAATCCCTTCTTAACTATCTTGTAAGCTATGTCAACAATGCCACATGGTACACTATTTGGTCTTCTTAATTGAAATATCTTATATCCGATGACATATGCTCTAAATCTTATCTTGGGATCTTTGATTGTGCTTAGTTTCAATGCTCTGCCATCCCATTTGGCTCCAATGTTCTTCTCTATCTCAGTTTAGGGTGCATTCTTTATTGCCTTGACTTTATCAATAGTAGGGTATCTGATTACCACTTTTATGATGTTCTTTGTGATCTTTATGGGCTCATCCAACCATAGCTTTCCATCATGATACCGAATCAACACAATCCTTATCCATTCATTCTTGAAATTTTTTGGGAAATTTAGGGCATTAACCAGATCTTTCTCTCTTAGGTGCTCATGATCAGGTTTCAACTTTCCATCTTTACCACACAACTTTTGATAAGTTGCAAACATATCAAAATCTCCAATTTCCCCAATTTTGCAATGCATGTATGAATGAATGTCTTCTACCAGCAAAACCCTAGGTGGTACGCTTGAGAAAGCTCCCATTTTATCGATTTAAGACACCACTTCAGGATGAAGTTTGTATTTAGGCTCATTGCAAGTAGTAAAAACAATTAGATTGACTTCCTCCTCCTCTACATACTTGGACTTGTTCACATTTGATGTGGACGCCATAGTTTCTTGTTTAGGGTTTCGGTAAATAATAAATGAACAGCTTGGCGATGATAGTACTTACTTGAAATGATGATGAGATCACTCATAATACTTTAAATTTATGCTCAAATGCTCTGGAAAATCCTTTGCTCAAAATCGCTTTGAAAACTCTTTGCTCTTTGTAATCATTGTGTGGAAAAATGAACTAAGTTCACCACGTATTTATAGCTTTTTAAAATTCCCACTCAAAACTTTTTGCAATAAATTCTCGACCTAATTACAACTCAACAACAACTATCAAACTTAGTGTATACCACAAAATACCATAAGCTCGGTTAACATGTAAATTTCCACTCGGTTAATACTGATACTCGGTTAACCTTGTATAATAATTAACAATTGGAAACTTCTCACTCGGTCTAACATATACTGACTATAAACATTTTAAGGCTCAAAACTTGTAAAACCATAAGGCATCTCAATTCATGCAGATTTGGTATGTGCACATCTAATATAAGGAATTGTATGATAAATATGTTCATTTGAATTGTCAGTTCCATACATACCTTTTTCAGCTTAGGTGGAGGTACCGATGTCACCAAATAAAATGGATGAGGTTTCACCGACTGCATTACTTGACTCAACATTATCATTTGATGCCTTTCTCCACATAGTGTTTCTTATCCTCATGATATCTTCAATTGTGTTTCCATTTTCAAAAACTTGTGTTTCTGGTGCTCAGTCTCTGCAATCTTTACTTAACCGACTTTGTGACAGTGTAAGCATGCCATACCAATGCTTGTCCAGCAACGAGATCTGTCTGCCCATCTCTTCCTCATATAATTAGTTGCAATATGTCCATATCTTCCACATGTTGTGCAGTTAACCCATGTGTTATAATCCCAAGTATAGGAGTTACCTTGTCTTCTCGGTTGATAGGTCTTGTTCTATCCTTTCGGTGTTCAGACTCACTTCATCTTTGTTTTGCATTCTTGATAGGTCTTGTTCTATCCTTTCGGTGTTTAAACTTGCTTCATCTCTGTTTCTGATAACTGCTCTTTCATGCAAACCTTGTCTGAATTCTGATGTCTTGAAGGTGGCTACTACTTCAAGATCTCCTTCTTCATATATGCTTGATTCACTTACTTGCCTTATATCAAAATGACATCAATTACAAATATATAACAAACTGCTATGATTGCCATGAACTAATTAGGTTTACAACATCTTAGAAAAACCTAAGATCTATGGTGTACAAAGTTAATCTAGATCTAACTATTACATAGGAATCATCACTACATTTAATGATTACATCCATAATAAATGAGCTTCGATCTTGGTAAAACATTTTATGAATCTGTGTAACCATTTGCATAGATAAATGTGCCTTTCTTGATTACTATGTCATTTCCTAAACAACTTGGTAAACACAACCTTTTCTCTTCTGTGAATACACTGGTGCTCAGTGTGTATGTTGCTCGGTGTTTACTGATGCTCAATGCTCAGTAAATATGCTCTGGTACCTGGTTAAAGCTATTTCCTTTTAGCTCTTGGTATTGCCTTGTGAATACTCGGTACGAAGGCTTGTTTGTTTAACTAACTAGCATAGTATAGCTTGTTGTATCACCTTTTATCGACTGATTAGCTTAGATAACCAACTGATCCAATTTGATACTAATGAAAAAATCTAATGCTCAAATAGAGATAACATGAAGATCATTCAATTTTCATGGAGTAGTTTCTACATTGATCCTGGAGCATCTACCATTGGTATACATTCTACATTGAGGGGGGGATACTTTGTCTCTCTTCCTACTTCCTATTTTGAGGAGACTTCTTTATCTTTGTAGCTTGATCCAAATTCTTACATGGATCAGTTACCCTTGGTTCCTTTCTTGTCACCTTCTTCTATTGGGTATGTTCCTGATTGGTTTGTGACATCTTCATTAACCAAGGACACAATGACACATGAGGACACTTCAAAGACAACTGCATACTTCATTTGGATTCCCCTTCCTTCTTCCTATCCACAATAGGAAGAATTATTGCATCTATACTTGGTCTATCTTCTTCCTAATGGGAGAAATGTTATTTGTAGGCATTGGACTATGTTTTTCCTTCAAGCACTCACCATCCTTTGAAAATATTATTCATTATGGGGGGGATACCATCATGTATCCTCATTTCCTTCCTTTTGGGGGATTCTTGATTGTATATACATGGTGTATGTCATAATGGGGGGGGGGGGGGGAGGTCTTGATTACTCCATCCATCTATACATCTTGTTTTCATCACTCTTTTTGGGAGAGGGTTTTTCCCATGAGGTTTTACCTCTTTCTCCACTTTATGAGAGATTGCATTTCTCTTGCATATTGTACATGGGTACCATACGAATCCATAACTACCAAATCCATATTCATAGTGTAAATCCATAGTGTAATATTCATAGTGTAAATCCATAACTACCAAATCCATACGAATCCATTATCTTATGCGGAGAAATGCAAAAGATTTCCCATAAGGCCTTTAATAGGTTTTTTCTTCTTAAACCATCTTCTCAATCTTCCATCTTTCAGATAAACCTTATAACGTCTTGAAAAAAATCATTAGAATAAAGACCATCATCTAAACACCCAAATCTAAATATGTATTTTCCTTCAAACACCCTTCCCATCAAATTAGTTATCATATATGTATCTGTATATGTTTCATCTTTGCGATGCATATTTTTAGGTACCAAGCATTAACTCCCCTAAATTGGCAGGATTGAGCACACATTACTTAATGGAAGTTGTTGATATAGAGATAGCATAAGGCCCAGTCCTTTTAGACCCATCTCAACTATCATTCCATGTTGGGATGATTATGTTTATGTTATAAATTCAAGTTGTTGGGTAGACATCACTAAATCCTTCTTTTTTCCCCCGTGTATGCTTGATATGTGAGTATGCTATCTATTCTTTGGTTTGTATGTTGTCTATTAATCATTACTTTTATGTCATGCTAGTGGTAGTATATTGTGCTTTTGATGATATTGTTGTGATTTGATCTTTGGGTCACCTTATGATCTCTTATGTTTGATATTTTTATTTGGTTATTATGTTTAGTTATAGAATATTAAAATATTATTAATATTTTATCTAAATATATATGATTGAGAATTATATGACTTCTAGGAGTAAGTCAACTCCAAGGAGGGGGGGGGATGTAACATCCGCCCTTTCCTTCTATTGTGTTTGACCTGTGATTGCGCTTGACCTTTTGTATCCTTGGCACATGTGAGTGTTTGGTCGTCTTTCCTTGTTTGATGATTAATTAAATAAATTAAAATAATTATTAAATTGATGTAATGAAAAAATGATGACATTAATATAATGTCATTAAATTAAATTTAAATTCATTAATCGATTATCATTACATTATAATATGGATTAAAATGTAACATGTTATAAAATAATAATATCAATATAATAAAAGTATTAATAATTAAATTAGCATAATTTATTATATACTTGTGAAATAAGAAAATATTAATCATTAGTATTTATTAATATTTCCATTTGAATTGTTTTGTTGTATTGATTAATATGGTATTACTCAATCAATTCATATTGCAATTAATTAATTAATTAATATAACATTACTATTATATCATAACACTAAAATGATTTGGTTATGATATAAAATTATTTACCATTAGATGATTATTCATATTCAGTTCTTAATATATTTAATAATATTATTAGATTGTGGTGTAATGCTTGTCATTATTGATTCTTGATTAACGTTTGAATGAGACTTATATGATTTTTCATATTAAACATAAAAGAAAAAGCTTTGTGGTGAAAATAATTTAAGAGACTTTAAAATATTATAAAGTAATGATTATTGTTCCCTGCCTTTTCTCCTTCCATGGATGTCCCTTTGGTGGATTTGTGGTGTTTGAGGAGTTTAAAGATTTGAAGAGTTTTTATCTTATTATATAGCAATTTCAATTTGTCTTTTGGTTTTCAATACTCATTTTCAGAATTGTGATTGGGGAAAAATTCAATTTCTTGGTGGCACCAGCTTGTGGATTTCATTGTGGTGGAAGTTATAATTATACTTTTCATTTCATCTCTTTTCATAGCCAAGGTATGAAATTTGATTTTTGTAAAAACTAAAATATATGTTTTTACCTATTAAATATCTGTTAATTATCATAATTAAAGATAGTTAATAAAGTGTGTGTGGCTATATTTTCTAATTTTATATTTTGGGTGAATTTATTTATATTACGGGTATGTTTTTTATTTGTAAAATAATGTTAATTGCAATTTTTTTGTTCATTAATTTAAGTGACTAATTGTATACGTCCTTCATGTTTTGTGTAGGGACTTAACTGCGTCCTTAGGTATGTCATAGGCTTTGGGTTTAATTTTTATTTTTTAATGGTAATGGATTTCAAATTTCAATTTGATGTTTTCATGTGGAATTTTATTGTTATATGTTTGTTGGGTCCTAATTGTGTAAGTTAGGTCACATGATGGTCATGTTTCTATTCTTGGATATTTTATGGTTTGTTGGCACTCTTGGAGCCTAATGACACAATTTTTGGATCAAGGACATCTTATGTATTCAATTTGATTGAATGGATCCAAATGAGGACATATGCATGAGTGATGTTGTATTTGGGTTATGGTTTACATTTTGGAACCTAGAGAGGTTCCTATGAGAATTTCTACATGAGGCATATATGTTTTTATGTTGATGTCCCTTTTGTTATGGTGTCACACATGGTTCCTATATATGATTTTGAGTGTCTATGCTCCAAACTCTACTTTTGTGGTTTCTTTGAATCTTTGAGACTCCTTTGGTGATGATTTGATTGGATTTTCCTTTTTGTTTGATTGGATCACATGGGATGGTTTTATAGGACCATAGCTAGGATAGTGGTTTGCAATGGGGGTCAAGGCCCAAAGTGGTTAGTCATGGATAGCTCATTATGGAGTTGTAGTCAAGTGAACACATAGTTAAAATGAATTGGTTTGGGTTACACATTAATCAAGATAATTCAGATAGTTCACCCATATCCTTGAGTGCTTGTATTGAATAAAGATGAGTTGGAGAAGGCTTGGCCATCTATGATGCATTGATCTAGCAAATCAACTTCCTTGTCCTTACAAAAGCCTGTTAGTTCCACATGAGTTCTCACCTCGGGGTCAGAGTCTGGAGAGATATGCAAGGATAACCTAGGATAGTATAAGATTATGTGATGACACTGTCATACATGTGTCTTAAAATTCCCTTTAGTTTTCCTCATGGTTCACCTATAGTATCTTGTGTTAGTATCTTCTAGAAAATTGTGGTATCTTGTTATTTTCCTTGTAGTGACTTGAATGTGTATCCTTATGTTATTTATTTCATGTCCCTTGGGTATATTTCATGTCATGATTATTCTACTTTATGATTTCCTATGATTTGTTTTATTTTGCATGCTTGTGTGGTGTGGGGCCTTGCGTTATCTCCTAGCTTAGGGGAGTAGGCCTCAGGGTTCCATGTGGTTGAGTGGAAAATGTTTTTCTATCAAATTTTGTGATTGGTTCATGATTTATTAGATGGATTCTACATATTTTTGGCATCTTTATTGTACCTTCATTTCACTTTCATGATGAATGATCATTATTGTATCTTACCATATGATGTATTATGGATTTTGGATTTGTAAGCATGTCCTCATGTAAAATGATTGTAATATTCAAATATATTGATGTGTCATTAAGATGTAATATTTAGATTGATTATGTATTTGGTTATTATTATTCTATAATGGTTTAGTTTTGTATAGATTTATGGGGTTAATAAATAAATGAAAATAATATTATTAATATGATGTCTCCTATTTATGGTTCAACAATTTATATGTCTACGTGTTTCTTAGTATCTACATTGAGGAATCTAAGGGGACATGGTGTTGTTATTGCAATGTTCAATGAAGTTGTATCATTATGTGATTGCAAATTGTTGGTGCAATTAAATATTCCTAATTACACTTTATTTAAGTTTACTTAGGATAATGAATTGCATAGTAGTTTGCATATGAGACACCTAAGAGTTTGCATCTCATTTTAGCACATGGTGTAGGAGAATTCCACTTTAGGTGGTGATAGTTGTTATCTCTCTCCACTTTAGGTGTGAGATCCACCTTTAGTGCTCTTATCACATTATCATTCTCTCATTGTTGCACATGTTTGCACATACTTCATTGTACAATAGAGGATGATCCACCTTTGGTGGACATGTGATTAAACCTTGGTTAGGTGATAGGTTATCACTTGCATCACTCCTAGTTATCATGCATTGCCTTTATATTTAGGCACATCTACTTTGTATCTATCAATTGTATTAATTGGCCATTATCAATCGTATCCATTATCATTTGATCATTACTGAGTTATTCATTTGATCATATCATCTCGTCTCTCTTATTTGTGCTATGTATTGAGCTTCTAGATCTTGGAATTTCATTCTTTGCCTTAGGAAAATTATTACATGATATCAGAGCATTGATCCAAAATTTAGACATGGTATTAGAGCCATATGAGTGTTATTGTATGGCCTATTTTGAGAGAATTTTGTTGCAGGTCAAAACTGGAGCTTGCTGGTACAAATTAGAGGTTGGCATCACATTGAGGAGGTTCAAAAACCCCTAAATTGACTTTTATTTCATCCAAATCGAGCACCCAAGCCCAAATCTAGAGTCATTTGAATTTTTGAAGTGCGGCAACGGTGATTCAGAAAAAATAATTTCAGAGGCGATTTTCAAACAATGACATCTCAGTCATCTGGATTCCTTTTTTCAAGATTTTGTTTTTTGTTTTGGGGTAGAATTTCATGATATAAACAATGGTGTAGGTGGTTTTTGATTTATGTTCTTGATTTTTTCTAAAAATTGCAAATCTCAATTTTGCAACTTTAGAGGCTTCATTCGGGCTCATACAAACACATTTTTAGGTGCAATATTTTTTGTAAGTCTATAACTTTTTGTCTACTTTCTAGTTTTGGTAACAATTTCGATAAAGTTTGAGTGGATAGAGTACTTTCAATATTTGGTCTATTTTGGCCTATATTTGGCACTTGTAATTTGTTGGATCCTTGAGTGGTCTTGTGTCTTTTTTGTGTGAGTCTTCTATAGCTTTATTTCTGTAGTTGTAATCATTGAAATCAAAAGTCTGGTTTAGTCCATTTTGGAAAGTGGCAATTGTACATGCACTAAATATAAAGTGCCAAAATTATCATTTTTTTCGGGGGGGGGGGAGCGGGTTAATTCACATTTTGGGGGGTGCATTTATTTGTTGATCTTATTTTTTATGTGATAAGTATCATTGATGTAATCATGATGGTAGTACTTTATTCTAATGTTACTTTTTTCACTGGGTATAATTATGCATTATGGTCAAAATGCATCATCGCACATTGTAGATGGCGTAATCTTTTGCCTCATCTCTATGGACTCATTTTTGAGCCACAAGGAGAGTGGAGTCAAGCAATTTGGGAAGATAAGAACACTCATATCAAAATTCTACTTACTAGAACCATGAGTGTGTCTCTCTTCCATGCCTTTGGACTTGAGATCATTGATATTGAGTGCCCATACACAATTTGGACAAATTTTTTTGAGTATTTTGGAGATCCACATGTTTCTCCATCCCTAAAAGATCTAGTTACAGATTGCCTCAATCCACTTGATGATGCAAAGAATATTCCCTTTAATGAAGATGCCTTAGAGTTTCTACATACTCAATATCCTAATTCAGAGGATGCTAATGATTCATACTCTCTACTAGAAGATACTTCTCTAGTTGATATCTTTACCACTGTTCCTACAACCATAGTTTCTTATGATTCAATGCAACAATATATTCCTTGTTTTCCATTTTTAGTTCCTTGGAATGACTTCTTGACATACATTGCAAGTTTTTTTGTGGAGTCCTACATTGAAAATTTGGGATATTTCATTGATGACATTAATATTCTCTTTGATGAGGTTGATCCTTCTTCATTTGTTCCAAGGGAACACTCTGAACCTCATCTTCATTCTCCACTTGATCATTTGTTCAAGTTTGACATGATTGTGGATCCTTTGATACAACATTTGGAGGAGGTCTCTTTCACCTCAACAAAGATATTTGAGTCTTTGGAGATTGGTTTTCATGAGTCTCAAACTTAATTTGAGATGTCACATTGCATAGTTCAGGTTGATCATACTCATGTGTTAGAGATTCCTATTCAATTTCCTAAGACATTATATATTTTGAAGATATTTCCTAGAGATTGGAGAGGGTTCATTGCTATACCTATGACATTATTTCTTCCTAAGGGGAGGAACATCATTCAATTTTCATGGAGTAGTTTCTACATTGATCATGGAGCATCAACCATTGTTGTACATTCTACATTGAGGGGGGGGGGGATACTTTATCTCTCTTCCTACTTCCTATTTTGAGGAGACTTATTTACCTTTGGAGCTTGATCTAAATTATTACATGGATAAGTTACTTTTGGTTCCTTGCTTGTCACCTTCTTCTATTGGGTATGTTCCTAATTGGTTAATGGAATCTTCATCAACCAAGGACATGGTGACACATGAGGAAACTTTAGAGATAACTTCATACTTCATTTTTACTCCCCTTCCTTCTTCCTATCCACAATGGGAAACATTATTGCATCTATACTTGGTCTATCTTCTTCCTAAGGGGAGAAATGTTATTCGTAGGCATTGGACTATGTTTTGCATTCAAGAACTCACCATCCTTGGAGAAGATTATTCATTATGGGGGGGATACCATCATGTATCCTTATTTCCTTCCTTTTGGGGGATTCTTGATTGTATATACATGATGTATTTTGTAATGGGGGGTCTTGATTACTCTATCCATCCATACATCTTATTTTCATCTCTCTTTTTGGGAGAGGGTTTTTCCCATGAGGTTCTCCCTCTTTCTCCACTTTATGAGAGATTTCATTTCTCTTGCATATTGTACATGGGTACCTAACATGGCCTAGTAGCCATGACCCATCATATATTTTCATCTAGCATTGTGAGCTTAAGTGCATTCTCCAAAGTTGAACTTAAGGGGGGTGTTGGTGTAATTAAATATTCCTAATTATACTTTACTTAAGTTTACTTAGGATAATTCATTACATAGTAGTTTTCATACGAGACACCTAGGAGTTTGCACTTAATTTAAGTATACGGTGTAGGAGAATTCCTCTTTAGGTGGAGTTAGTTGTTATCTCATTCCACTTTATGTCTGAGATCCACCTTTAGTGCTCTTATCACATTATAATCCTATCATTGTTGCACATTTTGCACATGTTGCACATACTTTGTTGTACAATAGAGGATTATCCACCTTTGGTGGACATGTGATTACACCTTGTGTAGGTGATAGATTATCACTTGCATATCTCCTAGTTACCATGCATTACCTATATATTTAGGCACATCTACTTTGTATTTATCTATTATCATTTGATTATTATCATCATTGAATCCAATCATTTGAGGATCATATAATTTCATCTCTCTTGTTGTGCTATCTATTGAGCTTCTAGATCTAGGCATTTCATTCTTTTCTTCAGGAAAATTATTACATGGTATCAGAGCATTGATCCAAAATTCTTACAAAAATGTTAATTGTAATAGTTAAGTAAAAAAAATTCCATGTTCTTCGTAAATTCATGTCATCCTCTAAGGTTCCCTAGAGAGGTGTTACATTTGGTATTGGAGTACAAGTTCTACACTAGGAAATGATGTGGTCATCAAGTGATTCATTGGTATACTCTCTTATTTTATTTCCTTATGTTTGTTGACTTTTATCTTATGTTTATATTCAAGAAATATGCCTTTTGAATGTAGAGGTAGAGGTAGAAGCCATGGTAGAGGTTTAGATTGAGGACAAAGTTAGGAGGAGAGAAGTAATCATATCTCTTCACCAAGTTCTCATAATAAACATTCATAGGAAGAGAAAAAACATGACGTTCATAGTGAGGAGTGGAGGACAAAGTAGAACATGAGTCAACATGGTGATTTAGAAGGTTCACAGATGTGCCAATTTATTCAAGAAATTTTTAACCAAGTGGATCATAGAGAGGATAAAGGTAAGAGAGAGGAGTCTCATCACTCTTATGTTGAGGAGAGGAAGAGGTGCTAGAGTCTTCAGAGAAGGAAACCTGTAGTGGAGGGAGATGCTATTTTTTCTGGGCATACAAGAGATTTGGTTAGAGCACGTCCTCCCACTTTTGATGGATCTACTAGCAGATCAACAATTGAGACATGGCTTATTGACTTGGATAGATTCTTTTTAATGCACTCATATGATAGAAATACCAAAACCAAATGCGCCATCATGTATTTACAAATATTTGATTCTTTTTGGTGGCATTTAGAGGAATAAAAATTGCATTTAGACATATCTACTATTTATTGGGAATTGATTTAGAGATATTTTAGGATCCTTTCATTTTTTTATCATTGGAGGAAGAGGCAAGCATATGAGTTTCATGCATTGTGCTAGAAAAATATGTTTTTTGTATAGTATGAGCATCACTTCTTTGAGTTGAAGTCATAATTAAGTATCAAAGATGGTGAGGCTATGCTAGTCCAAATTTTTTAAAGGGGGCTTAATGCCCATATTATCCGTGATGTTTGGATTTTCAAGCCTAGGCTACTAAAGTATGTAGTAGAGAAAACTCTCTTGACCGAGGACAACTTGGAAGTGCCCATTTTTCTGGATCGTGTGTTAGGGGTGTTAGTGATTTTTCTTGTATCCCTCAATTCTAAAAGAGAAAATGAGAACCAAACATGGGATAATCATCCAATTCACATGAATCTGCTTCTTCCTACAAACTTAGGGGCAATAAAAACTAACATTAACAAGGCCTACAAACCTTCTACACTTCGATCTCCACACACACTCAGGTGGGTGTACCTAATTGAAACATAAATCTACATGTATAATACATTCTCTTTGACATAACCTCTACTACGAAGACAAAGAAGGTGGATAGCTCTCAAAACCGTAAGAAATGTGAGTCAACACTCAACCTATCTTATGCAAGATCCTGATTGAAAAAGTGTTCTATGAACTAGGAAAATGGCACATGTGACAAAGATAAATCCCTCTTCTCTTTGAGTTCTAGACTTGGGTAGTCTAACCTAGGATTCATTTCTTTAAAGAATCACTAACTGCACTTGTATTCTAAAATACAAACTATAAACATGAATGTTTTCAAACAAAAAGTAAATATTCAGTGATTTTCAATTTGATGATGAAAGGTGCATGACAAGCAATGACCAGTGCCTTATTAATTGGGCAACAGAGTCAAATAAAAGTAAATCCCCATAAACCTTCTTAATCTAAACACACAAAACCCAAATGAAGTGCCTTATAAATCATTCTCTCACTCCTCTACCAAGACATTAGATTCACATGCAATATTAAACTCTTAGAAATTTTCCCAGAGATTTACTCTTTCCTTGAAAGAAATTGAGGAAACAATTTCACAGCCACCTTGTAGCCAGTATATCAAAGTGCCTTACAAATCAATATACAAGAATTTAACACAAACATACAAAGACATCACTAATATAGAATAGGGATTCCATTGCTTTCATTACAAAACCTCTGGTTCAACATAATTATAAGACCATGAAACTCAAAAAATAGACTCAAAAGCCTAAATATTGCCTCTACAGTTTAATTCACCCTCCCTGTTACAATGGAGAGGAAGAAGAGATAAAGGAAAATCAAAGCCAGTTACAAACAAACTGACAGTTATTAACTGTCCACAAAAATCTTCATCTTCCCTCCAATTTTGATCTTTCCAACTTGATCTCTGTAACTGCCTTCATCACTGCAATTATTTTTCCCACCAATTTCATTCTCTGCCTCTTAAAGAAATGATCTGATGTTGGTCTCTGAAAATGCTCCGTGAATGCTTCTCTCAAAATTTAAAATAAAATATTTTAAACCAACTATGGAGAAGACTATTGAAACCTTTTAAATTTTCATTTTCATCTTTAAATCTGCACTTTTAACCCTTTTCTCCTGCATTTTATGCCTAGAACTTACTAGATTTTGCCATGTGTCACTAGCTGATTTGATGCTCAATTTAACGCTTGGTTGACCACCCAATCTGGGGATTTAGAGACTAATTCATTTTCCTAATCTTTGAATGCTCCTACTAATCCTGGTCACATCCAGAGATCACGTGAACACCTTATTCTCCAAATCTCAGAATGCACCTCTTAACCATGGTTATATTTGGAGAACCAACGAATGCCTTTGTCTCTTAATCTTTGGATGTCATTTCAATAGCCCCTTGCATCATGTGATCATGTGAATAATCACTCATCGAATCTCTGAATGTTAGATCCTTAACCTCCAGAATCACATGATCATGTGACCAAGCATTCACTCAATTGCAAAATGTTATCTCTAACTGCAACTTAATCTAGCAATCATGTGAATATGTATTCATTGAATCATGCAAATATATATTCCCTGAATCTCAGAATGTTTCAATACTAACCACCACCATTTAGTGATCACGTGATTAACCACTCATTGAGTCACCTAATGTTATCTCCTTAGCTGCCAGGCTTCAGTGATCACGTGACTAAGCATTCGCTCAATCACTAGATGCTTCACCTAACCATCAGTTTATCACATGACTACATGACACACCACCATGTGTCCATCTTTGTTCCATGTCATCCACCAACATTTCTATAAAAAATTAGGTTTTCTATCTATTGACATGCTTCCCAATGCACTTTCACATGTGCACTCCTAGAGAGCCTATGCTCTTTTTCATAACACTATGTGAGTGTTGTTTCATTTAAACATGTGAAATGTCCACATTTTGGCCAATTTGGGATTAAATCTTTGAGTATTTTTAAATGTTTCCATTAAAATTTATATGTGCGCCTAGCTGGCACACACTCAAACTGGGCCCACAAGTCCAAGAGGCCACACTTGCCTCTTTTCCTTTCAACTTACCTTGGAATTGAGCACTTTTGCATTTAAACATCTCCTAGAATCAAATTGGGGTGCATGTGGGATAAACCCACATGCACACCCTTGCAAAATTTTCTTCTCTCATGGCTATGCACGTGCCCAACTATTCTTTTATTTTCTCTAGTTTTATGCTTCTTATCTTGCAAGCACTGGTGTGCAATTGCTAGAATGCACCAGCAACATATTTCCTTTGTTTCATTGGTGACACCATATGAGGGCACGTGTTGTAGAGACAAACAAAGGAAACCATCTCCCAAAGTGTGTATACCCCACCAAACTTCACACACCTCCTTTTGGCTAGGGCACACACCTCCTTCCCATTCCAAATAGTGCACACCCCTTGAATTTGTTTTGTATGCTACTCCTCCATTAGTTTGGCACACACCAACATATATTTGTATGCAACCCACACATTGGTGTGCACCCATTGATTTTAGCTTGCTACCTACCTTTCAATGTGTACGCATACATTATCTTAGCCCTTCCTCTTAACTTTGGTGCACATCACATTTCACCGGCATGTTAGAAATAGGGAATACTGAGAGGGGGGGTTGAATCAATATTCTACAAACTTTTAATTTTTCCCAATTATGGATATAAAAGATTAACTTGATACATGCATAACATAGTAAACTAAAGAATATGCATAACAGTAAAGCAAATGAACTCATAACACATTATTTGTTCTCGAGGAAACCCTGGCCAAGGGAAAACCTTGGTGGGGATGGTACCCACAAAGATCCACTAATTAAAAGTATCCTATTAAGGATGTTGACCCTATTAGGAGCCTATTACATGCATATAGTGTCTCAGTCTTGATTAAGGGACTTTAGGCCTTGTTAGAAGCCTCAACCCTACTAAGAGTTGGTAGTACAAAATATGATTACTAGATGAGCCCACTACCCAAACAAGTAATGTACAATGATTACTGATTACAAAATATGGCAAGGTACATAACCTTATACTACTTTCTTTCTTTCACAAATTCACATCAATATCTCTTCACTATATGTTCGCTATACCATCTATATCATTACAATTGCTTGTCTATTCTTCGCATTTACAAATGCCTCATATTTATACAAGTTATTAAGACTACTAACTCTTACAGTCGGCTTAACAAAAACATTATACAAAATACATATTTACCCAAGGGTTAACATCTAGGATGTCATCCCTGTATATTGTTAAGACATTATTTTGATAAATAAAATAATCCCTTAAGTCTTTACCAATTCTGTCTTCATATTCTATTCTGTCGACTAGACACTGTCTCTGGTAAAACTATCATAACTTCTTCCGTACATGCTGTACTGACTTGTGCTCTTAGGTGAGTCTTCTATAGTCATCATAGTATCTATATTGAAGTGTGCAAGCACTGAAATTACTCCAATCATCATCCCTGATCAAAACTATCTCTAGGTACACTGGAAAAAACACTGTCTCATACTTAGACAATTTTGCTTTGTGCTCTGTCATACTTGCTCTTTGTCATATGCAATCTTCATTTAAATCATATGTTTCCATAATGAAAACATCTAATTATCTAACTCAGCTAAATTTCCAACAATCTCCCCCTTTGTCATTGGTGGCAACTTATGAGAAAATTGGCTAAGTCATAACACTTCAAAAACTCAAAATTGTGGCCATAAAAAAAATATACATCCCCTGTCCTTATAACTCCATATATCTTAGCTATATTCTGTACTCCCCCTAAGAATATACATTCTTATCATATATAACAATTTTTTGCTAAATATCTCTCCCCCTTTGACAACAATGACAAAAAAAGGGTGCCAAAACTATGCTAAAAAAATGTGTATACCTTGATTCAATATTGCAGAGCTGATAGGATTGCAACACAATCTACAAAATTTATCTTGATGCTCTCTATCTCCTTCTCCCATGCCTTATTAATGGTGTCTACAATAGTGAGTAGTGCACACAATCCATAAGATGCTATTTCACAGGCTTGAAGGTTTGCAAAACTAAACTTTTGAAAGATATCTTTGATGAAAGACATTCTTCCAATTGTCCTTCAACAATGCTTAACTTAATGGAAATATGCTCTCTTAGAAGAGTGAATCTTTTTAGTTTCCTGTCCTTGTCATCAAATAGAATCCTTATTTCACCATTAATCTTGCCGATTCTTTTCTCAACATCTAATATCTTCACATTGGGGCTGGATAGAAGATTTACCTCTATCTGAATCTCTGCTTCTTTGTCTTTAATCTTCTAAATTTCTTCTGATACAAGATTCTCAAATTTTATACACTGAATGTAAAAAGTTTTACCTCTATCCAAGTTCCTTCTCAAGTATTTTATATAGATATCCAGGCCGTTGATGTCATTCCTAATATTATGGCTTATGTCTAGAAGTAAATTGGCCTCATAGATTACTTGTGCCTTCACTTTAGCTATGTTAGATAAGTTAGTAAACTCATCATCAAATACATTCATAATTTTCTTAGCTCTTTCAAGTGGGTTTGCCTCTATTATCTGTGTAGTCACAATGTTTTACAACTTCTCTGTTAGTTCCTTTAGTGATCCTTCAAGGCTTTTCACCTTCTTATTCTTCCCAATTATCTTGTTCAGAGATGTGATCAATTCCATCCGATCATCATCATCAACTTCTTTTCCAAAACTTTCAAATATAGATCCAAACTATGATTTCTTTGCAGTCTCAGGTATAAGACTAATTTCTTCTTGACTAGGGGCTTCTACTTGTTTCTCCATTTCCTTTTCTTCTTCAATCCTTGAATCTCTCTTCTCTTCTTCTCTGGCACTGTCCTGCTCTTCAAAAGCTGAATTATCAATAATGTTTTCAAGATTCTTGAAAGGGTTATCATCACTGTCTAAAGTAATATTAGTTCCTTCCACATGCATTGAATCATCTTCAATGTTTATAGCTAGTGGAGAAAGAATTCTTTGATGTTCAACTTCCTTATCTTGCTTCATTTGTCCTGCTGCACTAGAGTGTCTTTCAACACTAGCTGTCATTACTTTGACTATTGCTTGCTCTATTTCTCTATTGATCTCTTCATAATTTCCTCCCATAATTTGAATGGTTCTTTTCTTTGTTCTTAGACGGGTGTTGAGTTCTTTCATGATCTCCTTGAAATGTTCTTCATCTTTAACATCACATAATTTTCTTACAAGATTTTCTCTGATCTTATTGTCTTCTTCTGTTGCTCTTTTCTTCCCATTCACTAATTTCTCATATAAATCATCAGGTAGCTTGCCCTAAATTGTGTCAAACTTCTTATTAGATGGTATCATGTATTTCACAACTACATTTTCAAGATTTAGTCTATCTGAATAGTCATAAAGGTCATAATACTTGTTCATCTTAGAAAAGTCTCCATCTTGTATGATTTGTTCATTCACTTTTTCAATCTTAGGTTTCCATGTTTTATTTTTCACTGGGATATCCTCATCATCTTTTATTTATGCTATCTTCCTCTGTACTAGTGGTACTAATGTTTTCTTCCTTTTGCCTGGTCCAGTAGCAATTTCTTTTATTCTTTTACCAGGTGTAGATGAGGATGATCTTGTGGATTTCCAAACTTCTTGATCTTTCTCAACTTCCTCCACTTTTACCTTAAACTGAATGTCTGCTGGCTATTCTGCAACTAATGAAAGGGGTGGAACAGATAAAATTTACAAAATTTCCTTTTGTCCTATGTCTCTGATGGCTGCTGCTGTCTGCTTAGCAATTACAAATTCTTGTTTTGTCATCCCTGTGTCCTTCAGAATCTTCTTTATTGTACTATCCACTCTCTTCTTAGATTGTTTCTCTTCTAAGATAGACTTTGCAGAGTTGAACTTCTCCTCAAAAGTCCCAAATCTATTACTATGAATATCCAACTTTCCCTTAAGCAATCTCCTCACATACTCTTTTGCTTCAACTTCAAAAATTTCATAGCCAAGAGGGTCTATGAATTCTACTCTAGGTTCTACTGCTTTAATGAATGTAAAGTCAGTATCAACCATGAAACATATCTCATTCTTATATTTCTCAACTAAAGAATTTGGAATCCTTGATCTATTTTTCATTAAATTCTAAAATGTTTTGATTACCAATACTGCACTCTCATTGACTTTGTCAATAAGATGTCTCCTGAATACTATGTTTATCCTTTCCATTGTGGTCTTTCCATCATTCCAATCATCACCAATTATAAATAGAAATCTTCTTAACAAATGAAAAAACATATAAGTGATCAATGATGAGAATCTAAACTGGGAGTTCTTGGTCTTCTTTATCTTCTCCAAGTTCTCAAATAACTGAATTCTCAAAATTTCACACATGTCAACTTGAACTTTGTCAACACACATTAAGTAGGCTACATGTATCATTCCTGCTTCCATGTCATCTTCTCTTGAATTAGCACAAAACTTAGCTATAAGGATCTTGCACAAATATCTAACATTATCCTGTTGTATGTTGCTAATCACTATACCTCTGCCATTGTAAGATGATTTTGTGTTATCTAATACTATTTTTATCATATTCTTCTCATTCAATGGAATGACTCCAGTTTTAGATAAATCAGTTACTTCATGAATTAGGTCAGCTATGATATCTATCACTTTGTCATCTAACCAAAACTTTCCATTGTGAATTCTGCTCAGGATTATCTTAGTACATTCTTCATCATCAAACTCATACTATAAGGAATACTTTATAATTTCATTATCTTTCAAGTGTTCAAACCCTACTTTCAATGACATATCTTGATTGTAAAGCTTTTCATATTCTTTGGTAAAATCACTATCACTGAGGTTTTCAAACTTGCATCCCAAATAACTTCTAACATTCTCTAAGTGTAGAACTCCATCTGGTATAGATGATAAAGCTAATTTAGGGTCTTCCTCCAAGGGTTCTACTGGTTCCCTTTTGATCTTAGGTCTATTCTTATCTCTTACATTATGAATCAATGAAACATCCATGACTACTACAAATTATTTAACTGATTTATAGATCTTCTTAGTAAAATACCTTGATTCTATGATTTAGGGCTTGCGTAGATTTAGCATGAAAATCCTTCACCAAATCCTTGCAAACTACTTTCAATCACTGCTCTTTGATCTCCTTAGCACTTGTATTCATCTTAATGATCAAATGATACTGATCATAACCTTTTAACCTTTTAATCTAACAAAATCTGACATCGTATTCTATTCCTTTGCCGCTTCTTTCCAAAAAGATGTTTTTGCTTACCTGCAAAACTTAAAACTTCTTGCGATCTTGCATAACACAATATTATCCTATGTGCTCTTAACCATAGCATCAATACATCATATACTACCTTGCATTAACTTCACAAGACTCAATTTATCCTATACTAACTTCTATACTATCCTAAGATTCTATTCTACTGTATTTTTCATGAATTAAGTACTTTGAGATGGTTTAGGTAGAGATTCACTCTTACCATTAGATACTTCACCTTTCTGATTACCTTCAGTGCTGAATATATCTTCTTGATCCGTGGCTTTAGAAAACTTCACTTCTTCTGAATTATTACAACATCCTCTTTGACTATTACTTGCATTTTCATTTCTCCTTGAATGACTTCTAAGGTTAGGGTTAGGATGAGAAACCCTATTATTCATTCTGAAAAACCTTGCTGTATGTCCAATCATGCTACATATATGAAAAAATATTCCATTGTTTCCATATCTTGATCCTGACTAGTTGATTTGTGATCTACAATTTCTATGTCCAACTTTGTTGCATCTATAACATAATACTCCATTTCTCCTGTTCATATCTTCAATAGGTCTCTTATCTACATGGTTAGTATTTCTAAACATTCTACTACTATTATTATTCTCCATAAATTTAGGTTTTCTACATTCAATAGCTCTATGTGCAAAACCATGACAATTATAACAATAACCATTAAGAGGTTTAAATTTCTTACTAGTACAATCTTTCTTCATATGACCAAAAGTATTACAAGTAAAGCATCTACCTTTAAATTCTCTTTGCGTACCTTTAGGTGACTCTTCTTGTTTAGGTGATTCTTCTTGTTTAGGTGTATCTTCAGATTTGTCAACTTCATCAGATTTCTTTTCTTCTATGCTTTCAGATACTTTCAGATTTGGTTCCTTACTCTCTTTACTCACTTTAGATGAGTTAAATCTGAGACCAGTTTTATCATAGAAGGGCTTTTGATAAGACATATGTTCATCAATTTTCTCACTTTTTGAATATAGTCTCTCAAGTTGCTTCTTAGATTGAGTCAGTTCACTTCACAATTGTATTGTACTTCTCAAGTTCAACATACTGCAATTTGGTTTTCTCAAGTTTAGATGTGACTTCACAAAGTTTAGATTTCAGATCTTCTTTTTCAGATTTTAGATTTTCATTCTTAGATTTCAAATTTGCTTCGTTCTTGCTATTTCCATATTTCAAATTCAAATTCAGATGTACTAACTTCAGTTCATGTTTAAGGATCTCATTTTCTTTTTCTAGGTTGTCATCACAATATTCAATTTGAATTGTAGATTCCTTTTCTGATTTTAGATCTTCCAACTCATTTTTTAGTTTCTCAATGAGGTTGTTTGCATCATCATATTTTACTTTCAAAGTGTCTCTTTCTTCAATAATCATATCAATTTGTTCAAGAGCTTCATCAAGATTCTTCTGTAGCTGATCCATATCCATAGAGATCTTACTCAAGCTGCTAGGCTTTCCTTGAATGATTCTTTTTCGAGTAACTAGGCTCTGATACTGATTGTTAGAAATAGGGAATACTGAGAGGGGGGGGGGGGGTGAATCAGTATTCTACAAACTTTTACTTTTGCCCAATTATGGATATAACAGATTAACTTGATACATGCATAACATGGTAAACTAAAGAATATGCATAACAATAAAGAAAATGAACTCATAACACATTATTTGTTCTCGAGGAAACCTTGGCCAAGGGAAAACCCCGATGGGGATGGTACCCACAAAGATCCACTAATCAAAAGTATCCTATTAAGGATGTTGACCCTGTTAGGAGCCTATTACATGCATATAGTGTCTCAGTCCTGATTAAGGGAATTTAGGCCTTGTTAGAAGCCTCAACCCTGCTAAGAGTTGGTAGTACAAAATATGATTACTAGATGAGCCCACTGCCCAAATAAATAATGTACAATGATTATTGATTACAAAATATGGCAAGGTACATAACCTTATACTACTTTCTTTCTTTCACAACTTCGCATCAATATCTCTTCGCTATATGTTCGCTATACCATCTATATCATTACAATTGCTTGTCTATTCTTCACATTTACAAATGCCTCATATTTATACAAGTTATTAAGACTAATAACTCTTACAGTTGGCTTAACAAAAGCATTATAAAAAATACATTTTTACCCAAGGGTTAACATCTAGGATGTCATCCCTTTATATTGTTAAGACATTATTTTGATAAAGAAAATAATCCCAACTCTTTACCAATTCTATCTTCATATTCTGTCTTGTCGGCTAGACACTATCTCTGGTAAAATTGTCATAACTTCTTCTGTACATGCCATACTGACTTGCACTCTTAGGTGACTCTTCTATAGTCATCATAGTATCTATGTTCAAGTGCACAAGCATTGAAATTACTCCAATCATCATCACTAATCAAAACTATCTCCAGGTACACTGGAAAAAATACTATCTCATACTTAGACAATTGTGCTTTGTGCTCTATCATACTTGCTCTCTGTCATATGTGATCTTCATGTAAATCATATGTTTCCATAATGACAACATCTAAGTATCTAACTCAGCCAAATTGCCAACATTGCACACACTCCTTCCCTACTTGGCAGCCCCCTTTTGTTTGGTGCATGCATTAACAACATCTCTCCACCTTGTTAAACTTGTGAGCCCCTTTCCAAATTGGCACGGACCAACATGGAGCATGTGTGCACACCACTAGAGTGTACTACACAAACTTTCTTTATTTTACTTGCAGCATCCAAAAGGTATGT
Source organism: Chamaecyparis obtusa (assembly GCA_027943335.1). Classification (NCBI taxonomy): domain Eukaryota; kingdom Viridiplantae; phylum Streptophyta; class Pinopsida; order Cupressales; family Cupressaceae; genus Chamaecyparis; species Chamaecyparis obtusa. The sequence continues at coordinate 1,312,775 of BSBK01004491.1, forward strand.
AGTCCTAGTAAAATGCACACACACTTAGCAAATAAGAGACACACTGACACATTAAGAAGGTGCACAACCACTTCTATTTATACGGTATGCTCAAAAAAATTTAGAGACATGGCATACTCAACATGAAAAACATGGACACAATGGTATGTGTAATCAAAATGATAAAAAGGTCGGCCCATTTCATGAAGACAAACAAGTGCACACAACACTTTAATAGATCATATGAGGCCAACAAACCATAATGCCAAAGTATTTTCATGCACCAAAAGAATGTCAACTGGGAAGCACAACAATAGGATCAACATTTAAACCTTAAATTTTACCTTTTTTGATATCAAAATGTAGTCACTCAGTAAATTTTAACCAAGGTGTATCAAAATTTTAATCTCATCATTCATTCCATTGTGCCTCTGTCAGATTTCCCAAAAACATAACTGGCCTCCAGAAGTGGCCTTGAAAAATGATCAAAAGACCTCACACAAGCATGCCATCTAGAATTTAATTTCACTTCCAACATGTGAGTATATGTGCCAAAGGGAATTGCATGAAAAGACTTGAGCAATAAGTTATCATTGAGCAAACATGGCCTTTCACAATACTGATTTTGTCCGCACTGTCAATTTGCACAAATCACCTTCAAAATTGGCTTTGAAAACTTACCAACTAAAACCCCCATGATCTGGAACCCTAGATGTTAATTCATTCCCACACAAGGAAAATGAATCCATGATTATCTTTCCCAGAAGATTAAGTGGTTAAATGCAATTAAATGCCAAAGTCAGCCCTTTAGATCATTCTAAATTTGAAACAATGAAGAATGTAGATAGAAACTTGATTTGGAATTGGCTTAGGAAAGTGACCAAATGGATTGGTCAAGACCTAAAATCATCAAGGAGGTACAATTCTAGGTCTACAATGTATAACAACTCTCAATTCCACTTTCCCTTGAACCGAGTGCAAATTAGGAGACCTCAAAGTAGGTCACCTAGAATATGGATTCTGCACACTTAGAGAAATTTAACAATTTGTAAACAAAATGGCATTGGAAAACTAATCGAACCAATTCATGGGGGGATAAAAATGGTCATGGAGACTCAATCACATGCCTAACATGCTTCAATAACCCTCATATCATGACCATCAACTGGGCATAAAAGGCAAACCTCTGAAGTGGGTTAGTTTATAAAATTCTGGAAACACAAAAATGTAGATTTCGGGAAACACCTCCAAAAGACTACTTCAAAAACTTACAAGAACTGAAATCTAGGAGCTCAAACCCACTAAATATGCCAAATGATAGGTGATAAGCACATTCCCCAAGTGGTTCTTCATAAAAATCAATATGCCCTTTTCCCCATGCACCCAAACTTGGCTTCTCACAAAGATTTTCAAAGGCACAAACTTATACTCTGAGAATTTTTTGAAAATGGACTCAAAATCATATCCTAGATTTTTGAGTTCCAACAAGGGGTAATAAGAGTCAAGGAGAAAGAGGTTTTAATAATTATCCTTCATCCTATAAGGGTGCACAAAATCATTCAAAGGGGGAGTTTCAAGATGGTAAAGGAAACAATTCTCAACATAGTTGTGGTGATGGTACTATGAGATACTACAACTGGTGTTGTGACAAGCACCATTAGATTAGCCAACATGTTTAGAGTACTAAAAAAAGATTCAATAGGGTTGGCTTCTAGTATTATAGTACACCTCTAGCAGGAGGAAGTTCAGGTAGAAGATTAGTGATGAGATTAAACATTGGCTCAATGATTATGTCATTTTGATGTGTTTTCTCTGTCATGTTCCTAGATTGTGTTATAGTTAGTGTCACGTACTTGGTTTTTAGTTGTCTTTAGTCAACTTTATGGACTTTGTATCATAGACCTAAAAATTATAATTTAATATCTCTATTATGGGTTAAAGACACTTTTATATGGTTATATAAGTAATATATATATATATATATATATATATATATATATATATATATATATATATATATATATATATATATATATATATATATATATATATATATATATATATATATATATATATATATATATATATATATTTATATATTTATATATTAGTCTTGATTATGGTTCAATAAATGGTTTCTCTAATTATGGATGAATATATAAGTGTTTCATATGTTTTGTGTATGTTAAAATTATAATGCAAGATGATTAATGGAGTATTACAATAAGAATTACCAATTCTTAAGGAGGTCATGTTTGGGAACCAAGTCAAATTAGGTCAGTGAGGATCAACATGGAAACAATCAAAAGATGAATTGGTTATAGCTCGTAGAGAAAAGTCAAGTCTTTAAATGATCATTATTGAGTATGGAGTAAATCTAGGAGAGAGTAGACAAAGCTATATTTAATCTTGATGTACTTGAAGATTATTCGTTCCTCATTTGATGGTTGACCCTCCTTTCTATTTTAATTAATAATTTCATCCACCTATTCCTTTGGGTGTGGATTAGTTAGAAGTAGTTAGTTAGAAGCTTTTGGTTATAAATAAGAAGCTAAAAATTCCTTCAGAAGTTAGCTTAGTTAGATTAAGATTCCATGTAATAGCATTTTCTAGTTTCAATATAGTTTTAGTTAAGTCTCAATCATGCTTTGTAATCAAGTATCTTTTGATGAATGAATAAAGAAATGAAGCTTTAAGTTCATAATGTGTAATTGAGTTCTAGATACTCATCCAAGGGGGGGCACTTGGGAAGTAGTCCTTTTCAATTTCCACATTAATTTCCTTCATCTTTATTTACAAGTTTCAAAGTTTGTCTATTCCTGAAACCACTAGAAGTGATTTCCTGTGTATGTTCCTGCAACCAAGGTAGACATAATAGTTCCTATCTACATATCTTGAACTTTTCTATAGTGGTTTTCATAGGTTTAGCTTTAGCATTTAGATTCTTTCAAGCATTTGAATTATTTAGATTCCAAGAATTTAACTTTCAACATCATTTTCCTTAAGCTAAAGGATAACATGGCCTTAGTAGGAACTTAGTGCACATACAATGCTAACCCATTTCAAGTTCACATACCTTGGGTTGATAAGTAAATGAGCCTTCTCTACAAGAAAGATATCTACTAAGCTTGGATGTCCAATCCCTAAGTTATGTTTCATGACTTAGTTATTGATCTAATATGGAATTTAAACTTTTTTGGCATCATTGCCAGGGATGGTGTCAAACTAAGGACTTGTTGCAGCCATGAGTTATGTTTTCAATTCATTTTATGTTATATTTAGTTTTTCTTAGTTCAATTAATATTAAAGTTTTATTCCAGCTCAAGTTAGCTAAAAATTATCAATCTGCATGCATAGAAGAAGAAGAGATGCCTTAGGAAGATTCCTTCCTAATGACCCCTACCCTAGGAACTAGTTAGGTGATATTTTTATTAACCAATAAGAAGAAGAGAACCCTTATGTGGATGTTGTGCCCAATTTATCCCCCTCTTCATCTTCCTTAGAAGAAGAACCAATTGATCAAAACCCCTATACTGATATATTGGCTAATATACATATTCCTCCATTTATGAACACATTTTATCATCATAAATTTGATAATCGACTGGATTTGGTAGTCTATCAACCAAGGGCTCAACAAAGGATTACTGGATATCCACCTCCTCCTACCTTTCCATATTGAATTGCTGATCAAAATGAAAACAATAACCTCAAGAATATATCTTCCTTATCTCTTCCCAAGTTTTATGACCTAGTGACAGAGGACCCTGATACATTTCTTTTTGAGTTTTATATCCTCTATAGAAGCTATGATTAGACTACTAATGCCCACAGGCTTAAGATATTTCCTAATAATTTGAAGGAATCATCTGTAAGATGTTTCATGGATCTAGGGAGAGATTCTATGTCTACATGAGATGGAATGAAAACAACATTTTTAGAGAAATATAAATAATACTATAGGGGAAATGATATGAGCAGGTATGACATCTTCCAAATGAAACAAAAGGAGGAATAAAGTCTAGAGCACTAAATTTCAAGGTTCCTATTCAGTTTGCAAAAGTCCAAATACCATGAACTCAATGAAGAATCTCAAAATTTTCCTTTTTAAGAGGAATTAATGAGAGATTCATGGGGGAGTTAGACTTAATAGAAGGAGGAGATATCACCCAAGAAGTTTGGGAGGATATTGAGAAGATACCTATGAACTACTTTAGAGCATCCAACAAAAAGGGAAGAGGATAACAATCTACCATTGGAAAATCAATTGTTAATGGAGTTTCAAGGACAAAAACCACTCACTTATAGTTAAATTTTAAGTAGTATATCATAAACAATATGGCTACATATTTGGATACAATGTAAGCCAAAATAAAGCATGGGGAGGCAGAGGAAATGCTAGATGATTTTTGTCCTCATTGCAGATAGAAGAAGGATTGCATATGCAAGACGGTGGCTAACCTGGAGACTAAGAAAGTTTGTACTGAATCCAAACTAGTAGAAGGAGATGATGACCATGTCTCATACATTTCTCAAAGAAGGCCATGGTTCTAAGATAAGGTATGCCACAAGACCCCTTAAATTTTAGTGGTCCTTATTCAAATTCATATAATAATTAGTGGAAATCCTAGTATAACCCTAATCTTTGGGGCTATCAACCTCTATCTTGGAATAATCCCCAAAATTCTTGGCCAAATTATCAAAAACCTACATTTCAATGGAAAAATCCTCAAGGAAACTGAAAGAAACCTCAAGGAAGCTAGCCATAACCTCACAGATCATGAAAACCATCACAGAGTAATTGACAACAAACTTCACAATGGAGAGAGGAGGTCAATAATGGCCAAATCAACTAGTTGGTTATTTAAAACCACCTTAGCAAAAATAATTAATGCAACCTCCTCCAACCACTAATAATTCTCCTAGACCTACTCAATTATCCTCTCAGTCTATTCCTAATTGGAACAACAAACCATAGCAACAATAGTAGCAGCTTGTTTATCCTGTAGACCCAAATCAATACCATGCATATATTGTGAATATAAGTGATATTCACTTGAGGTCTGGAACAAATTTTCCACCTCCATCTCCATCAGTCATAACTGAAATACCTATTGATGACTTAGAACAAGGAAGTGTCCCTGACCCTGTTTAGCCAAGTTTGGTAGAGGAAGTAGAAATTCCAAAGCATCCTAATGCCATTCCTCCATTCCCAAAAAGGCTAGAACTTGAGGTAACAAAACCACTAGAGGATGCCACTTTTGATATTGTAAATTAGTTGAAACACATTTCTGTTAAAATAAATATCTTTCAATCTATAAAGGATGTTCCTATCTATGGAAAAGCTATTAAAGATGCTTGTTTAAACAAACTAGGGAGAAATAAGAAAGACCCACAAATAGTGCATGTCTTTGGTTAGTTAGAAAACATTATGCTTGGTAAAGTGACATTTCTTAGATACATTGATCTTGATAGTATTGTAGTTGGAGTCATTATTAATGGTATTCAAGTAAAAAATCCTTTGATAGACTTAGGGGCAGCCATAAATTTCATGACAAAGGATACCATGCAACATCTTCAAATCACTAATATAAGGTCTACACCTGCTATCCTACAATTATATGATAGCTCCACTGTCAAACTTGATGGAATGGTAGAGGACCTAGTTGTCACCTTAGACTCTTGGGAGTATGGTGTAGGAGCACCTTATGTACAAGGATAAGCTATGTGGGGTCAAAGAGTCAAAATGATGTAAACATGCCATGAAAGGGAATACATATTTGTAAAAGGTCATTTAAGGGTCATTTTATATGTTTATAAGGTTTATGTCAGGTTTTGAGGTCATTATGAGAAAAAGTCATAAAAAGTTGTCATGAAAATGCAAAGTTGCAAAAATGCGATATTGCAAAGTTGCATTAAAAGTTGTAAAATGAAGTTTAATGGTTATTAGAAGTAGTTTTAATGTAAAAAATAACCAATATTTCTTTAAAAAGGCATTGTATGGTCGTTCCAAATTAGAATTTGAGGAAGGATAACATTTTGGTATGCTTTGGTGCATTCCATACTTGCCATTTTGATTGGTTTTACTCTTTGTTTTGTCATTTCCAAGTCTTGTACGAACATGTAAGGATTGGAAAAAAAATATTAATATAATTTATAGATGGTAGATTGATTTATCCTTCCTTTTTTTTTGAGAGTTTTTATTGAGAAATAAAGAAGCTATGCAAGTTTTGGTGAAAGTTTCTATTTGCATTTTTGAGATCTTAAAATAGTCATAATGCAACATTTGGTATAGACTAATATGGAAGAGTTAAGACCTATATTTTGATTAATTTGAAATATATGTGAATAAAATTTCATTTCCTTTTGGTTTTAGTCTTTTTTATGGAGATTTGTGAAAGTTACAAAGATTTTGGTGAAAATTGGTTTTGAACTGTCTTCAATAGAGTTGCAAGCAAGGGTTTGTGATTATATAACAATTTAATCATTGGAAAATTTAATGGATTAAATATTATGCAACTATATTAATAAAGGTTTGGTATGCAATTGGTTTGGGATCATTTGGTTTTGTTTTGTGAAAGATATTTGATGCCCTAGCAGGAAGAGTTTATGAATGTTTTAGTTTTGGAATAGCAAAATGGGCTTTGGAGCAAAGACCATAAATTTTAAATAAACCTTTTGATTTGGATCAGTGTTTGATATGTTTAAAAAGGCCTAGTTTGGAATAATTACATAGGAGATATTTTGAAGTTTATTTCTAAAACAAAAGTTATGAATAACAGATTTAGGTATAGAAAGAAGGCAGTGCAAACAAAAAATTGAAAAGTTGATTAGTGAATTGCTTTATTTGGCTAATAAATGATGTATAATGGAGTGAAAAGAAAGTGTTTTTATTCATTTAGTGGTTTTAGAACTTGTTGGTTCCTCTTTCTTCCTGTAGATTTCTTCCTTGTATGACAACTTAATGTCCTTGACTCTTTAAACCCGCTTCAAATCTGATAAGAAAAAAAGACCAATTAACGAGGACTAAGAGATTAGTCCTCCTAAACTTTGATCCTTAATGCTCAAGCGGGTATACCTTAGGATTCACTTCTTAAAGGAATCAATAAAACTTATTTGCATTTATCCAACAAAAATATTCGACATTAATATATTTGAAACATTGACTGAAAGATTTTATCATTTATAATTTGATTGATGATGAAGAACTACCTCTTAAGAACAAACCAATGTCTTATTCTAGGGAATAGAGCCAAATGAAACATGCATTTATAGAAAATCCAACTCAAACACACCCAGAACCCAGAATAAATGCTTTGTAGATTATTCCTCTCACTCTCACACTCAGACATCAAATTCTCATAAGAACTATGAATTATCTAAAATTATCACTAAGAATTACCCCTTCCTTGAAAGGAACTCAAAAAGAATCTCACAATTTGATTTGTAAACCATACATTAAATTTCTTTGCAAAATTAACATATAAGAACTCAAGATCAAAACAAGAAGACATTCACAAACATGAGATGGGATTCCAATGTATTTTCATTAAAAATTTCCTATATCAATACATTGAAAAATGGAAAAATGCCAGAACAAAAACTGTAGATCAAAATTCTCTCTCTATTCAGTTATAAAATTCATCATCCTTAAAATAGTACAAAGACCTACTATATATAGCATTCACTAGCCATCTTGGAATCTTGGAAGAATCAAGATGCAACAAGATTTAGATGGATAGGAAAAGAGGGACACTAGAAGACAAAAATAGTTACAATGATTACAAAACATTGGGAAAAAACTTGAGAAGTATCTTCGTAATCATTTCAAATCTTCAACAGGTGGCACCTTTGTCTACATGTTTTCAAGGTAGTTTCAAAAGTGGTATCATGGATAATGACTACCATCCAACTAACATACATTTACCTTTTTATGATAGCTACCCTCTCTATGCTCAATGATCAGGTTTTAGATGTTTCTTAGTCCTCCTCCATGGCCTCCAACTCTACTGTAGTTGGCTTCTTCTTCTTAGGCCTTGTACTCTTGTCCCATGAGGCAACCTCCTCCTCAACTATCCATGTGTATTATTTTAAGCTCTGAAACTACTTCACCTTCCTGTCCCACCTGGAGTCTATTATGGCTTTGGTGTCTATGAAAAACCTTGTGCAATCGGTCTCCACTTTGAACATATCATCCAGGACTTGATTAAATCTGTCCATGTCCAAAGTACCAACATTATTCAAAAAGGATTCCGACCTTGTCAGCAAAGCATCCATTTCACTTCTCCACTCCTCAACACTCTTGATGTCACCATATTCCTTGTGTAGTGGAGGCATATATTTACTGAAACCAGGACCAAACATATCTATTTTAGACCTAATTTGGTTTCCTTTCCCTTTGAAAAAAGACAAGGTGGCATTTATCAGTTCTATCTTTTATCCAACTTCCCCAACTACCTCAGGGATATCATTCCTATGTGGCTGCAACATCTCTAATTTCTCAAAAAGTGCACCCCTACTAGACCATATGCTGAATAATGGATCCAAAGTAGCCATTTCATTCTTGACATTTTCATTATTCTTTTGCAACATCTTGAATGTATTATGGATTAAATCCATCTTTCCCTTTATTTCCTGGTATCTATGTTGCATGATCTTTGACAGAGCACTAAGGGCCACCTCTTGCTTATCCTTATCAACTTTCTCAACTGCTACATCAAGATCCTCTACCACTGGAGGTACATGAGCTTCAATTTAAAGGACCAGAAGGGAACCAACCTTAGAGGCTTCTTCTAATTTGACCTTAAGGTCCTCAATTTCTTCCTCCATGACCTTGATCTTCATTAGGCCATTTTATCTATCTTTGGCTAATACAATAGCCTCATTAAATAGTCTCCGATACCTATCAGACAATTATGCAATCTTTGCCTCATTTAAATGAGAAACATGTGTGACAGGCTTGGAGACTTCAAGGTCACTTGTGTTCTACACAATCTAGATTATTTTGTCTCCATCCATCTTCTCTGCAACACTAACAAGAGAAGGATTCTAAGTCCTTGGGGCAAGAGACCACATTTCTAATGTTTGGTACCTTGGATCATATACATATCCCCTTATCATTTCCCCAATTTGTGTCTCATGAGACAATTGGGCCTCTGGCTACCTCCTGATCTAGTCTATGATAAAAGCGGATGCCAGATCCCATCCCAGGACAAGTAACATCCCATTTGATTTGACTAGTTGCCTAGCCTCATCCACAGTTATGCTCTCTAATATAGGATCATATGTGGCTATAGATTGCAAGGCATCATTGTTAGGTTCAATCCCATTAGTTATTTGAACCTAACTTCCTAACTCTTGTTGCTTTTTCCATATGAGGAATTTTTTAAATTATTCACTTTTAATCAACTCATCATCTTGCAACAACTCCTCGCAAAGCTCCCTTTCATCCTTGCACATCTCAAGGGGAAATTCCACCTCTTCTTGGGTTTCCTTTTTCTTTCCTTCCCTCATTTGGTTCCTTAATTGGTAATGGTAAGGGCTATCACTAGGAATAAGGGCAGCTAATTTGTCAATTATTTTCTCTGGACCTTTCCTCTTTGATGGTTCTCCTTTTTTAATTTTTTTCCTTTTCTGAGGAGGCTCACTTATGTCTCCTATCTTTGGATCATCTTGTCCCTGTTCTTGAACAAGAAATTCACTAGCTTGAGGAGGACTGTCTTCCTCATATGACCCATCACTTCCTTCCTCATGCTCAATAGATGAGTACTATCTCTTGACCTTAAGCTTCTCATCAAGGTGTGCCTCTAGTTGGTCAGATAGGGTGTCATACATCCCTATCATCCTATTTATTTTTGTGATAAATGGGAGGCCAGGGAAAAATCCTCCAAAGGCAATTCTAACCCTCTTTAACTGAACCTCAAAATCCAAAAGGTCATAGAACTTAATAAGCCTTTTCCCAACCTCATCTTCATCCAACAAATTCTTGACAACATCTTCATCATTCAACCCCTCATGGTCATGGATATTGCTGATACTAGAAATCAGTAGATTTTTGGCATTCTTCATGAATTATTCAAGGTCAACATACCTAAAATCTTCCATGTTCATCTTAAACTAGCCCAACCACATGCTAAGACTAGGCAAAGCCCTCTTTCCAACTATGAAATTTGTTACCTTAAACTAGTGAGGGGTGAAAGTTCCTTTTCTATGTGGAGCCAGGTGCTCCTTATCAGTCCATATCAATTTCCAAATAAATTCCATTATGGCCACCCTTGGTGGCACAAACCTTGGAAGTATATGTGGGGCTTGGGGGCAACCATAGACTCTGATAAAAGTAAAAGTGTTTCGTAGGTAAAAATCACCCCAATTATGGTCACTAGGCCATTTATCAACATACTCACAAGGTCTTAAACATCTAAGAACCTTGATAGGAAGCCTAACAATATTTGTACCTATTAAATTTAGAATTGGATTGACAATCCAGTTCTGGAAACCACATAACTCATTCTCATTGGAAGTATAATTTCAAACCCTCAACCAAAGTTGAACTAGGTTGGGCTTACCATTAATCATTATCCTTGGTCTCAACATGTTTACCTCCATATGGTTAATATTATAGAATAGGATCAAGTGCATCAACAAAGAGTAGTGCATGAACTTGGGTGGCTGATTGTCTTCTCTAATGCTTACCAACCCCTCATGCATTCTATCAATTACATACTGGATGTAATCATAGTCTGTGTTGACATGTGAATTTTGTATGTCTAGAAGGATGATTAGAAATTCTACATGCATCCTCTCTACATCTCCACCTATAACCAACACCCTACACAACCCATATACTAAATATTTTATGTAGAAATGGAGGTCTTTGAACTCATAGGGTGCATTCATCTTAGCAGGCAGAGGGGATATGTACTTCCCTGTCTTTGGCATAAACTGGGTGATCTAAGACTTCACCAAGTTTAATTTCTTTCTATATTTTCTTTTTCTTTTCTCAGAGCAATTTTCATAGAGAAAGAGGCATAGGCACCAAAGGCCTTCATGAATTACCCTTGGTCTAGATTAACCAAGGTAGATTTGTCACTCTTCCTAATGGTCTTTGACAAAGGGTCATAATTCCTGGCCATCTCAATTAGTAAATCTACATCTAGGAAGACATAAGGGACAATGAGTTTAGTTGTGCCAAACTTCTAGGTATTACACACTGGGATCTTCTTAACCCTGTTACTATAAAAATAATTGAACAAGTGATAACTAGAGCATGAAGGAGTGATTGGATCCCTACAATTTTCCATAGAATCAGAAAAGGTCTCATTATTTACCTTTTTATTTTGAGTTGATCTTGGGAGAAAGGTAATGAATTATTTTGAGTAATTCCTTTTTCCCTTCTGATCCTCTCTTGAATCCTTGGCCCCTTCACTTGATGATACCCTGCTTGACTCTGGCTGACTTATTTTGAAAATTTTGAATATGCTCTTGTCTGCAACTAAGCACTGAAATATCATCTTTCACAAATGCAACTGCACTATATCTTAGCAAGGCTCTTCTCAATTGTAACTCTCTGAAAATCTAAAAAATTGTTAAGTGTAAGAAAAGGCAAACATCTTGTCCTTATATCATTGTGCAATGAATGCAAAGAACTTGTCGAGATCACAAAAAATCCTTACACAATCACCTCAACATTCACTTTTGTGTATAACCAATTTTAAATTAGTTAGCTATAGCATGTGAGGTTGACATGTCCATTTAATTCTTTGAAAGAAAGCACAAAGGCCATCATAAACCCTCAAAAACTGCTAAAAACCCTTATTTTATGCGAATTGGCTGTTACTTTTTCACTTTTTCCAACTAAGCCATGTACTTTTTACATGTCAGACAGTTTCCTTTTCTTTATCACCATGAAAAATAACCACACTTATTTCTGGAGATTTAGCAACTGAAACCTCCTCATGATCTCTGGATACTTTGCTTAACCTGGGTTTAATCATGAGACTCAATGACTAAAGCATATTTCTCAATCTCTAAACTTTTGACCTGACTACGGTTCTATTATGAGATTAAGTGATCAAAGGATTCACGCGGTATCTTAAATTTCAACTTAACTCACATCTAATCATGAGATTCAACGACTGAAGCAATCTCGTAATCTTAGAATAGTAGCTGTAACTCTAGTTTTGTTATGAGATCTGGAGATAACACATATCTCTTAGTCCCTGAATACTTTACTTAACCCTAGCTTTGTCTCAAGATTCAATGATAGTCATTGATCTTTATCTTTATCTACAATAATCTCTTAATCACTAAATGTTTTATGCCTTGATCATCAAATTGCGAGACTTGGAGATAATTGTTATTCATTTGCTCTTTAACCTTGTTGCTAAATCTCTGAATGTTTAACTATTAGGAATAGTCCCAAGAGATAACTAAGAGGGGGGTGGGGGGTGAATCAGTTATCTAAAAGTTTCAATTATTTATCCAATTAATTATACTTAAACTTTAAGCATAAACACAAAGAAAGAACACTTGAACACAACACCAATATTTTGGTTACGGGGAAACCCAAATAGGTAAAAACCCTGGCAGGAATTGACACCCACTAATAAACTACACTAGTGTATAATGATCCTTGTTAGAAGATCTTACAAACCTGTTAGGAGTTGATCTTTACAATACAATAAGTATAGTGACTTGGTCAAAGGTCAGACCCTGTTATGAGTCTTTTATGATTGACCCTATTAGGGGTGAGGACACACTATCTAAGAGCTCACTGCTCAAAGGGGTGAAGGCTGAAAACTTTTGAATAACAGATACACACTATATCTGGATCTTGGTGAATTGTAAGGTAGACCTACTATCTTGATCAGTTCCAATGAATAGCACACTCTATCTTCTCTATCACATAGACCTCTTCTTGATGACACAATACTTCACACTTTTTTCTCTGTTCTAATCTTTTTTCTTCATACCCTACTTCTAGCGATAACAAATGACCGGCTATAAGTATCTTTCCTCTAAATGATATAATCAAGTTATCCTATTAGAACCACCTTGAAATCATATTAGAGAAACAATAACACTCTGCAATAACATCTTTGTTAGCTCTACTAAGCACACAACACAAACTGGGACCTATCCAAATCAATAAGTGTAGATGCACGCTACACACTGTCGGCTCTACCAACTTTAATCATACTTTCTCCTCAATTTTAATTACATCATGCACTCTTAACCAAACATTCTAAACTCTTCTCTAGTCACTAATCCAAGCACATATACCAAAATTATAGGCACAACTCCTGTACCAATATAATCTCTGTCGACTCTTCTAGATAAACACAGGAAACTACAACTGGTGAATAGTGACTGCATAACTTCACTTATACTACACATCAAACTTTTCATCCATGAATGGAGAAATAATAACATGTCTCCATCTCATATCCAAAGGTGCAAGGCTTCATGATAACTGTATAGATAATCACTCACAGAACACTGCCTGTAACTTTGTCAGGAACACTACTGACACAAGCTGCTACATAACTATCTGTACTAACAATTAACCTTTGTGTCCATGATACATATACTCAAATCTTACTACATAAGTCTTCTAGGCATGCTTCTTACCATATGTTTTCATCAATGACAAACATACAGTCAACATTGGCTTGATGACAAATCTCCAACAATCTCTCCCTTTGGCATTGATGGCAACATATGGAATGAAAAACACCACCAATCCAAATGACCAATTATTTTATAACATTGTCCATTTCCTCATCAAAACTCCCCCAAGGATGAATCCTCCATCTGCTACAATATTCTTTAATATTCTCCATTTCCTCAACTGAATTGCTTTCATGACTGAATACTACTCCCCCTTGCTGCTATATATTATTCCTCCTTAATTCTATATGTACTCCCCCTTTAATGCTATTTTTCATGACTATATACTACTCCCCCTTTGACATCAATGGAAAAGGGTGCCAAACAATTAAGCTCTGGTACTACTCCTGAAGTAGAGTAGTCAACCATCCATCAGCCACTGAGGACTGATGCTCTCTCCACTTTTTCTAATTAGAATCAGGGAAGGGAATTACTCCCAGCTTCTCCCTGAGATACTCAAAAGTATCCTTTCGTAAAGGCTTTGTGAATATATCTACTAGCAAATCCTTTGTACTCACATAGTCCAATTTGACTTCTTTTTCTACCACTTTCTCTCTTAGGAAGTGATACTTAATCTCTATGTGTTGTCTTTGCATGCATCACATGATTCTTTGACATGTTGATAGTGCTAGTGTTATCACAATGAATAACAATAGGATAATCAATCTGGATTCCAAAATCCTTTATCATCTATTTGATCCAAAGAATTGTAGAACAATTCAAGGCTACTGCAACATACTCTTCTTCTACCGTTGACTAAGAAATATAATTCTACTTCTTGCTTGTCCAAGTGATTAGCCTATCACCAAGAAATATTGCTCCTCCTGATGTACTCTTTCTATCATCCACACATCCTGCCCAATCTGCATCTGTATATACATGAAGCTCAACATTCTCTGAATTAGGATACCATAGACCATAATCTATAGTGCCCTGTAGATATCTAAATATTCTCTTTACTGCCATGAGGTGACTTTGTTTAGGCTTTGCCGAAAATCTTCCAACTATGCCAACTGCATTAGAAATATCAGGTCTAGTTTGAGTAAGATATATGAGTTTACCAATCATAGATTTGTACAATGTTGTATCTACTACTAGAGAATAATCTTCTTTTTTAAGCTTGCATCCTATTATCATAGGTGTACCTATTAGCTTGCAATCATCCATCTTGAACTTCTTCAATATATCTTTCACATATTTAGACTGATTAATGAAAATACCCTTCTTTGTCTGCTGCACATTTAATCCCAAAAAGTATTTGATAGGTCCAGTCATGCTCATCTCAAACTCACTCTACATGTCCTTAGCAAATTCTGCACTAAGTTTGTCATTACCACCAAAGATAATGTCATCAAAAAATATAGCTACAAGTAGTAAACCTTCAGATATATCTCTGATAAATAGATTACAATTTTCTGCTCATTTCTTGAATCCAATTTTTGTTAGATATCCATCAAGTCTCTCATACCAAGCTCTAGGGGCTTACTTAAGTCCATAGAGGGCTTTCTTCAATCTACATACCATATTAGACTTGTCTAATAAGGTGAATCCTTCTGGCTGCTCAATGTATACTTCTTCCTTTAACTCTCCATTCAAGAATGCTAACTTAACATCCATCTGATAAAATTTGAAGTTTTTGAATGTTGCATAAGCTAGAAACAACTTAAGATCTAATATGCTCACAGGTGCAAATGTGTCTAAATAATTAATACCTTCTCTTTACACATATCCCTTACATACTAACCTTGCTTTATTCCTTATTACTGTACCATCTTCATTCATCTTGTTTCTGAATATCCACTTTGTTCCAATCACATTCTTATCACTAGGTCTTGGGACCAGTTCCCAAGTATCATTCTTAATAATTTGATCTAGCTCTTCTTTCATAGCATCATGCCAATCTAAATCATTAAATGCATCTTCAACCCTTAAAGGTTCAATCTGAGATAGTAAACATACCTCTTCATTGCATGTTGAACTCTTTGCTTTTGATCTTGTAGTGAATTTTCCACTCTGATCTAGAATGATGTCATCCTTAGAGTGATATCTAGATGTAAAATTTGGAAATTTAGGTGATATTGTCTCATCTGTCTTCTGAGTTTCTTCTTCACTTTTTTCAGGGTCATTGAATAATACATCAATACTATCGAACATCTCTTCAATAACTATTTCACTAGTGGAAAGACTGGGTTCTTCTTCAATCATAGGTGCAAAATCATGATAGCTTTCTTGAACCATAAATGTTTCATCAATCTTAACATGAGCACTTTCAATGATCTTCTTCAATCTCAAAATGAAACATCTATAAGCTTTGCTTTAGTAGAGTAACCAAGGAAAATACATTCATCACTTCTTGCATCAAACTTGCCTATTGCTTCATCCCTCTTGATGTAGCACTTGCTTCCAATGATTCTGAAGTATTTTATTGTGGGAACATTACCAAACCATAGCTCATAAGGTGTTTTATCTATGCCAGGCCTTAATTGTATTCTATTGATGGTATAGACTGTTGTATTGACCGCATCTCTCCAATAGGTGTGTGCAACTTTTCCTTCAATCATGATGGTGCGCATTGTATCAAGAATGATCCTATTCCTTCTCTCTAAAATCCCATTCTGCTAAGGGGTTCTAGGTGCACTCAATTGTCTCTTTATGCCATGTTCTTCATAGTACTCATAGAATATGTCAGAGGTGAATTCTCCTCCTCTATCCTATCTTAGACACTTTATCTTTAGTCCAGATTCATTCTCAACCTTAGCTATGAATATTTTGAACTTCTCAAATGCTTATGAATTATCTTTAAAGAATAGAACCCACATCATTCTAGAATAATGATCAAAAAACAAAATGAAATACCTTTCACCATAGTATGATCTTGTTTGAGTTGGTCCACATAGGTCTGTGTGAATCAGATCCAACTTGTTCTCTACTAAATTATGCTAGCTTCTGAATGAATTCCTCACATGCTTGCCCATCACACATTCTCTGCAAATATTATCAACTGGATTTGCTATGCTAGGTATATCTCTTACTGCCTTTACATTTCTTATCTTTACTATGTTATCAAAATTGATATGACATAGTCTTTTATGCCATAACCAACTGTCATCTACTTAAGAAACAAAACAACTTGCTTCTGAATTGAGCTAAAAAACATTACCTTTAGTCTTTGAACTTGATGCAATCATTACACCATCCTTGTTGTTAATGATGCACTTGTTGTCTTTGAACTCCAATCTATAACCTTTTTCAAGCAACTGTCCAACACTAAGAAGGTTATATTGCAAACCATCTACATAAGAACATCATCAGTGTTTTTATTTCCATCCAATATGATAGCTCCTCTACCAATGATAGGTTTAGGAGTGTTATCTCCAAATCTAACCATGCCACCTTTGTATTTGTCCAAATGAATAAATCTATCTTTATCACTTGTCATGTGATGTGAAGAATCACTATCTATAATCCAGTCTGTCCTTATGTCTGCTTGTGAAATCAATGCTAGCTCTTGTTCCTTTTTATCATCTTCATGATCCATCTCATCATACATCTTTTCCATAATAGAAATGAATCCAATTTCATCTTCAAATGAATCATCATCAAAAATTCCATCACCAGCATAGTAACATTCTTTTCTATACTTAGGCTTGTAGTTAGTTCTAAATTTCTTAACTCTTGTAGGACACTTAGATGCAAAGTGACCAATCTTATTACATGAGAAACATTTGAAAGGTAACTAGCTTTCATACTTTCCTTTTCCTTTTCTTTCTTTCATAGCAATCATAGCAATAATATTATCTATCTCTTTATCTTCATCTTCATCATCAAAATTACCAGTAGTGTTTAAGGATTTATTACCATGGACTGATGCTTTAAAGGTTGTTTCATTTTTAGGCTCTGTCTTCAATCTTGAAATTTCAAAAGCTGAAATTTTTTTGATCAAGGTCTCTCTTTTGAAATTTTTTGTAAGTTGCATGGTCTCATCAAGGATGTTGATCTTGTTTTCATACTCTGCTATAAGAGTAGTCATCAACTTATCCATAATGTCTTCCTCCGAGATATCTCCACCATTGTTCCTGATTCCAACAACTACTTCATTGATCCTTTGGTTGTAAGCTCTGATGTCTTCTTCTAGTAACATCTCTAACGCACTGTATCTTTTATTCCATGTCTTTCTACATGCATTCTTTGCTTGTGTATCTCCTTCAAACATGCCTTCTAGGTGCTTCCATATCTTGTAAGCTGTGTCTACTTTCTTTATCTCTAAAAACTCACTGTCAAATAAGGCGCTGATGAGGGCTTCTTTGGCTATTACATTCTAATGGAACAAATCCTTTTTCTTTCTAGTAGCATCATCCTTTGCAAGATCTTAGGAGAGGGGATCTTAACTTCTTTGATAGCCACTTCAAAAACTTCAAAAGAAATGCACTGCAAATGTGTCACCATTTTGTTCTACCAATCAGGATAGTTCTCTCCATCAAACTTAGGACTATCTTTTCTAAAGAATTCCATCTGATCAACCTCAAGCTATTAAACTTTCTCTCTAAGGCACTTGGCTCTAATACCAATTGTTAGGAATAGTCCCAGGAGATAACTAAGAGGTGGGGTGGGGGGGTGAATCAGCTATCTATAAATTTCAATTCTTTATCCAATTAAGTATACTTAAAATTTAAGTATAAACACAATGAAAGAACAATTGAACACAACACCAATATTTTGGTTACAAGGAAACCAAAATAGGTAAAAACCCCAGTGGGAATTGACACCCACTAATAAATTGCACTAGTGTGTAATGATCCTTGTTAGAAGATCTTACAACCCTGTTAGGAGTTGATCATTACAATGAAATAAGTACAGTGACCTGGTCAAAGGTTAGAACCTGTTATGAGTCTTTTATGATTGACCCTGTTAGGGGTGAGGACACATTGTCTGAGAGCTTAGTTCTCAAAGGGGTGAAGGCTGCAACCTTCTGAATAACAGATACACACTATATCTGGATCTTGGTGAACTATTATATAGACCTATTGTCTTGATCAGTTCCAATGAATAGCACACTCTATCTTCTCTATCACATAGAACTCTTCTTGATGACACAATACTTCACACTTTCTGCTCTGCTCTAATCTTTTTCCTTCATACGCTACTTCTAGCGATACAAAATGACCGGCTATAAGTATCTTTCCTCTAAATGATATAATCAAGTTGGCCTATTAGAACCACCTTGAAATCATATTAGAGAAACAATAAAAATCTCCAATAACATCTTTGTTGGCTCTACTAAGCACACAACACAAACTGGGACTTGTCCAAATCAATAAGTGTAGACGCACTTTACACAGTGTCAGCTCTACCAAATTTACTGATACTTTCTCCTCAAGCTGAATTACATCATGCGCTCTTAACAAAACATTCTAAACTACTCTCTAATCACTAATCCAAGCACACATACCAAAATGATAGGTGCAACTCCTGTACCAATATAATCTCTGTCGACTCTTCTAGATAAACATAGGAAACTACAACTGGTGAATAGCGACTGCATGACTTCACTTCTACTGCACATCAGACTCTACATCCATGAATGGAGCAATACTAACATGTCTCCATCTCATATCACTGTCAGGAACACTGCTGACACAAGCTGCTACATAACTATCTGTACTAACAATTAACCTCTGTGTCCATGATATCATGCTAATAACATGTCCATGATACATATACTCAAAGCTTTCTACAGAAGTCTTCCATGCATGTTTCTTACCATATGTTGTCATCAATGACAAACATGCAGTCAACACTGGCTTGCTGGAAAATCTCCAACATTAACAACTAACCACTGGCATCTTGAGATTCAGAGATAACTGTGATCGCTAATCGCTAGATGTTTTGACTTAACCTTCAACCATCTGGAGATCATGCGGTAACCACTATCTCATGATCTCAAAATATTATGGTTATATCCCGAGAATGAGCGACTGAGACATATTTTGCAATCTTGTTATCTTTTATTTAACCATGGTTCCATTCTAAGATTGAGAGATAAGCCATTATCTCTAAGTCACCAAATATTTCTCTTAACCCTAGCAAGTTCTTGAGATTAAATACCAGCCCTTGATCTTTCTTATCATCTACGATCATCGCCCAATCTTTGAATATTTCAAAAGTTAACTGCTACCTCATGAGATCAAGAGAAGACTGCCATGCTAGATCACTAAATGCTTAACAACTAACTGCCAAATATCATGAGACTTGGAGAAAACCTTGTTACCAGATCACCAGATAAAAGGAACGAATTGCCAAAACTTAGAGATTAAGAGATAACCGCAAAGCCATTACTCAATCACTCAATCTCCAGATCTTTAAAATTAACTTTTAAACTTCCCGAGGCTTTGTGAAAAAGGGAAACAATAACCATGTGGCAAATAAAAGACTTAAGTGACATGGAAAAGTAACACACAATTAGACCTTAGGTAGGTTTTTTACATTTAGATGAGGCAAGGTTCATAAAACCCTATGAAGAACAAAAGGACCTATTTCTGAAGCTAGGAATTTTTCAAAAGATCTCAAAGGAATGAAAATTAACTAATAGTGGCTTTGTCTGGGGATGATTGGTAACTTGTGCCCATGCAATAACTTAGAATTTACTGGAAGAGGAGACCACAAACCTAACAACAATGACAACTATGAAGAGCACTAGGAAAAAACCTATTTATAGAGGCCAAACCAGATGAAAACAAAACACACCACACCTTTAGAAAATTTATAACATATACAAAACCTAACTACCATTCATGGAAATAAAATACCTTCAACATAAGTGTTTTTTCAAGAACTGTCCATGAAAAGGAAATTATTGAATGTCACCGGTGAGTTCTTTGACAATGTATGAATTTGGTCCCCATTTTTCATGAATCAAATATGGCCCTAACCATATTTATGCAAATGAAACTTAATGTGAAAGAGAACTTGTAAGTATTTCCATCAGGAGAAATGAGTAGAATACCTTCTCCTGAACCATTTTTGCAATTTGCATCATCAAAATACATCACCCATAACTCACCTTTCTCCAATTTGGCATTTACTTTCAGAGTAATGAGAGGTAAAGTAGGTTCTCTTTCAAGCACAATGATTTTTTCTCTGAAAGCACTGATGTCAATATCTACAAAATATGTAATCTCATTATCAATATTTTTCTCAATCATGTGGGTAACTCTTGGCTCCCTTTCAACTTTAACCGATTGATCATCAATCTTTAAATTTGCATAGGACAAGTCACATTGCAAACTTCCACACATAGTAGCACTCCATTTCCTAGATAATAGCATCCCATAAAGAGGTGAAATGTCTACTGCTAAGACACTCATAGTTAGTTCCTTGTCTGGATAGGCTACCAATTTGTAGAGCAGTTCATTAATAGTCCCAATGACTAGTACTTCTCTTTGATCCATTACCCAACTCCTACCCTGAACAGTGTCAATCTTGAGACCAAACCTCTCCATGATTTTGAAAGGCATAACAATGTTTGATGCTCCTGAATCAATCATGCAATTCTTTACTATCATTCCATTTACTATGATACTTAGGAAAAATGGATCTATGTTTTCAAGGAAAGCATTGACAGAGTTGTCCAAATACATAGGTGGTATATGAGACACCACTCCTTGAACCTCTATTTCTTTCTTGGCTTCAATGTGGGGTTCATTAGTATTACAAACAACATTACTATCATGAACATTATCAACCCATGATAGAGCTCTATCCTTATGTTCAGGGATCCTTAATAATTATGATAAGGGAACCTTAACAATAATTTTAGATAATATTATCATAATATTAAGAGGAGCAAAAGAAGGAATTTCAATTTGCATTTCTCTAGTATCCTTTTTCTTTTTAGATACATCAGTTGTTGTTATCACCTTTAGTTTCTTAGTTTTAGCCATTGTATTAACTAGCTTTTCAACTTCCTTTTGGATGTCATTGTTATGAACAATAGACACCTTTACAGCTCCAAATCCTTTTGGTTCCCACTTCTTACCTTTTACATGTTTTATTTTCAGTCTAGATAGTCACTTTTTGGTTTATTCCTAGTGGGTTCCTTGGAATTGGTATTTTTTATGAACATACCTACAGCTTTGCCAGTGCTATCATTTTCTATCATGCTTCTAGTTTGCACTTGTGCTATCATTTCCACAGTGATCCTAGCAATTTCCTCCTTTGAGGGTCTTCTTAAATTTACATACTATGAGGAAGATGTCATGTTGCATGTCCTTTCATCAATATTCTCATTATCAGAAAAGACTTCTTGATGGAAT
Source organism: Chamaecyparis obtusa (assembly GCA_027943335.1). Taxonomy (NCBI): domain Eukaryota; kingdom Viridiplantae; phylum Streptophyta; class Pinopsida; order Cupressales; family Cupressaceae; genus Chamaecyparis; species Chamaecyparis obtusa. Next base: position 1,334,734 of record BSBK01004491.1, read on the forward strand.
AATGCTCTATTATGTCTTTTCAAACATACATTAGTTTCCTCATTAGTGTTAGAAACATCTTCATGTCCCAAACATGAATCTATAAGATTACAACCAATGTTATCATTTTTTTCTTCTTGGTCTAATTCTTCAATACCATCATCTTGGTATGCAACTATTATGCAACCACACAATATTCTACAGAATGAGGTGATTGACAGGACATACACCATGATGTGTCTTCCACAACATTCAAATAATTTTTTTGTGATGGATCAGGGATGACCTTGTCATTATTTCCTTTTGGAGCTAGAGCAATTGGTTTCCATCCTTCCACTGGGTGTTATAAGGGAAATTTTGTAGCCTATTCCATCTATTGAAATTATTGTTGAAATGAGGCTTTTCTGTAGTAGAAATCTTCTCTTTTATATTACTTGTTGTTTTCAAGTCTTTCAATGCATTTAGCACTTTATCCAACTTGTCTTCTTCTCACCTCTTGTTTCCAATAGTCCTTTCATTACCCTTCTTATAGTTTTTGTTTCCAAACAACTTAGGGTCATCTCTTTTCCCACCCAATTTACTAGATATCTTCATATTGTTCTCAATGTTCACAAAAATCCTAAAGGCTTCTCTAAGAGTTCTTGGTTCTTTATCTGTTAGTAGGTATCTGAAGTTAACATCAAAGGCATTGAAGTATGTTGTCAGACATACATTATCATCTAACCTCATAACTTGAAATAGTTTGTACATACCCTTTTGGAATCTCATGTTAAACTCAGCTGCAGATTCATTCTCATTCTTCCTTATGTTGTTAAAATCATTTAGCATGAAACTAGCATGAGGTATATCATGATATTGTTCCTTGAAATACTTTTCAAAAGCATACCATGAATCAATACAATGGTCAAGGTGTCTTTTAAATTAATCTCTAGCACCCTCTACCAAAGATTGAATAAACAGTTTCATAACTACATCCTCATATTGTATTTCATAATCATTCAAAATGTCAACAAACAACCTAAGGTGTTCCTCAAAACTAATGGAATTATTACCTTAAAAATTAGTTACCTTATCTCTTATCTCAGTTGGAATAGTATTAGGATAACTTGGTATCCCATCAAAACTAATTTTCTTACACCCTTCTAATTGCATAGGTCTTCTCTGAAAACTTAATCTAGTATTTCCACTAGGAACAACATTAACAACTATACCCCCACCTACTTGTACACTTGAATATTGTTTAGAGTCAACATTTAACTTGGTAGATGAAGAAGAAAGTAAGTTATGAGCATCAACATTACCAAGTGTAGCAACATTAGAAGTTGGATATGGCATACCTATTTCAGTTGTAGATGGTCCAAGAGTGTTTGCAGATGAAGCCTTCAAGAAATGGATCTTCCTTTTTTCTTTTGCAATAGATTCTTCTACTTCAACTTTCTCCAATTCCTTTGCTAGATCATCTATTTCCTTCTTTCTTTTTTCCATCTTTATATCAAAACTTGAGACAGGTGGTGGGGATTTTGGTCTAAACGCATGCTCATTTATTTTGATCCCAACCATCTTTTTCTTTCCCTTATTGTGATCAACAACATTTTAGGAATAACAGTCCACCAATAAAACTAAGAGGGGGGGGGGGTGTGTGAATTAGTTGTTTGAGAGATTATTAAACTTTAAACTTTGAATAGCAACAATATTAAATCAAATGAACACAATGAATGCCAACACAATAACACAATATTTTTTGTTGAGGAAACCCTATTAAAGGAAAAACCCTGGTGGGAATTAACGCCCACTAATGATGTACTAAGAGTATAGAATCCTTGTTAGAAGATCTAGCCCTATTAGGAGCTGATTAAAACATTATAGTACATAGTACTTGTTAGAGGATATACTCTATTAGGAGTCAAGAAAAGAGGTGGGCTCACTGCCCAAAGAAGGTTATGTACACCTTCAGAACTCACAATACAAGTGTATGTAAGGAAATAGTCAATCCTTGGACTATTTGATAGCAACTGTCTTTGCTTGACCAGTTCCAATGAAGTACATAAATTATCCTCTACTCTATATCTAACAGACACAAGCTTGCAGCTTCTACAATCTTCTTTTACATCACATACAATCTCTCCATATCTTTTCAAAAGAAAAGATCTTACATATATACCCTATTACAAAATAAATGACCAGGTCAACCAATTAGGCTTTCCTATTACAAATAATTACATAACTCCTTGCTAAGATACAAATGGTATCTAAAACAAGTATACAACAATTACAATTCAACAATTAAGGACTGACATCCATAATTCATGCTTTCCATCCATGATACACGCTACAACTTTGAAGTCAACTTCCAAATAGGTCTTTTCCAGAATACATGCCACAACTGACATCATCCCTCTTTCTATACCTTGCAGAGATCAACGAACATTCTTCAGTATACTATATGTTATCCCTTAAGCTCACATACAATGAATCCTCATTTTTTGTAAGATATTCCCAAAACTAAGAGACTTAATCTATTAACTTCCATTGTTAGTATATAGTAACCAGTCTTCACCAAATCTTCTATAACTTAGCCAATATGCAATATTACATGATGCAATCTTATATATAAGATCACAACACCTTCCTATGCACACAACTGACTTTGCACATTCTGAAACATTCGTACAATATCTGTATATTGTAATAACTAGCCTGTTCTCTTCACAAAAACATATGTTGACATCAGTGACAAAATATGAATGACAACAACAACAATTCCAACATCACTCAACATAGTGATTAAACATATTAAATGTATCAAAAATCTCCCCAATGTATTAGCAATATCCAACAATCTCCCCCTTTGGCATTGATGGAAACATATGGGAAAATCCATCAACCCAAAAATTAGTCTCTCAGTAAATTCTTCCTTATACAATATCACTCCCCTTTACAGATTTTCTCATAGTAATTCTCCCCCTTTGACAACAATGGAAAAGGGTACTATAAGTCATCAAATGTCTTCCACAACTATCTTCAATGATCACTCCCCTTGAGGAGTAGATCCATATACCAAGTCCAGAATATGATAAGGCTCTGAAAAGCTCTGGATTGATGCATCCTTGCATCACTTAATTCACACTAGGAGGAGCTTGAACCCCAAGCATACCTCTGAGATACTCAAAGGTATCTTTTGGAAATGGCTTTGTCAAGATGTCTGCTATATGTTCCTTTGTGCTAATGTATTCCAACCTTATTTCCTTCTCTTCTACCTTATCTCTCAAAAAGTGATACTTAATAGAAATATGCTTAGTTTTAGAGTGAATCAAAGGATTCTTTGACAAGTTTACTGTACTAGTGTTATCATAATGGATAACCATTGGTTCATTAAAATTTTTTCCAATATCTTTCAACATTTGTTTCATCTAAACAATTTGAGTGTAGTTAATAGCAGCAACAACATACTTTGATTCTACAGTAGATTGAGATATAAAATCTTGCTTTTTACTTAGCCATGAAACCAACTTTTTCCTAAGGAAAAATGCACCTCCACTAGTACTATTCCTTTCATCAATATTCCCATCCCAATCAGCATCATCATAAGCATGAAGTTCAAAGTTATGATTTCTACCATACCATAAGCCATATCCCATTGTTCCTTTTAGATATCTAAATATCCTTTTAACAACATCTAGGTGTGTCTCTTTGGGTTCTTCCTGATATCTAGCCACAATTCCAAATACATTAGCAATATCTATTCTAGTGTGAGTCAGATATTGTAATCCACCAACCATTGATCTGTACTTCATCTTAAAAACACACTTTGTCTCATCATTATTTGTCAGCTTATTAGAAGTTACCATGGGTGTACCAACTGGTTTAAAGTCTTCCATTCCAAACTTTTTCAACATTTCTTTAAGATACTTAGTCTGAGAAATAAAAATGCCATTTTTGCTCTAATTTATTTGTAGTCCAAGAAAGAATTTCATTTTACCTATCACGAACATCTCAAATTCATTTTCCATCTCTTTAGAAAATTTCTTACACATCTCATCATTGCCTCTCAGAGATAATATCATCAGCAAGAAGTATAAAATACCATAGTGTGATCTTGTCCTTGTAGGTCCACACAAGTCTGTATGTACCAGATCTAACTTTCTTGTTGATGTATATGCTTTACTTTTATAACTACTTCTAGTATGTTTTCCCATAACACATTCTCTACATACGGTGTTAGATGGTTTCACAATCTTTGGTAGGTCTCTTACTACATTAGTCAATCTTTCCTTCACAATATTATCAAAATTAACATGACAAAATCTGCTGTGCCATAGCCAACTGTCATCTACCTTTGCAAAAAAAGAAGAAGCTTCAGATGTATTTAACTCAAATGTAGTACCTCTAGATTTAGTACTAGTTGCAATCAAGTTTCCTGTCTTACCTCTAATAAGAAATTTCCCATTAATAAACTTCAATTGATATCCCTTATCCATCAGTTGTCCAACACTCAATAAGTTATGCTTAAGTCCATCAAAAAGTAGTACATTGTCATTATTAGTCCTTCCATCCAAAGCAATAGATCCTACTCCTATGACAGGTTTAGGAACACTGTCTCTAAATTTTACAACTCCACCATAATACTTCATTAGTTTAACAAACTTATTTCTGTCTCCAGTCATACGATGTGAGCAACCACTGTCTATAACCCATTCAGATTTCTTATCAATATGTGATACTAAAGATTTTTCCTCATGCAGTAGTCTTCATCTTTAATAGCAATAAATCCAATCTCCTCATAATATAAATCATCATCATCATAAATATCTTCACTATCATAATAACGTTCCTTATCCTTTGAATACTCAGGCTTGAAAAACTTAGGTTTTTGCTTAGGAATTCTTGTAGGACATCTAGATGCAAAGTGACCTATCTTATTGCATGAAAAACATTTCAAAGATAACTTTCCTTCAAATTTACCCTTACCTTTCTTTTCTCTTCTAGCAATCAGTGCAACAAGTTCATCTAACTTTCTTTCCTCTTCTTGTATCTATTCCCATTTATCACATATTCACCAAGTTCTTCCTTTATGTTCTCACTTCTAGAGCTTGAAAGTGTAGAGATTATCTTCCCATGTGTAGATGCTTTAAATGTTGTTTCAACTTTAGGTACAAAATCTCCAAATTTAGCAGCTTGAAAGGTAGTTAGATTTGCAACTAACATTTCTCTACTAAAGTTTAGAGTCAAAGGTATAATCTATTCTATAGCCTGAACTTTGGTTTTGTAGATTGGTGTCAATGATCAAAGAATCTTCACAATGACTTCTTCCTCTTGATAAGTGCCTCCAAAATTTCTGACTCCAATCACAACCTTTGTATCTCTTTGCACATAAGCCCTAATGTTTTCATTATCTTTCATTTGTAGCTTCTCCATCCTTGTTTTCCAGTTTCGCAATTTTGCTTGCTTCGTAAACTTGTCTCCTTCATACAATGCTTCTAATCTTGTCCAAATCTTATGTGCCGAATCTAGATCTTTAACTTCAATAAATTCTCCTTTAGAGAGTGCGCTAATCAGTGCTTCCCTTGCGACCATGTTATATGAAAATATCTTCTTTTCATCATCAGTAGATTTATCCATTTCATCCTCAATCTTTATAGCCACTTGATTCTTTGTTATCATCCAATAGTCAATACCAAAACATAGAAAATGAGTTCGCATCTTGTTCTTCTAACTGTCAAAGTTTTCAGGATCAAATTTCAGACTATAGAATGCCATCTCCAAGATTACCTCTAGCTGTTAAGATTTCTCTCTAAGGACCAGTAGCTATGATACCAGTTGTTAGGAATAATAGTCCACCAATACAACAAAGAGGGGGGGGGGGGTGAATCAGTTGTATGCGAGATTATTAAACTTTAAACTTTGAATAGTAACAGTATCAAATCAAATGAACATAGTGAATGCCAACACAATAATACAATATTTGTTGTCGAGGAAACCCTGTAAAAGGTAAAACCACGATGGGAATTAACACTCACTAATGATGTACTAAGAGTATAGTATCCTTGTTAGAAGATCTAGCCCAGTTAGGAGATGATTAAAAAATTATAGTACATAGTCCTTGTTAGAGGACAGACCCTGTTAGGTGTCAAGAAAAGAGGTGGGCTCACTACCCAAAGAAGGTTATGTCCACCTTCATAACTCACTATTTGCAACACAAGTTTATGTAAGGAAATACACAATCCTTGCGCTGTCCGATAGCAACTATCTTTGCTTGATCAGTTCCAATGAAGTACATAAATTATCCCTTGCTCTACATCCAACAAACACAAGCTCGCAACTTCCACAATCTTCTTTTACATCACATACAATCTCTCCATATCTTTTCAAAAGAAAAGATCTTACATATATAACCTATTACAAAATAAATGATCACGTCGGCCAATTAGGCTTTCCTATTAAAAATAATTACATAAATCCTTGCTAAGATACACACGGTATCTAAAAAAAGTATACAACAATTACAATTCAACAATTAAGGACCGACATCCATAATTCATGCTCACCATCCATGATACAGGCTACAACTTCGAAGTTAGATTCCAAATAGGTCTTCTCCAGAACCAACGCCACAACTAATGTCATCCCTCTTTCTGTACCTTGTAGAGATCAATGAACATTCTTTAGTACATTATCTGTCATCCCTTAAGCTTGCATACACTGAATCCTCATCGCTTGTAATTGTAATACCCCAAAAATGGGCTTCAATACCATTGACCTCTTACATTGACAAAATCGATCGAAATTGACCTTAAAGTCCTAACCTAAGGCACATCTGCACATCAAATTATCAAAACCCTAATCAATCCTATTTCAATTTTGCATCGGGGAATATTCCTAAATATTCCTAATTTATCATAATTATTTCTAATTAAATATTATTTGGTGATAAATAATATTATTTTATTTATCCTAAATTCAATTAATTAAATATGTTCAATATTTAATTAATTAAACTACATTCTGCCACTTAATTAATTTAATTAGATTTAATTAATATTTATTCCTAATTAATATTATTTATTTGACAATAAATCATAATTTCCAAAAATAATCGATTGAATATTTATTTAATTGATTAACATCAAGTTGTCTAATTTAATAATTTAATTTTTGATAAACTTTGATTAAAATAATTGATTAACCCATAAATCAGTTAAGTTGAGAATAAAACACATGGAAAATTAAATAAACTCATAATTATCCATGCATAAATTAGAAAAATAGTTAAACTCAAAATCAACTAAATTAAATTCAATTTGTTAACTTTTTAAAGTCAACATGTGATTGTGAGTTGAAAAATAGATTCGAGTAATTTGAACTTCTAATTTGAGTTAAAAAGCTGATTTTGCATGATTTTGTACGATAACTATTTCTAATTTCCTGATAACTCAACAATCAATTTGAGTTGATTAGGGAGAGATTTTTGGCTTTCCATGAGTTCTCAAAACCTTGGATTTATATATAAACAGGCCCCAATCCTTTACAAACGATCACGAATTTGGAGAATGTTTGCACGTGCAATCTGGAGAATTTGGAAATTGTGCAATTTTTGAGATTCTTTGTTAGCCATTGTTTTCTTGATTTTGTTGCATTCATAACATTGATAGCTTAGATTTCAATTCATTTCTCATCAAGTTTACATCATTTTACATTATTTTCATCAATTGCATAGAAAATCCAAAAACATAGATTAAATCTGCATTCATTTTCATAGCTTTCACATTCAAATCCTTCATTTAGATGTTGCATTGTCACTGATCTTGGTTAATTTCTGAGAATACCATACTCACATTTACTAGAAGGTAGTAAATCACCTAGTTAATGATATTTGTCCTTATTGCTTATTTTTTGATTATTAACCAATAATGTTTTACTAAAGAGTTGTGTCCATAAATAGGTAAAATTTTCACACACATTTTTGGCACCCACCATGGGGCCCGACAGTAGGTTTCCTTTCTCATTTTCATAATTTTTTTGACATTTTCAATTCAAGATTCAATTTTTTTTCCATACAATCTCATACTACATTTGTAGATTATCATACCAGAACCCTTTGTCTATCATACGACATACAAAATTTTACATTGTCATATTGATTGTTACGTATTGTCATATTAACCTTGGATTGTCATGTGGGCAGGTACCTAGAATCGTATCATGCCTAAAGTGTCATATGGGAGTAGGTATATTATTGTACAAGTTTTGAGGCTAGTTTTCAATTGTCGTATGAGATTTTTTAGTAGCTTTTGAGATTTTGATTTTAGATTTTGACTGACAACTAACCCTAACGTTTGATATTTTTTGGTGTGAGACTATTTGAGATAGCCTAACATATCTTTGCAGGATGAGAGATGAAGACTTGAGTAGAAAAACCTATTCTTTTAAGCCTCTTCTTGTCTTGACTTCTAAGTCCTTCTTTTGCAGGAAACCCCTTTAGAAAATCACTTGTCAAAGACGCTCAATCAACAAAGATTTTTGATGAGTGGTTTTACAGGTTGCCCAAGCATCTTTGAACAAATATTCTATTTGCATACTATTTCATTTTTTTAGGCACCTAGCTAATTAGGTACATGTGCGTATTTCCATTGAGGAAGATATTGATGGGATTATGCTCTTCTCCTTCTTAGGAGAATCAAAAACCTAGAAGGTATCTTCCCTAGTGCCAGTTTGCGTATTGTCTCTGGATTAGCTTTGCTTGATGTGTTTTGGATAGGGAAAAGGAAAAGGTTAGGGGATTATGCTCTTCTCTTTTAGAGAATTAGAAACCCAAATCATGTGGTCCCTAACCTCACATTTGTTTTAATCCTTTAGAGGGTCTTCTAGAGAGGTAAAAAGCTCTTGGGAATGACCCAAGTGGGGAAAAGTATTAAGTTGACTCTTCCACCCCACTATAAAATTTGACACTTCCTTGAGGTTAAAGTGTTGGAAGACATAGCTACACTTGTTCCTTGGATTCATTCCATGAACATGCTTTGATTTTGTGTAGAGTGGAGCCACTTAAATCTTGCTTGCGAGACTACATAGATCAGAGTACTCATAGGGTTAATAGCCTCAATCTTGCTTGCGGGACTATGGGAGACAGTTGTGAACAGATTCCCTGATTAAAAGCCTAAGCTAGTTTGCTACCGATCTTCCTCCGAAGGATTTGTAGTGCTTTTGCAAGGTGAATAGTAATCACCCCAGGACACTCATCATATCAAGTCCTCTTTGACGCTTGAACTCAGCTAATATGGGCTTCAACAACCATTGCATGTTGTTGGACCTACATATTATGAGGAGTCTCTGAGTGTGTTCCTAAGTCAACAAGCAAGTAATACATCTCTTCTCCTAGCAAAGGTAAGATAAGTGTCTTTGATTCATTGAGTCAGTTCACATATGTTTGCTATGATTATGAGCCTACTACTATATTAAACATCCATAGACAATCCAATACACAGATCTTCAAACTTGGACAAAAAAATTTGTAAACCAACTAAAACCAAAAACACCAAAAAGCTTGAAAAATCTAGAAAAAATGAAGCAAAATCATTTTTCTGTTGTCAACTGTCATCTAGAACCTCCAAGTGTCGTATGAAAATTGCTTTTGATCTACAAGTGTTGTACCAAAACCCACCAAGTGTTTTACGGGAAGCCATACTATGTCATATGAGAATTGTCAAAAATCCCTAGCAAAAGTGAACCCTGGTGTCAATTATCATATGAGATTTTGTTATTGTCGTGCCAGACCTCATCCTGTATCATACAAGACTGGATAGTGTCATACGACACTTTACCCAAAATTGCTAGAAAGTCCAAATTTTGTCAGAAATTCAATCAACCTACAACTATCATCCAAATTTTATCAGAATATTCACTATGTCAGGAAAAGAGAAGAAAAATAGAGAATTCCTCTTATTTTCCCAAAGTGATCTATTTGGCTTGATTTTTCATCTGATTGATCAATCTGAACCATGTCTTATCTTGTGTCAAAAACCTTATTAGAACAACCTCAATTTGTCATCTCAAAATGGCTAAGTGTTGCAAATTCATGTCCACCATCTTTTGGATGTCTACCCATACATCTCGAGCACAATACCCCTCATTTACTTCCAATCAATCATTTTTAAACCAATCTTGAAAATGTTGTGTCACATGATATTTCCTAATTCAGATCATTTGTCAATTCTCTTATCATGCTCTTTGGATTCACCTAGGGTTAATGGTGCAAACTAGAGCCTCTTCAAATAGAAAACCCAGAGAAGAACCAAAGATATCATCTTCATCTTCCCTTATTATTCAAACCTTACATCAACCTTACTACACCAATCTTTACGAAGAAGACACCCTTGGAAATTTGTGCCAAAAAGGAGGTCACACAACCCCTCCCACATCAACACAACATCTCAATCAAAGTGCTTCCATGTCTCAAGGTGGAGCTAACCAAGGCTCACAAGGCCAAGAATCTAATCATGGTGGAGATCAAGAACCCACACCATCAGAAATTGAATGATTTCATGATGATGACCTCTTTAAAAGAATGATGAAACACTTCTTACAAGAAGAAAAAGAGACATACTTCCTACAACTGGCTCAATAAAGAGCCAAACTTCCTCAAGATTTTAATGTCAAAAATATCATAACACAAGAGGAAGAAACCCCCATCATAGCTATGATGAAATAGATGCATGCTATGCAAGTCAAACTTAACAAGCTGGAAAAGGAGAAAGAACCTAAAGAATTCTCTATGGAGGCCCTATGCCCATTTCCATTTGATCAAATCTTGTACATGCCACCCTTCCCAAAAAGAGTGGAACTACCCAAATATGACAAACATGACAAAATTCTGATCCTCAAGATCATGTTAGGGAATTCTGCACTCTATACATGGAGTTTATGCATGGACCAACATACTTAATGCATCTCTTCCCATGATCTTTGGGGGAAACAACCATCATCTGGTTCTCTAAAATGCCTCCAACCATAAAATTTTTTGAGGAGTTAATTAAAATATTCTATAAAAAAAACTCCTACAATATCCAACATCTGGTCACAATGATTGATATTTGCAACTTGAAACAGAATTCAGGAGAACCCTTACCCACCTTCCTCAAACATTGGAGGAAGAATTTTTCTCTCTATACCTGACAAATTCTGGAAAATGAGAAACTAGAGATCTTCATCAATAATATGGTTTCAGAAATTAATTATCATCTTCAAATGAAAAATCATACCTCTTTTGACAAAATGGTAGAGAATTCCATAAAGATAGAGAATGTACTTATTCATAAGGGAGACATAACACTTCATAAGGAGAACAAATACAATTCAGGTTCTAGTTCCAACAACAAAGATAAGGGAAAATTATGGAACAAAAATAAAAAATGTCATCACAGATGTTGTTGTTGATCATATCAGTGCTCCACCCAATGCACTCTCATTTAATCTTATAATTGGCACTCAAGCCATAAAAGCTTCAGAAATGAAGGCGACTGAACCTACTAAAAAGTGAACTACCTATAAACCATGGGTTACAAAACCAAAGTGCGAGTTCACTCATTTGGGTGAGTCCTTAGAATCTACCATGAAAACTCTATTGGCAAACAATATCATCACTTTACTTGAGATCAAACCATATGACCTCGAAGTCAAACCTAAATAGTGGAAAGAAACTGATTTATGTGATTTCCATTGAAACAAGGGTCATAAAACCAATAACTACATGCATCTGAAGTATCTCATTCAAGACAAAATTGACGTTGGAGAAATTGTGATTGACAACCATAAATCCAATAATGATCATACAATATTCACAGAACCTTTTCCAAAACACACTCAAGGAGATTCATCTTCTAAACCCAATATGGGTGCTAAAGTCGATTATAGTTACTTTGGAAATAATGATTTCATTAACATGGTAGAAGCATGCATATCTCAACACTGCAATGTCATCACCATTTTCAAAAAGGAAAGAGATAAAAAGTTAGCTAATGCAGTCACTCGATCTCAAGCTCAGGTAACTCTCCAAGGACAAAACTTAGGTTCATCAAATGCCCTGAAGGTACCATTCAATCTTGCATCTGCATCTAAACAAAGGAATGCACCTAAAAATTCCAATTCTAAAGAGTCCAAAACAATATCCTACAACATAGTCCAATAACTGCAACATACTAATTCCAATTTTTTTTTATATTTGAGCTATTACGGATTTGTCTTGCTCATCGTGTAATTCTGGACAAAGCTCTCATTAGTTCTAATATTCCTAAAGATCTTAATCTTGACAGATTCCAAATAATGGTGGGTTACTTGATGTCCCCTCAGTAGATATCCTTTTCAAAAGAGGATGATAACTCACTGAGTCATCCACATAACCAGCCATTGTATATTGAATTCCTAATCGAAAATCATTGTGTCAAACATGTGTTGATAGATGGAGGCACTAGTCTGAATATCTATTCCTAAAAACTGGTTACTCAACTAGGATTGTCAGAAGATGCTATTGATCCTAAAAAGAAGATAACCATAAAAGAATATGATGAAGAAGAAAGGAATTCCAAGGGAGTCATTGTGCTACCTATTAGAACAAGACCTGTCAAGTACTAGATCTCCCCTTGGCCTATAACATTCTTCTAGGAAGGCCCTAGATTCATGAGATGCAAGCTATTCCATCAACGTACCACCAATATGTCAAATTTCCCTATGATGGAGTTGAGGTCACTATACTTGCAGACATGTCGACATATTGCAATGCTTTAAAGGAAAGTGCAAATAAACTTGTTCCACATTACAGAGAATCTTCTACCAAAAAATTGACATAGCGTCTACATCTAAAATGGAAGACATAGAAAAAGTAATTAAGATCAAAGATATAGGCATGGGAGAATACACAATGGAACTAGTCCTATCTCTCACATCTCTCCCACTTTCACCTAAGTCTTATGGACAACCTTCAGAGAAAGTAAGACCTACAACCAAAGAACCTCATGTTATCTTTGATGGGAGTTTCATCATAGAGCAGGTATCCAAACAAGAATTAGATGAGGAAGAGGCTATATTAGCCTAGTTATGCAAAGATGAGTCTTAATCATAGATAGTTAAAAAATGTGACTCTAAAATACCTAAGATTCTTGCAAAATCATATGGACTAGGTCACAAGCTAATGTCTAAAATGGGATACACTGGAAAGAGACCTCTAGGAACAAGAGACAAAGGCATCATCAAACCAATTGAACATTGTGGAAGGACAACCAAAGATACAAAAGGCATAGGTTATCATAAGAAACCTTTCCATATTAGTGGAATCTCTACACATGTCCTAGAACAAATAGAACTAGAAACAAATACTTAGCAAAATGAAGAGACATAACACTCAGATAATGATGTTTTAGATACAACTGATGTTTTTCCTTATGAACGTATACCTCAACATATCTTAGATCTTCTTCAAAATGAAAAGGAACCTAAAATAATTAATGTGGTAGACACACAAGAACCTACTATTGAACAAGAGATAGTCACAACACAAGAACTGACTGATCCTGAAAACAAACAAGAAGAAGATGGTATACCTCTCACAATAGCTAAACATTTGGGACACTCTAGTGATTTTGAGACATATTCTCACAAATATGAATTCTGCTTAGACTTTGAAGGCCACCCTACTTGGGGTATTCATCTTGAATTTACACATATTCTTGACTTTCCCCTAGATCCAAATGAGGAATCAAATGACTGTGAGTGGGGAATTGTTCCAAAAGAAGATGAGATTATAATAGAAAAATACATAGATGTAATTCACTGATACACACCTATGCCTAATGTGAGTCTAGAATGAAATGACAGACCTCATGAGTCTAATTCACTTATCACTAACACATGATCCAAATATGACGTTGAGACACTTAATGAACTAAACATTCTGAATAGTAACATCATCCTTGAATTTGAGAGTCGTATCAGAACCAATGATGACAACACTATATGTGTGAATACTATCAGCCAATCCTTTCCTATGCTTACTCTCCAACATCCTGAGCTTATTGACCAAACATCCAATGATCCAAGCTGAGACATCCACACTTTCCAGATAGACTATGCCCTCGCATGTTACCTCAATGCAGTAGAACCCATGAAAACTTCCATCAATGAACCTAGCATCAACATGACAGAGTCAAATATCAAATATCTCAGTCAAAAGAATAAATGCAAAAAGAAAAAGAGTTTTGAGGGTGAAAACCACTATGTGGTAGTCTCAGAACCTAATATAGTAAAAAAAAAGATGTATCCAAAGGTGAAAACATCTCTGAGGTGCCTAAGGATGAGATATTTGATGTCCTTCTGAGTCATTTACAGGACAAATCTCCAGTTTTGATAGAACCAACTCAACCTATCAATCTGGGCATATTAGAGGAACCAACGTTAATTCATGTAGCACAATCTCTGTCAGAAGAGGAGAAACATGCATTTACCACATTCTTAATAGAAAAGATCATCAATTTTTCATGGCAGTATTCAAATATGCCTAGATTGGATCCTAATCTCATCATGCATCATCTCTCTATCACTCTAGGAGTTAAACCAATTAAGAAAAAGTTGCATAAAATGCATCATCATGTAGCACTCCTTGTCAAAGCTGAGCTAGAGAAATTGCTAAAAGACTGATTTATCTGAGTCATAGCTTATGCAGAGTGGATCTCAAACATACTTTAGGTATCAAAACTAGATAAATCTATCAGAGTATGCATAGACTTCAAAGATGTAAACAAGTGTGCCCTAAGGATGATTTCCCACTACCAAACATCGATATGATAGTGGACATGACTGTGGGCTTTGAAATGTACTCTTTAATGGATGGTTTCTCTGGATACAATCAAATCAAGATAGCTCCAGAAGATCAAGAGAAGACATCTTTCACCTGTGCATGAGGTACTTTCTACTAGAATGTAATGCCATTTGGTCTTAAAAATACTGGTGCTACATATCAAAGAGCCATGACATCTATCTTTCACGATATGATGCATAAAACATGGAAGATTATGTTGATGACACCTTGGCTAAATCAATGAAATGATCTAAACACCTATTTGACTTGGGTACAATACTGGATAGGATGGAAAAATTTAATCTCAGACTAAATCCTAAGAAATGTGCCTTTGGTGTCACTTCAGGAAAGCTTCTAGGGTACATTGTTTCAAAGAAAGGTATTGAAGTAGATGCAACAAAAGTCAAAGAAATCATGGAGATGCAACCTCCTAAGAACATCAGTCAAATGTAGACCTTACAAGGAAGGGTGCAATCAATCAGATGCTTCATATTTCAGCTAGCAGATATATCACAACCTTTCACAAAGAAATTTTATAAAGGTGTGACTTTCATGTGGAACGAGGAATGTGAAAATAACTTCAATCACATCAAACAATATTTGGTAAATCCACCAATTCTCATGCCTCCTATTTAAGGGAAGCCATTGATATTGTATGTGTCCACTACAAATACATCACTGGGGGCATTGCTAGCACAACATGATGAAAATAAGAAGGAACAAGCTTTTTACTATATCAACAAAACATTGGTAGCTTATGAGAAGAACTATTCCATGATAGAGAAGGGGTGTCTAGCTGTTATCTTTGCATCACAGAAGCTAAGACACTATATGTTAGCTCATACTACACATTTAATAGCAAAGATAGATCCATTTAAGTACTTATTGAGAAAAGCTTCCCTCATAGGTAGACTAGAAAAATGGGTAATGCTACTAAGTGAATTTGACATTGAATATGTTGAAAGAAAAGATATCAAAGGAAAAGTCATTGCAAATCAAGTAGCAGAAGCTCCAATGTTCAATGACCAACCACTACAGATGGAATTTCCTAATTTCTCTATCATGCACATATCCTCCAGAACATGGCACTTATTTTTGATAGATCTTACACATAGAATGGGTCCAGAGTTGGCATATTGTTCATAACACCATAGGGTTACTCCATTATGAAAGCATTCAGGATCAAGTTCCCTTATACTAACAACATATCTAAATATGAAGCTTTGCTAAATGGCTTGAAGATAGCAATCAAACAGAGAGTAATAGAACTGGACATTTATGGAGACTCAAAATTGGTCATACACCAAGTCAATGATGTGTATCAAACAAAAGATGAGAAGCTTGTTCCCTATAAGCACATGGTCAATGATCTAAAGAAGTACTTCATTACAGTCACATTTGAATAGATACCTAGAATGGAGAACAAGGCTTTTGATGCTATGGAAATGATATCATCTTTACTACAACAACCCAAACATGAGCTATGCTATGAGTTCCTAGTGGAAGCATTGTCATTCCCCGCCCATGATTGTCTAGAAACCCACATGATCTGCATTGTTGTTGGTCATGATTCCTCCCGCTAAAAAAACATATACTCCTACCTTCACAACCAAATCATTCCTGATACCTTTAACCAACATGAAAAATGTTACCTTATTTGAAATGCATCATGGTATGTAATCATTGGTAATGATCTATACAAACAAAGTTTGGATGGTACGCTTCCTAGGTGTTTAGAACGTGAAGAGTCACAATGTGCATTAGAGGAAGTCCACAAAGGTATTTTTGGATCACATTCCAATGGTTTGACACTAGCTTGAAAACTTATTAGGGTAGGGTACTATTGGCCAAACATGGATAAAGAGGCCGTGAAATATGCTAAGAATTGTAAAAAATGCCAGGTACATGGTAACTTGATTCACGTGCCAGGGAGAGATTTGATTCCTTTTACAACACAATGGCCTTTTAAAAAATGTGCATTTAATCTCATAAGGGCTATTTATCCACATTCATCTAATGGTCACACCCATATCATCATAGCAACAAATTACTTCACAAAATGGGTGAAGCAGTTCCATTGACACAAGTAACTGACAAACAAATCTCTACGTTCATCTAAATTAAATAATTTATCGGTATGGTATACCACACTCCATCATCAAAGACAATGGAGGCCAATTCAAGAACAAGGACCTAGATTCCTTATGCTCTAAATTCAAGATCAATCAACATTGGTCATCCATTTACTATCCCCAAGGGAATGGACAAGCTAAAGCATCCAACAAGAACTTATTAAAAATCCTACACCGTATAGTCAACAAGATAGGAAGAGACTGGCACCTGATGATAAATCTAGCTCTTTGGGCTTACATATTGAGTATCATAACACCCACTGGGGCTACTCCTTTCACTTTAGTATATGGGGCCGAATTAGTACTACCTATAGAGGTTGATATCCCATCACTAAGAATCAGAATGCATGGTCTAGTAATTGATGATGATTATAGAGTTTCTAGGTTACAAGAGCTTGAACTATTAGATGAGTGTAGGCAAGCTGCGTATGATCATCTAAGAGCATATCATAAAAGAATGTCTAGAGGCTACAACAAGAAAGTTAGACACAGAGAATTTCAGGTTGGCGATTTAGTCTTGAGAGAAAATACTAAAAATCAATCCCATCAAGAACGCAAGGGGAAGTTTGAACCAAACTGGCTGGGTTCCTTTGTTATCATTGGTACTTTTAGCTCTAGAGCCTATCAAATCTCAACGACTGATGGAGAATAGCTTCAAGAACCTACCAACGTTCTCTATTTGAAGAAATTCTATGCCTGAGACATTTAGTCTTTGAAAATGTCCTAAAAAAAAGTATAAAAATTGGAATAAGTCCTGGAAAAATGATCATCCTAGTGAAAACCTAGCAATAGGCGCCTTGATGGTTCACAAAAAAAATTCAAAAATTGAAAAATACAAAAAAATAAAAAAATGGAAAAATACAAAAAAATTGAAAAGACGAAAGATACAAAAAAAGAAGAAAAAGAAAAAGTGCCTTAGTGAAAACCTAGTAAATAGGTGCCTTGGTAGAAAAAATAGAATCTCTGCCAAGATGGTGAAAACCCAAAAAATGGGTGCCACTTGTACAAAATGCTCCATTTATCAAAGCAATCTTGGCAAACTCCCAGCTTTTTGTAACATTTTCATTTGTACATATCTCCTTGTTTGCTTTCACATCCTGTTTTCAATAAAGTCATTCTGTGCACCAAACAACCAAGTGTCTACATCCTATCAAAGCTTCAAACTTGGGGGAAACCAATGTCACATCCTATGGTCCTTAGTATCTCAGACGATTCATATGCAGTCAAGGTTCTTCAAAGCTATATCTGAGTTAGTTAGTCAGTCTCCCTACCAAAAAAAGATTTTGTGCCGCACAACAATACAAACAAACTACAATGACAAACAAAAATAATCTTAGTGACATGCCTTAATATTCTTGTATGATATCTAATTCACATTAAGATTTTTGCATAGTATGTTCTCTCAAGCTCATCAATGATGTCCTTTATAGGATTTAGAGAGCGATGATTGGGGACATAATCTTGTCTTTATCTTCTATTTGTAAGTGAAAATCTAATTACTTTGGAAAAGTTGGATTGAATTCATGTCCACTATAAGTGCCTCCATCACGATTGGATGACAACGTGTACCTCAACCATTGATACCCGGATGCTTCAAGGAAATCACATCTAACTTTGTCTTTTTGAGTGATTTCTTATTCCCACTTAAAACACAACATTACCTAAGGATATGAACGATAAAGGGTCACTGTGGGTAATTCACATTGGCATTAGAAGGATCTCCCCACTTCTTGGTGTGTTTGTATGCAAGGTGTATTTAGGTCATCACAACATTTATGTTCTGATGCTTGTACAAATTGCTAAATCAAAATGCACATGATATTCATGTCATCTTGGCTTTTGTACCTTGGTGCTTATATCTAAATCTGACATTTCTAACTAAAAGTTAATATTCATATGTTCATGGTTGTCTAACCAGTGGACATTGTATTGAATATGATGAAGGGTGCTCCCCTTAATACCACAAACACATAACAGAAAAAGAGAAACAACAACAATAATATGCAAGAACAGAAAAATTGGCTTCTTATTATCTCCACAAATGTGGAATTACAAACTTTCAGAATTACAATATGCAAAGCCACATGGGCATTCCCTTACAATATTCTGTAGGACAAAGCCTCGAACTATTACCCAGAACCATTCTGAACTGCCTAAGACAATAATACAGCCTTCCTTATATAGGCAATTTTTCACCACCTGGGAAGGTTCCAGAATTTAGCCAATAAGGCCGACCAAACTTAGAATTATTTTATTTTACATTTTATTACATCATAGTCGGCTCAAGATAACCTTTGAAACCCGAACAGAAATTTTGAAGAAAATTATTTTTCGCCATTTCGGGTGGCCCAACTTCCGAAGACCATAAGTCATCACCAGTTGACCCGATTGACTATTGTAACCCCATTTTAGAAAGGGCGCGAGGAGCTCTACAACACTTGAATTAAGCAAGCTTCATTCAACCCAAAATTCGACCTCATCCGGAGCCTCTAAAGCCTTCAAAACTGAGTTCAAAGTTTCTGCACCCTGTTTCCAAAACCAAAAATTTTCAATATCTTCAAAACCAGACTTGATCTAGCCATGAAACTTTACTGGCAGGCTGATATGACAGAGATGAACCTCCACATGTGAAATCAGAACATTCCGAGACCGTATGACCAACTTACTAAAAATAGAAATTTTCTAGAAATAGCAGCTCTGTACAAGATAGCCCTTATTGAAAAGCAAAAACAAATATTTTTGGGTAATGCAAGATTGCTCTTACACCCAGGATGCTCCTGCATCAGAATATCTGGTGTTACCTAAAAATATTCACTGATGATAAAGACCGACATATGATTAGTGACTAAGTCCTAGGTTTGCATTTCATCTGCATTTTGCACTTTGCATGGTTGCATCTTTCTCATGATTTGAATTCAGCACAGTGTTTGATATTCTCCAAATTACACTAAAACATATCAAAAGGACCGAGCATCACGTAAAGGTCCCTACACTTAATCAACAAGTAGTCTTCATTCTGGGTTAAACATCCTTTTTGACAATGACTGAGCACTTGAACTCTTCATGTACCTAGAAAAGTATCATGTGAATCACTGCATAACATCTCATTTTCATAAACATTTCACATATTCATTGCATACATACATGTGCATCCATCGAACATAAATAAAGTCATACATTGGCATTATTCATCTATCATCTATCATTGTGTTTTACATTGCATATTTATACATCCATTACATATTCATACATTCAAAAGTGAAAGAGAAACATTTCATCCATTTGCATCACATGATAAACATCATAAATCAAAACAACACGTGCTATGAAGTCAAAACCACCAAAACTGATCTCATATATATATATATATATATATATATATATATATATATATATATATATATATATATATATATATATATATATATATATATATATATATATATATATATATATATATATATCGTACAAGGGTTGCACAAAGTGCATATGATACAAAAGATGAGCTAAAATGAGCTATCTGGTATAAATAATCAAAATGTCAAAAATGAGGAAGCAAAATGAATTAACTATTAGCTTGATCCTTAGCATCAGGCACTTCTCCTCCTCCTACTGGTGCATGAGGCAGTGGCTCGACATGTGGCACTCTAGCTCCCTCAGATGCTAACATATACTGAGAGTAAGAGGTAACTCTTTGCCTAGGTGGCACAACTAAAAAGTAAGCTGAAACATAATATTTAGCTCACCCCATCTGATGGATCACCTCGGCTTGCAGTCGCCTCACCTTCACATCTCGCTCCCTCAACTACTTGTCACGCTCTCATAGTTGGACCTCTAAAGATAGGATATGGGATCTCTGGTCCCTAAGTTGGTGTCATATTTGCCTGATCATGTCTTGAGGTGTCTTCCTCAGTCTAGGGTCTCCCTTTGTCGCTACCTCAACCTCCTCCATGGTCTCATCAACACCACCACCTGTATTAGTCTATGCCTTATAACGTTGAACCTTAGCTCCCAAGTCAAAATATGGTGCCTCCTATGCCTCATCCATGGGTGCATCCTGATGCACATCCAGTACCTCCTTGACAAAAATAGTACTACCAATCCCACCTAAACTCCCACCCTCACCTCTAGAATGCTGACGTTGCAAAAATGCTTGTCTAGTCAGTGGAATTGCTCATGGAATATGGAAAGGCCTCACATCTCCTGCTAGTTGTGGTGGGATCCCTAAGGCTCTGAGCCTCGGAGGGATAGGCTGTACCATCAGGATCTAAACCTCCCATCTCCTCTGTCCTCTACCCATAGGGGACCTTGTAACATCCTTCACCTCCTCCATTATGGGAACCATCTTGGTTGGATCAGAAAACCACCTGATAGGATGCTCCACTATATATGCCATGTAGGCATCATTAACTCCTGCATCTTCTACCTAATCTTAGTAGTCCTAGTCCTTTCTCTATAACCCGCTATACTCTAGGCTAAAAACTGAAAATGATAACTTGGCAAACCATCCCAATTCGATCTCCTATACCTATCATGCATAAGAGGTGAAATCCTAGGGCTCATCCCAGATCAGGCCATACTGCCTCCATACCCTCATAATAAAAAACCACTATAAGACACTGATGGTGTGCCCTATCAAAATTTGGCTCTGGCAGAAAAAGCCAAACTGCACCCGAGCCATGGGCCATAGCTCCACTTGTAAGTATGGTCTCTAGGTAACCATAGTCATATCATCTAGTACTCGATTCCATTACTTTATTTGACCCATGCGCAACTATGTAACATGCTTGGAGTACCTATAAATAAGAGGCTCCTGGTCCTGCCTCTTATCACCACAAATGGCCTTGCAGATGGGAATGTGCTCCCATGCCTAGATTTGATGTACTATGGTGCCCAATGCAAAAGTCTTACCCTCATGGTAGACTATCTCATGCATCTCTAAAAACATATGGGCTAATGAGCACTGCCCCCATCCATACTCTATCGGGTCTGCCATCAATCATTGAACCATTGGTGCCCTGCCCATCAGTAGACCATTCTGCTGATGGTCAAACATGATAATCCCACCGACCATGCTGATGATAATGCACTTAAGCCTATGAGTCTTCCTGCAGTGCTACACAAACACCTCCCAAGATATCTGTTGAGCAATCTTCTCATCTGCTCCAAATAGTGTGTAGAACACCTATAAACTTGTATTCCTAGCACTAAGATAGTTTGGGTGAGGGCCATGAAATGGAATCTAAAGAATTTGATAGTGTTAGAATAACTGAGAGGGGGTGAATTAGTTATCTAGAGTCCCAAATACAAAATGTATCACTTAAAACAAATTCAGCTAATTCTGCAGCTCGGTAAACATAAAATACTAACTATGTGTGTAATTACCGATTACCAGTTAATTTCTCATAGTGATTACTGACCAAATCAAATATGCAACATGTAAAGTATGATATCCAAACAATCACCACATAAACACATAACATAAAAGATTTAACGTGGAAACCCTGCAAAGGGAAAAACCACCTAGGACCGGTAACCCAAAAAATTTTCACTCTTCTGAAGTGAGCTCAGTGAAGGGCCAACCCTATTAAAGGTTACAAAACACATTGTAAGGTGTGACCTTGTTAGAGGATTTAACACTAATAGTTATCATCCAACCAGCATTCACTATGGGGTTGACAGGATAACAATGTACATTCTATGAATGACATAATAAGACTTTCAAGTCCACTCGTTTAAGAGATTTTATCTGTTTACAATGGTTAAAATGAAATAGTAGGTGATTTGATTACAATAAAACTTGATTTGTAGATATTCAGATCTATTCAAAGTCCATACAATCCTCTGATCAATATTTCTATTCAGTTCATCAACATTCAATAACTTACTGTCCCTTGATAAAGCTCTCTGACCCTCAATACTATTCTGCAGCTCGGTTCTTCTTCAACCAGTATGATCAAGCATGCATGAAGCTTGTTCATGCGATATCTTTGCAGTCTCCTTCTTTTGGCATAAGTTTCACTGTGAAACCCTAGTCTCTTAAATATACAAGTAAACCATTTTCTTTTCATCCATCAGATTTTGCCGCTTAAACCTTCCTCGGCAATTGTGTTAGTAACATGTTTCAATTCCATCCTTTAGATCTTCTTCAAATTTTGTTAGTCGTAGACCTCACGACAAACTTTATCTTTCCACCTTGTAATCATACACTTTACAACTCATCAATTTTGTTAGCTAAACTAATCATTTATTTCTTTTGTCCATACTCGGTTAACAAGGATATGTGTCAGTGAACACAAGCTCGGTTGATACTTTTGCTCGGTATACACTACACTGGCTCGGTGTATACTGGAATGCTTCATTAACCGACCACACTGCTTTGTAACATTTTGCTTCTATCTTCATAACAGATTAATGCAACATAATCAATTCAATAATATGATGTCATAGACTCATCAATAAGTTACCAAAAGTATTCCTTATCCTCATCTATCATATCCATCTTCCTCCATGTAGATATCTTGGTTTTTTATCTTTTCTCTCCTTTCTTTACAAATGTTTAGATATTTGCAACTACCATGATAAGTATTGTCAAAGCTAGTTGACATTAATGAAAACATAATGACTGATTCAATTATCTTACATAACACTTTAGTGCTCGGTGATCTCTAATCACTTGTTCCTTAATCAGGTTCTCAGTCAGTTGTAGTTCACCAATCTCTCCCTTTGGCATTGATGGAAACTCAAGCAATATGAAGTATACCATACACATACCAAACATGTATTCCACAACTCCGTAAGAAAATGTTGTAGCTCAGTAAGCTCTCCTTAGCCTAATATGTTTAATCACTATGTTACATGACAGCATTGCAAGTGCAGACTTTCCTCTGCAGATATGATCTTTCCAATTCTCAGATTCCTTTTGTTCTCAGCAACAAATTTTCAAAACTCTCCCTGACTTTCTTAGATTGTCTCTCCCTTAGACAGATGTTGTAGTAATCTCCTCGGTTATCATATTTTTTTATCTCTCCCTTTGACAACAATGCCAAAGAAACACATAAACATACAACTCTGTATTACCCATGTGACTCTCTGTTGTCCAGTGTAGACAATGTATCTCTATATCTCAGTATACTGATATGCAAATAGTTGTTCCTGAAATCTTTCACAACCTTACATAGAATCCAAAGTGTGAGCTATGCTACATCAACATAAATGATCTTCTGATAAGATTAGGCTGATGCAACCTCTAGATCACATTAGTGACCGGTAGACAGGAGATAGACCCCAAGGCTAGTCCTCAAGTATTCAAAAGTTTCCTTCGGTAGAGGCTTGGTAAATATATCAGCAGGTTGCTCTTTTGATGTAACATATTCTAGTTTAACTTTCTTCTCCTATACTAGTTCTCTTAAGTAGTGATACTTAATAGAGATGTTCTTGGTCTTTGAGTGCATTACAGGATTCTTAGAAATGTTTATTGCACTTGTGTTATCATAGTATATAATTATCGGCTTAGTGATTACCTCGTTCATCCCTTCCGTAGTTTGTAGCAACAACAACATAATTTGCTTCCATAGTAGACTGAGAAATACAAGGTTGTTTCTTACTTGTCCAAGTAACAAGTCTTTCACCAAAGAAAAATGCTCCTCCGGTGGTACTTTTCTTGTCATCTATATTTCCAGCCCAGTCTGCATCGGTATATACTCTTAGTTCAAACTTCCCTTCTTTAGGATACCATAATCCATAGTCCTCTATTTTCTTTAGGTATCTTAAGATTCTTTTAGTTGCAATCATGTGTGACTCTTTCAGATTTGCAAAAAATCTAGCAATAATTCCCACAACATGTGCAATATCTGGTCTACTATGCACTACATACGTCAACTTACCAATCATAGATCGGTACGGTGTCTAGTTCACCTCTGTAGTTTCATCATCTTTAGTTAGTTTGCAGCCTGTGACCATCGGTGTTCCAACTAGTTTAGCATCTACCATGCCAAATGTTCTCAGTACTTCCTTTATATACTTTGATTGTGTGATGAATATTCCTTCATTCTGCTGAATAACTTGCAAGCCTAGAAAGAACTTAATCTCTCCAAACATAGACATTTAAAATTCTTTGTGCATCTCATCAGAAAGATTTATAGATATGATCTTGTCCTCCAAAAATAATACCATCCACAAATATTTCAGCAATCAAGATAGTATCATCAATATCTCCTTTCATATACAAATTGCTATTCTCACTAGTTATAATAGAACCAATACTTAACAAATAAGTATGCAGCCTTTCATACCAAGCTCTAGGTGATTTCTTTAAACCATATAAAGCTTTATGTAGTCTACATACCACATCTTTCTTGTTTGGATCAACAAACCCTTTTGGTTGTTCGATGTAGACCTCCTCTTCTAGTATCCCATTCATAAATACAGACTTAACATCCATTTGATAAACTTTAAACTTCTTATGTGCTGCATATGCAAGTAACATTATGAATCCTTCTAGTCTAGCAACTGGTGCAAAAGTCCTAGCATAATCTATGCCTTCCTCCTGTGCATACCCCTTTCATACAAGTCTAGCTTTATTTCTTATAACCTCTCCATTTTCATTCAGCTTGTTTCTGAAAATCCATTTAGTACCGATAACATTCTTGTCCTTAGGCCTAGGTACTAAAGTCCATGTCTTTTTTTTCTCTATCTATTCTATCTCTTCATTCATTGCATTTACCTATTCTTCATTCTCCAATGCAAACTTAACATTTTTTGGTTCAAACTCACAAACTAAGCATGTACGTTGTCTTAACTTACTTCTTGTCATCATGCCAGCTTGCTTGTCACCAATGATTTGGTTCTGAGGATGATGTCTTCTAAAAAATGTAGCTAGTACTTGATTTCTTCTTTATTGTTCATCCTGTTCAGGTTCATGTGCTTGCTCGGTAGGTCCTTCCTGATCATCGGTTTCCCTTTGTTGTTCGGTGTTGTTTTCCTAATGACTAGTTGACACAGTCTGTGGCTTCGGTAGGTAATCTGGTTGTTCAATGTAAGTGAATCTACCATAGTCTTCTGACTCCTTAGTACTTTCTTCACTGTTCTTAGTATCAAATTCATCAACCCTGGCATTAGTACTTTCAATCATTTTATTTGTAACTTTGTTCAGACACTTGTAAGTTTTTCTTTTAGTGGAATATCCAAGAAATATCCCTTCATCCCCTTTAGAGTCAAAATTTCCATTTCTTTCATCTTTCAGAATAAAACATTTGCTACCAAAAATTATGAAGTACCTTACAGTCAGTTTGTGACCAAACCATAGCTCGTAGGGTGTTTTGGTTGTGTCCCTCTTATATTCTACTCTATTTAGAACATAAACAATTGTGTTGAATGCTTCTCTCTAGTATGTCTATGCAACATCAGTGTCCTTGCACAATCAACAATTGATCTATTCCTCCTTTCAGTAATCCCATTCTGTTGAGGTGTTCTCGGTGCAAAAACCTATCTTTTTATACCATGCTCATTACAATAGTTAGTAAATTCATCGGAAATAAATTCACCACCTCTGTCAGATCTCAAGCATTTCAATTCCTTCCTAGTTTCTTTCTCTACCTTTTCTTTATACCATTTAAATATCTTAAATGCCTTTGATTTCTCTTTTAAAAACATCACAGTCATTAATCTAGTGTAATCATCAACAAACAGAATGAAGTATCTATCCCCATAATAGCTTTGTGTTCTCATGGGACCACATAGGTTGGTGTGAACTAGCTCCAAAATTCTCTATGTTGAATAGTCTTTACTTTTAAAACTAGATTTTATTATTTTACCCTTTTGACATTCCTGACACATAACACGATCTGGCTTTGCTAGGCTAGGCAGACCTCTAACCTTTTTCTTTCTACTGATTTTAATCATGTTATCAAAGTTTACATGACATAACCTTTTATGCCACAACCATGCATCCTCATTTTGCATTATTAAATAGGAAGACTTATCATTATCAAGATAAAACAAGTTACCTTTCATTTGTGCTCCTATTCCAACAAGTTTTCCTCCATCATCAAATATCTTAACCTTTTTGCTCTCAAAAGTTACTCGGTGACTTGAGTTGTTAAGCTGTGCCACACTTAGCAGATTATAATTTAGTCCTTCTACCCAATAAGAATTATCAAATTTGATTTTATCATTTATTAGTAAAGATCCCTTTCCTCTAACCATACAAGGTGTATCATTACCCATTTTTACAGATCCTCCATTATATTGCTCAAGATGATCAAATTTTTCTTCATCACCAGTCATGTGATGGGTACAACCACTATCAATGATCCATGTATCATTTTTATTAACCTTAGGAATGAGTGTTGTCTCTACATACCTTTCTTCTTCCTCAGAATCATCCTTCATCGCAACAAAAACTACTTCAACATCATCATTTATGTCAGTATCGATATCATTCTCTTAAGCAATGTAACATACCTTTTTACCTTTTTCATTGTTGTCTTGGTTATCTCTGTTGTAGTGTCGGTAACCTTTGTTATTTCTCCTCCCATAACTTCCTTCACCAGATTGATCCTTGTTTCTATCATCTTCTTTCCTGTTCGGGTATCTATCAACAATATGACCAAGTTCTTTGTAGTTAAAACATACTACAGGTAATTTGTTAAGGAATGTAGCTTCGTTCAGATAAAATCATTGTTATTGAATTATCAAGTATATATCGATATATATGTAATAATAATAATATGTATTATAATTACTATATATATATCCATATAATTAATATAAGTGGATTATTATCATATTGTGATACACACACACACACACACAATTGATATTATTTATATATTAATATACATATATATTTAAATAATTAATAAAGATTAATGAATAGACATGTCCCTTTAAAAGACATGTCTCTTCTTATCATTGTCTTGTATAAGTACAAAGAGATCGATGCATTTGGAAAACATAGACAATATAACAATGCCATTACATTTGCAATCGATCATACAAATAACATGGTATCAGAGCTAGGTTTGCAAATGTATGGAAGAATTTGATAATCTCATAAAGATTCTAAAGATAACAAGACAATGTATGATATTCATAGAACAAAGACGCATATTATACATGTATTGTGAACAAGTTTCAGTGAAATATTCATCAAAGAAGAGATTAAGGGATAAGGATCACATAACTAGACCATTGAAAGATTGTGGTTGATAGTATTCAAAAACCTCTTATCTCTTATCCATATTTTGGATCTTCTCTTTTGAGCATTTTGAAACAAAAACTATATCGCTGTAGGTGAAATTACTACATCATTATTTAAAGGATCATATCAGAGATGAAATCAAATCACAAGGATAAAAGATAGGACACACGAACAACAAGGTAGAAACAAACAAAATGCCAAGTA
Organism: Chamaecyparis obtusa; assembly: GCA_027943335.1. Taxonomy (NCBI): domain Eukaryota; kingdom Viridiplantae; phylum Streptophyta; class Pinopsida; order Cupressales; family Cupressaceae; genus Chamaecyparis; species Chamaecyparis obtusa. The sequence continues at coordinate 1,363,091 of BSBK01004491.1, forward strand.
ATATTAGAGGTTGGATTGAGTCCAAGGAAGATAAGATTCTGTGTTATCTATAACAAGATCATGCGTAGCAGAATTTTACAAATTAACTAGAATCACATGAGAAGAACCATCATATTTAATATAGTATTAATGTCTACATGATAGCAAAGGGTAGCAGTTTCAATGCTGTGACTTCATTAATATGCGATGGCTTCCTTGGATCAAGGGAGTGGTGATAAAATAGTATTAAGGATTTACATATAATGTGTAAGGAAGGAAAGCACTATGGAGAATCTTATTTGCATTCCAAAATATTTGAAGATGAATTGGGCTCACCTTAGGGAAAGGAAATAATTGAAACTAAAAGATAAGTACTCTATGTTTTATTAATGCATATGAATTTTGAATTCGTAATTCTATAACATTGAATGATAAATGTTGTATGGTTCTATCAATGGTATTTCTTTTTGAGATAGTTTAACTTTATGAACTATTCATCTTTGACATGCCTTCAGGAGGAAAGCATAAAGACATTTTCATTCAGAGGGAGTCTGAGAATTTAAAAGGAGGTCAAGAGGTTGATGAACTTGAGCTACAGAGGGAGAAGATAAATGATATGGTTCAGTCAACTTTTGATAATGTCGGTGATTTTGTGATTGAGAGGGAGTTCACTAATGAAGGTGAAACACCTTTGAGGTAAACTTGATATAATTGATTATTATACTAATAGAATTATTTAATGCTATATGGGCCCTATGTATATCATTTGGAGGTGACGACTTCCTATGATCATCACTTGTATTTTTGATGTTATTGGAAGGTGACGATCTTACAATAACTTTCTCCTATCATGATAGACCATGTGATGGCTAAAATAGATCATGATAGAGGTATTCTTGAAATAGATCATGATAGACCATGTGATGGCTGAAACATATCATGATAGAGGAATTCTTGAAACAGATCATGATAGACCATGCGATGGCTAAAACATATCATGATAAAGAATTCTTGTGTGGTGGATTAATTTCATACTATGATAGTCATCATGAGGATGCTGAAATAGATCACAGTTATTAAAAGTGATAGACAACATGTGAGGTTGAAATCACGGTCACTGAAGGTGATATACATCCTACGATGTTGAAACAGATCACCATTTCTCATATTGTGATAGACATCATGTGATGTTTAATCATATCACAATTATTGATATTATTGAGTTAATGTAAAACATATACTGATTTTATCTTCTCTAACTAAGAGGGAGTGTTAAGGAATGTACCTTCGTTCAGATAAAATCATTGTTATTGAATTATCAAGTATATATCAATATATATGTAATAATAATAATATGTATTATAATTACTATATATATATCCATATAATTAATATAAGTGGATTATTATCATATTGTGATACACACACACACACATACACACACCTATAATTGATATTATTTATATATTAATATACATATATATTTAAATAATTAATAAAGATTAATGAATAGACATGTCCCTTTAAAAGACATGTCTCTTCTTATCATTGTCTTGTATAAGTACAAAGAGATCGATGCATTTGGAAAACATAGACAATATAACGATGCCATTACATTTGCAATCGATCATAAAAATAACATAATTTACCCCTATATCTACCTTTACCTTTAGGTAACCTCCTAGCCATAAGAGATTCAAGCTCATCAAGCTCATCATCAGTATTATTGTCATTATCATCATTATTACTTCTACTAATAGACTTACCGATCCTCATAGAAGTCATGAAAGTAGACTCAACAGGTGGTACAACACTATTATCATAGTTGTTTAGCTCAAAAGTTGTTAGCTTATCAATCGGATTATCAAGAGTGAGAGTACTGTTAGGTGCTGACCTATTTTCATGTATTGCAGATATTTTGATTGCATAGATAGGAAATAAAGTCCTTAGAGTTTTTCTTACCACTGTATCTTCATCAATGACACCACTAGATCCTCTGATAGCATTAACTACCTCCTTTATTAGGTTTGTATACTGCACTATGTTTTCTCCTTCTTTCATTTTCACATCATCGAATCTTCCTCTTAAACTTTCAGCTTTGGCTCTTCTGACATTTATATCACCACTATAAACTTGAGTAAGTTTATCCCATATTTCCTTTGAAGTAACACAATCCTTGACATCTTCAAACTTGACATTTGATAGAGCAGCAACAATCTCCATCATAGTAACATTATGCTTATGTCTATCTCTCAATTGATCAAGAGTCAAAGGTCCTGTAGGCGGTGCTAAGTAGCCATTATCCAATAGGGTGAGGGCATAATTCCCAATCCTAGATTTATGGAGTCTCATTTGGCTTTGCCATATTGTAAAGCTGTCCTTATTCAGCATTGGCACTTCCCTCTTATACATTTTGTGATCTTTCTGCTGAAGTCCTTAAAACTCTATTCCAAGCAACCAATACACTCTGATACCAATTGTTAGAATAATTGAGAGGGGGGTGAATCAGTTATCCACAATCCCAAATACAAAATGTATCACTTAAAACAAATTCAGCTAATTCTACAGCTTGATAAACATAAAATACTAATTGTCTGTGTAATTACCGATTACCAGTTAATTGCTCATAGTGATTACCGAACAAATCAAATATGCAACATGTAAAGTATCATATCCAAATAATCACCACATAAAACCATAACACAAAAGATTTAATGTGGAAACCCTGCAAAGGGAAAAACCACATGGGACCGGTAACCCAAAAACTTTTCACTCTTCTGAAGTGAGCTCGGTGAAGAGCCAACCCTGTTAAATGTTACAAAACACACTGCAAGGTGTGACCTTGTTAGAGGATTTAACACTAACAGTTATTGTCCAACCAACATTCACTATGGGGTTGACAGGATAACAATGTACATTCTATGAATGACATAATAAGACTTTCAAGTCCACTCGGTTAAGAGATTTTATCTATTTACAATGGTTAAACTAAAATAGTAGGTGATCTAATTACAATACAACTTGATTTGCAGATATTCAGATCTATTCAAAGTCCATACAATCCTCTGATCAATATTTCTATTTAGTTCATCAACTTTCAATAACTTACATGATCCCACACGATAATTTAGGGACTTGACAAAATGTCATACGAGAGATGGGTGTCTCCCATATGACAATATACTAATATAGACACGACATTTCAAATGGCCTTGAAATGTTGTACGACATGCCATAACATGTTGTACAACATCCCATGAACCAAAATTCAAAAAATTGAAAAAACGTGCTAAAAATCCTAAAAAGCAATTAAAACGTGTTAAATTGAATTCAAAGAGAGGCACAGAGGTCCACTTATCGGATTCCCATATTGTCTAGGTCTCTGATACCACCTAGAGCACTTGAAACAATGTGAAGACACTGGAATTGACATTTTTCTCTCAGAGGGCTCCATAAGGTTTCTAAAGTCAATTGGTTGAAATGAATTGAAAATGACCCCTTTTGGCCTTATATAGGTTTTGACCTAATTTTTCAAAGTGCTCCGTTTTGCATAAAAATTGCACTCCTAGCTAATATCAATGTTCTAAACCCATTTTCAGGATCGAAATCAAAATTTGAGATCGTTTAGGTTGTCAAAAATGCGATTTAAAATTTTTGGACCCAGGGCGACCGACTGCTTGCATAATTGACCTTCATGACATCACATAAATCTAGTATTCATCTTATCTAATTATCTAACATCAAACTCTTAAAATTTTAACTTGGTCAACCATGGTCAACTTATGGTCAAACCTAGTCAAAATTTGTCAACAAGACCCCTAAATGATGCAGAATGCATCCCCGGATGTGTACAACCATTTCTACAATTGATTACATTGCTTCTAATCATTTAACACTAGCTTTCTTTCTAGATTTTGATTTTAATCCCGAAGGGGGCATGGTATATCACATCATTAATCAAATCTATGAATTAAATTTTCTTCAACAATCAAGACAACAATGAAGTCTAGTTGTTGGTTCATCAAAGTCCTTATTGCTTGGGACACATCACTTGGATAAAGATGTCTACTATCTATTCCTTTGTGCTAATGTATTCCAACCTTATTTCCTTCTCTGCTACCTTATCTCTCAAGAAGTGATACTTGATAGCAATATGCTTACTTTTAGAGTGCATCAAAGGATTCTTTGACATGTTTACTATACTGGTGTTATCACAATGGATAACCACTAGTTCATTAAAAGTTATTCCAATATCTTTTAGTATTTGTTTCATCTAAACAATTTGAGTGCAGTTAATAGCAGTAGCAACATACTCTGATTCTGTAGTAGATTGAGATATACAATTTTGCTTATTACTTAGCCATGAAACCAACTTTTTCCCAAGGAAAAATGCACCTCCACTAGTACTCTTCTTGTCATCAATATTTCCTACCCAATCAACATTAGTATAAGCATGAAGTTCAAAGTCATCATTTCTACCATACCATAAGCCATATTCCATTGTTCCTTTCATATATCTAAATATCATTTTCACAGTAGCTAGGTGTGTCTCTTTAGGTTCTGCCTAATATCTAGCCACAATTCCAACAACATTAGCAATATCCAGTCTAGTGTGAGTAAGATATTGTAATCCACCAACCATTGATCTGTACTTGGTCTAAAAAACACACTTTGTCTCATCATTATTTGTCAGCTTATTAGCAGTCACCATGGGTGTACCAACTGGTTTACAATCTTCCATTCCAAACTTTTTCAACGTTTCTTTAATATACTTAGTTTGAGAAATAAAAATCTCATTTTTAGTCTGATTTATTTGCAGTCCAAGAAATAATTTCATTTCACCTATCATGGACATCTCAAATTCATTTTCCATCTCTTTAGAAAATTTCTTACACATCTCATCATTGCCTCTCAAAGATAATATCATCAGCAAGAAGTATAAAATACCATAGTATGATCTTGTCCTTGTAGGTCCACATAGGTCTGTATGTACCAGATCCAACTTTCCTTTTTGATGTATATGCTTTACTTTTATAATTGCTTCTAGTATGTTTTCCCATAACACATTCTCTGCATACGGTGTTAGATAGTTTCACAATCTTTGGTAGGTCTCTTACTGCATTAGTCAAGCTTGCCTTCACAATATTATCAAAATCAACATGAAAAAATCTTCTATGCCATAACCAATTGTCATCTACCTTTGAAAAAAAACAAGAAGCTTCAGATGTACTTAACTCAAATACAATACCTCTAGATTTAGTACTAGTTGCAATCAAGTTTCATGTCTTACCTCTGATAAGACATTTCCCATCAATAAACTTCAATTGATATCCCTTATCCATCAGCTGTCCAACACTCAATAAGTTATGCCTAAGTCCATCAAAAAGTAGTACATTGTCAGTATTAGTCCTTGCATCCAAAGTAATAGATCCTACTCCTATGATAGGTTTAGGAACATTGTCTCTGAATCTTACAACTCCACCATCATACTTCATTAGTTTAGCAAACTTGTTTCTGTCTCCAATCATATGATGTGAGCAACCACTATCTATAACCCATTAAAATTTCTCATCAACATGTGATACTAAAGCTTTTTCCTCATGTACTGGATTTTAATCTTTAACAACAATAAATCCAATCTCCTCATAATCTACATAATCATCATCAGAAATACCTTCACTAGCATAATAACATTCCTTATCCTTTGAATCCTTAAGCTTCAAAAACTTAGGTTTGTGCTTAGGAATTGTTGTACGACATCTAGATGCAATGTGACCTATCTTATTGCATGAAAAATATTTCAAAGGTAACTTTCCTTCAAATTTACCCTTATTTCTCTTCTATCAATTAGTGCAACAAGTTCATCTAGCTTTCTTTCCTCTTCTTGTATCTTTTCCCATTCATCAACAGATTCACCAAGTTCTTGTTAATATGATTTAGAACAACAGAGAGGGGGGGGGGGGGATGAATCAGTTGTTCTCAAGTTCTGATGTATAAAACAATCTCATAAACTTATTTTTGGATCAGATCCAAAACCAGAACAAAATTGGTCATCACTGATTCAATAATAGAAACATCTAACAATGCAGTCCACTACCTAGCTGTAACTTAACTTGTAAAACATAGCAATGTTCAGATCTAAACATTCACACAAGTATAAACACTAGGTTTTATAGTGGAAACCCAATTTGGGAAAAACTACTTTGTAACATGCTACTATTATTTTCACTTTTCTAAAGTGAGCTCGGTAAAAAGCCAACATTGTCAAAGGTTACAATACACACTGTCAAATGTGACCCGGTTAAAGGATTTCAATCACCTTGTTAAAAGTGAGCCTAGTCATAGGACTTACATACACTCCATTAGAATGCAACCTTGTTCAAAGGATTTAACATATGACTATTAGGTCAACCTCTATTAAAAGGATTTTAACTGTTACAGTGGTTAGAATGTAGCAACAATATTATCTAAAAAATATACAACTCACTTTGCAAATATCAGATCTGATTCCGTACACTAATGCTGGTTTAATGAAATTGAAACTTTTCCATTTCCATCTCTGATCTGCTCAGAACTTTTCTTCAAGCAATCACCACCATTCTCCTTCATCCTTTTCTGCTTATTCAGTCAATAAAACTTTCCTCTTCCAACATTCTCTATTCACCATGTGCATACATATCACAATGTTTAGGTTCCCTTATATTTTCCTTAATTAGGTTAACTCATCTTTTGCCGCTCAATCTCATTCGTAGATCTTAGGGTTAGGTCAGATTCATTGAATCTACCCACTTTATGTTCTTCGGCTCCTTTTTTAGAATCATCTCAAATCTCTTAAAGATTTACAATAAAATGTTTTACAAAGCATTTAATGCTTCCAAACAATCAATAAATAAAGTCAACACATTTTACATAATCCAAGAATTCAACAATGCCGGCTCCAAAATTAAATTCTCTTCAAATAGAAAATTGCTGATGCTCAGTCAATACTATGATTGTTCACTTGGTCTTCATGTAGAACGCTCGGTCAATACTAAAATAGTCTCCTTGGCTTGCACTGTCTTCCTTGGCAATTTACTGGTGCTCAGTCAACACTATAATTTTTCTTGGCATATACTAACTCAGTCGACACTAACATCACTCGGCTTAAACATGATTTTTCCATTCTTTGGTCGGTTAAGCCTACCAGTTTAGTCTTCAGTCTTACTAAGATAAACAATACATTATCTCATCATAGTGCAACATAGTCAAGTACACTTTGTAGTATCAAGATAACTCAACCTTTCCTTAGGTGCTATTGTTACCAACCTTGCTTAACCCCTTAGCAACACTCAAATAGATATAGTACTTTCCTAAGTAGCAACAGTCTTTCCAATTAAGGCTTGACATCAATGACAATACAATAATTGTTTCAATTCAGTTTCCAACAATCTCCCCCTTTGGCATTGATAGAAACACTATATGATATCATCTGAATAACACATGGATTACCAACCAATCCAAAATCTTATCTATCCATCAGAAACTTATTTATAATATCCTTAGCTTCATTCTGATTCAGAATCCTGTAAGCCTCACTCTTGTGACCATCAAAAGTATTCAGATCTCCCTCTATCTTGATTCTTCATTTTAGTTCATCATCCTTTTTCCTTTTAGTTCCATCAGCTCATCAACTCTTAGTTTTCAGTATCATGTGTTATCATATCAGTACATTCTCCCTCTTTGACAAAAATTCCAAAGTAGCAACTAAAACTTACATCCATCAAATGTAGATAATATCTATGCAGCTCTATGTTTCTCCCTCTATCATCTTGCTTATGACTGATTTCTTGTCTTTGCTTCTTTTCACAACTCTAGGCCAGCCCTAAAGTGTGACAATCTTCTGCATCAATTTGTCAAATGTTATGTTGTAGCACATTTGATGCAGTGCTCCTAGCTTGTCTAGGTAGCCTCAATTAGGGGAAGAACCCCTAATTAACTTCTCAAATACTCATGAGCTTCTCTAGGTAAAGCTTTAGTGAACATGTCTGCTAGTTGTTCTTTTGTATTCACATATTCCATTCAGACTTCTTTGTCTTGTACTAATTCTCTCAAGTAGTGATACTTGACTGCAATGTGTTTGGTCTTAGTGTGCATCACTGGGTTCTTAGAAATATTGATAGCACTTGTGTTGTCATATAAAATAACAACAGGTTCAGTGATTTCTTCTTTCATGCCTATCAACAATTATTTTATCCATACCAAGTTTGAACAGTTCACTATAGCAGCAACATACTCGGCCTCGACAATAGATTGGGAAATGCAATTTTGTTTCTTGCTTGTCCAGGAGACTAATCTCTATCCAAGAAAGAAAGCTCCAACACTTGTACTCTTTCTATCATCTATATTTCTAGCCCAATCAGGATCTGTATAAACTCAGAGTTCAAATTTGTCATCCTTCTTATAATATAGACCATAGTCAGCAGTTCCTTTCAAGTATCTCATAATTCTTTTTATGGCCATCATATGTGTTTCCTTAGGATTGGTAGAGAATCTTGCCACAATCCCAACAACTAATGCAATATCTGCTCTACTATGTACATCATACTGTAATCTTCCAATCATAGATCTATACAGAGTTTGATTCACTTTTGCAGCATCATCATTCTTAGATAACTTTTTTCCAGTAACCATAGGAGTTCCTACTAGTTTAGCATCTTCCATCCCAAAAGTTTTCAGTATTTCATTAACATACTTAGACTGTGTAATGAAAATTCCATTCTTCCTCTGATATACTTGTAAACCAACAAAGAATTTGATCTCACCAAACATACTCATTTCAAATTCAGTTTGCATTTCATTTGAGAAACTTTTGCATAATGCATCTTGTCCACCAAAAATAATGTCATCAACAAATTTTTTTGCCAACAAGATACCTTTACCTTCTTCATCCTTCATGTACAGATTGCTTGTGTCATTTGTTCTTGAGAATCCAATCTGTATCAAGTAGTTGTGCAACCTCTCATACCATGCTCTAGGTGCTTGCTTCAATCCATATAATGCTTTTTTCAGTTTGCACACCATGTGTCTTCTGTTTGGATCAATAAAACCTTTTGGTTGTTCTATGTAAACTTCTTCTTCTAGTATACCATTCAAAAATGCAGACTTGACATCCATTTGATATACCTTGAAATCTTTATAAGTAGCATATGCAAGCAGAGCTATTACTCCTTCCAATCTAGCTACAGGGGCAAATGTCTCCCCATAATCTATTCCTTCTTCTTGTGCGTAGCCTTTGCATACTAGCCTAGCTTTGTCCCTAGTGATTTGACCATTTTCATTCATCTTATTCCGAAATACCCACTTTGTTCCTATAACATTCTTGTTTTCAGGTCTCGGCACCAGAGTCCAAGTATCATTCTTCTCAATTTGGTCAATTTCTTCATTCATTTCTTGTATCCAGTCTTCATTCTTCAATGCTTCTCTAGTTGTCTTTGGTTCAAATTCACATAGTAGACATGTTGGATCCTTAGTCTTACTTCTGGTCTAGATTCCAATATCTTTGTCTCCAATTATCTATTCAGGTTTATGGTGTCTTCTCACATATTTTGCCAAAATAGGTTTAGCTATTCTCTCCTCTATTTCATCATGTTATTCAATAAGATTGTCAGATTCAACTTCATAATTCTCGACAACCTCTTCTTGATACTCAACAACATTTTCTTGTAGCTCAGCATGTTCTTATTCTCTCTCGGCACTATTTTCCTTACACTCGGCAACTTCTGTCTATTGCTCGGTATTGCTTACCCGAGACTCGACATCAGGTGCAAGTCGGTTACTTTCCTCTTCCTCTTCTTCAATGTACACAAAAGATCTATAATCTTCTGGTTTTCTTTTACTGTTAGCTTCATTTCTTTCTGCATACTCATCAATTTTTACATTCACACTTTCCACAATTTTGTTAGTGTTAGAGTTCAAACACTTGTAAGCTTTACTTTTTGTGGAGTACCCTAGGAATATGCCTTCATCACTCTTTGCATCAAACTTTCCATTCCTAGTGTCTTTTAATATATAGCACTTACTTCCAAAGATTCTAAAGTATTTAACACTCAGTGCATGTCCATGACATAATTCATAAGGTGTCAGATTTGTACCTTTCTTGATCTGTACTCACTTAAGAGTGTAGACATTAGTGCTTATAGCTTCTTTCCAATATCTCTGTGCCACATTCTTTTCAATCATCAATGTCCTTGCACAATCCAAGATAGATCTGTTTCTCCTTTCTGTTATACCATTCTGTGGAGGTGTTCTAGGTGTAGACATCTGTCTTTTAATTCCTCTATCATTGCAAAATAGATTAAATTCATTTGATATAAATTCTCCACCTTAGTAAGATCTAAGACATTTTAGGTTCCTACCTATCTCCTTTTCAACCTTAGCCAAATACCACTTAAAATATTGAAAAGCTTCAGATTTTTCTTTTAAAAACATCACATGCATCATCCTAGTATGATCATCAACAAATAGGATAGAGTATCTAGCACCATAGTAACTTTGTACACCCATAGGTCCACAAAGGTTAGTATGAACCAAATCTAAAATGTTTTCAGAAGTAAAGGATTTGCTCTTGAAACTTGACTTTGTCATTTTTCCTAACTGACATTCCTTGCACATCACATTCTCAGGTTTCTTCAATCTAGGTAGACCTCTTACCTTTTTCTTCTTACTTATCTCTACCAGATTGTCAAAGTTAACATGACACAACCTTTTATGCCATAACCAAATATCATCAAGTTGTGTAATGAAACATGTTTCTTCAGATAGGTCAAGATAGAACAAATTACCTCTAGTTTGATCTCCACTTCCAATCAGTTCTCTAGCAACATTAAATATTTTAGCTTGCTTGTGCTGAAATTCCACTCGATAACCAGTTTTGTTAAGCTGAGCAACACTTAGCAAATTGTAATTAAGACCTTCAACCCAATATGCATTTTCATAAGATATCTTATCATTTAGTTTAATCAAACCTTTTCCTCTAACAGGACATGGTGCATCATTACCAAATTTTACACTTTTACCTCTATAATGATGTAAAGTCCCAAACTTATTTTTGTCACCAGTCATGTGATGTGAACAGCCACTATCAATAATCCATTTATCATTCTTGTTCACATATGATATCAATGCAGTTTTCTCATCCTCATCAGATTCATCTTTCATTGCCACATAAACTACCTCAATTTCACAATCATCACTATCAGTGTGAGTCTCTTTTTTAGCAATGTAACAAGATTTCTTACCTTTTCCCTTGTAGTCTCTGTTCCATCTATAGCTTCTATCATCTTTTCTATCTTTGTGTTTGCTTTTCCTTTCATCATCTTTATCCTTCCTGTCAGGACATCTAGCAACTATATGAACAACTTTATTACATGCAAAACATATAAGAGGGAGTTTACCTTTATACTTTCCTTTTCCCCTTCTCAGCCTTCTAGCCATAAGAGCTTCTAGATCTTCTAGGTCTTCATTAGAAGTGTCACTGTCACTTTCACTTTCACTGATGCATCTTTCTTTTTCTTTCTTTGGCTTGTTCAGAACTAGCTGTGACTTAAAAGCAGATTCAACATTTCCAATACTTCCAACAATGAAATTATCATAATTAGAGAGTTAAAAATCAGTCAGCTTACCAACCAAACTTTCTAAGGTAAGCACATTAGTAGAGTTACATCTAGATTCCTGAATAGCTGAGATCTTAATAGCATATATAGGATGTAGGGTTCTTAATACTTTCCCAATTATAGTTTCAACATCAATAGTCCCATTAGCTCCTCTAATAGCATTCACAACTTCTTTTATTCTACTACAATATTGTACAATGTTTTCACCTTCTTGCATTCTCATTTCATCAAACTTACCTCTAAGATTCTCAAAATTTTCTTTTAGCACATTCAAGTCACCACCATAGATCCTTGCAAGAGTGTCCCACATATCCTTTGCAGTTGTGCAGTCCTTAATGTCCTCAAATTTTGGATAGCTTAGGGTAGATGCAATTTCTAGCATTGCCTAATTATGTTCTTGCTTAGCTCTCATTTCTTCGGCAGTCAAAGGTGCAATAGGTGAGACATAGTTGTTCTCAATGTAGTACTTTGTAGAGTCACCAATACCGGCTAGATGCAGCTTCATCAAGCTTTGCCATGTAGGGAAATTTTCTTTGTTCAACTTCGGTACCTCCTTCTTATACATCTTGATCATTTGCTTCAAGCCCCTTTAAACTTGATATCTATCAACCCTAATAATAAGCAATTGAGCTCTGATACCAATTGTTAATATGATTTAGAACAAAAGAGAGGGGGGGTGAATTAGTTGTTCTCAGGTCCTGATGTATAGAATAATCTCATAAACTTATTTTTGAATCAGATCCAAAACCAAAACAAACTCAGTCATCACTGATTCAATAATAGAAACATCTAACAATGCAGTCCACTACCTAGCTGTAACTTAACTTGTAAAACATAGCAATGTTTAGATCTAAACATTCACAAAAGTATAAACACCAGGTTTTATAGTGGAAACCCAATTTGGGAAAAACTACTTTGTAACATGCTACTATTATTTTCACTTTTCTGAAGTGAGCTCGGTAAAAAGCCAACCCTATCAAAGGTTATAATACACACTGTCAAATGTGACCCGGTTAAAGGATTTCAATCACCCTGTTAAAAGTGAGCCTAGTCATAGGACCTACATACACTCCATTAGAATGCAACCTTGTTCAAAGGATTTAACATATGACTATTAGGTCAACCTTTGTTAAAAGGATTTTAACTGTTACAATGGTTAGAAAGTAGCAGTAGCATTATCTTAAAAATATACAACTCACTTTGTAAATATCAAATTCGATTTCATACACTAATGTTGGTTTAATGACTTTGAAACTTTTCCATTTCCATCTCTGATCTACTTAGAACTTTTCTTCAAACAATCACCACCATTCTCCTTCAGCCTTTTCTACTTATTCAGTCAATAAAACTTTCCTCTTCCAACATTCTCTATTCACCATGTGCATACATATCACAATGTTCAGGTTCCCTTATATTTTCCTCAATTAGGTTAACTCATCTTTTGCCACTCAATCTCATTCGTAGATCTTAGGGTTAGGTCAGATTCATTGAATCTACTTGCTTTATGTTCTTTGGCTCCTTTTCTAGAATCATCTCAAATCTCTTAAAGATTTACAATAAAATGTTTTACAAAGCATTTAATGCTTCCAAACAATCAATAAATAAAGTCAACACATTTTACATAATCCAAGAATTCAACAATGTCGGCTCCAAAATTAAATTCTCTTCAAATATAAAATTGTGGATGCTCAGTCAATACTGTGATTGTTCACTCAATCTTCATGTAGAACGCTCGGTCAATACTAAAACTGTCTCCTCAGCTTGCACTGTCTTCCTCAACAATTTATTGGTCTCGGTCGACACTATAATTTTTCTCAGTATATACTAACTTGGTCGACACTAACATCACTCGGCTTAAACATAATTTTTCCATTCTTTGCTTGGTTAAGCCTACCAATTTAGTCTTCAGTCGTACTAAGATAAACAATACATTATCTCATCATAGTGCAACATAGTCAAGTACACTTTGTAGTATCAAGATAACTCAACCTTTCCTTAGGTGCTATTGTTACCAACCTTGCTTAGCCCCTTAGCAACACTTAAATAGATATAGTACTTTCCTAAGCAACAACAGTCTTTCCAATTAAGGTTTGACATCAATAACAATACAATAATTGTTTCAATTCAGTTTCCAATAGTTCTTCCTTTATGTTCTCATTACTGGTGCTCAAAAGTGTAGACATTATCTTGCTTTGTGTAGATGCTTTAAATGCTCTTTCAACTTTAGGTACAAAATCTCCCAATTTAGTAGCTTGAAAGGTAGTTAGCTTTATAATCAACATTTTTCTGCTAAAGTTCAAAGTCAAAGGTATAATTTCATTTGTAGCCTGAACTTTGGTTTTGCTAATTGGTGTCAATGATCTAAGAATCTTCGCAATGACTTCTTCCTCTTCATAAGTGCCTCCATAATTTTTGATTCCAATCACAACCTCTATAACTCTTTGCACATAAGCTCTAATGTTTTCATCATATTTCATTTGTAGCTTCTTCATCTTTGTTTTCCAATTCTACAACTTTGCTCGCTTTGTAAACTTTTCTCCTTCATACAATGCTTCTAATCTTGTCTAAATCTTGTGTGCCGAATCCACATCTTTAACTTCAGTAAATTCTTCTTTAGAGAGTGCGCTGATCAGTGCTTCCCTTGTGACCATGTTATATGAAAATATCTTCTTTTCATCATTAGTAGCTTTATCCATTTCATCCTCAGTCTTTATAGCTACCTGATTCTTTGTAATCATCCTATAGTCAATGCCAAAACATAGCAAATGAGTTCGCATCTTGTTCTTCCAACTGTCAAAGTTTTTAGGTTCAAATTTTGGACTATCCTTCCTATAGAATGCCATCTCCAAGATCACCTCAAGCTATTAATATTTCTCTCTAAGGACTAGTAGCTTTGATACCAATTGTTAGGAATAACAGTCCACCAAAATAACTGAGAGGAGGGGTGAGTCAGTTGTATGAGAGATTATTAAACTTTAAACTTTGAATAGCAGCCATATCAAATCAAATGAACACAATGAGTGCCAACACAATAACACAATATTTGGTGACGAGGAAACCCTATTAAAGTTAAAACCCTGGTGGGAATTAACACCCACTAATTATGTACAAAGAGTATAGTATTCTTGTTAGAAGATCTAGCCCTATTAGGATCTGATTAAAACATTATAATACATAGTCCTTATTACAGGACAGACCCTATTAGGAGTCAAGAAAAGAGGTGGGCTCACTACCCAAAGAAGGTTATGTCCACCTTCATAACTTATTGTTCGCAACACAAGTGTATGTAAGGAAATACACAATCCTTGAACTATCCGATAGCAACTGTCTTTGTTTGATAAGCTCCAATGAAGTACATAAATTATCCTCTTCTCTACATCCACCAAAAACAAGCTCGCATCTTCCACAATCTTTTTTTACATCACATACAATCTTTCCATATCTTTTCAAAAGAAAAGATCTTACATATATACCCTATTACAAAATAAATGATCACGTCGGTCAATTAGGCTTTCCTATTACAAATAATTACATAACTCCTTGGTAAGATACACATGGTATATAAAACAAGTATACAACAATTATAATTCAACAATTAAGGACCGACATCCATAATTCGTGCTCGCCATCCATGATACATGCTACAACTCTGAAGTCGGCTTCCAAATAGGTCTTCTCTAGAACACACGCCACAACTAATGTCATCTATCTTTTTGTACCTTGCAGAGATCAATGAACATTCTTCAGTACACTATTTGTCATACCTTAAGCTCGCATACATTGAATCCTCATCGCTTGTAAGTGTAATACCCCAAAAATGGGCTCCCAAAAATGGGCTTCAGTACCATTGACCTCTTACATTGACAAAATCAATCGAAATTGACCTTAAAGTCCTAACCTAAGGAACATCTGCACATCGAATAATCAAAACGCTAATCGATCCTATTCTGATTCTACATCGGGGAATATTCTTAAATATTCCTAATTTATCCTAATTATTTCTAATTAAATATTATTTGGTGATAAATAATATTATTTTATTTATCCTAAAGTTAATTAATTGAATATGTTGAATATTTAATTAATTAAACTACATTCTGCCACTTAATTAATTTAATTAATATTTATTTCTAATTAATATTATTTATTTGACAATAAATCATAATTTCTAAAAATAATCGATTGAATATTTATTTAATTGATTAAAAGCAAGTTGTCAAATTTAATGATTTAATTTTGGGTAAACATTGATTAAAATTATTGATTAACCCATAAATTAGTTATTTAATTATTCAAATCAGTTAAGTTGAGAATAAAACTCATGGAAAATTAAATAAACTCATAATTATCCATACACAAATCATAAAAGCAGTTAAACTCAAAATCAACTATTAAATTCAATTTGTTAACTTTTTAAACTCAACATGTGATTGTGAGTTGAAAAGTAGATCCGAGTAATATGAACTTCTAATTTGAGTTAAAATGTTGATTTTGCATGATTTTGTGAGATAACTATTTCTAATTTCCTGATAACTCAACAATCAATATGAGTTGATCAAGGAGAGATTTTTGGCTTTCCATGAGTTCTCAAAATCTTGAATTTCTATATAAACAAGCCTCAGTCCTTTACAAACGACTGTGAATTTGGAGAATCTTTGCACGTGCAATCTAGAGAATTTGGAGATTGTGCAATTTTTGAGATTCTTTGTTAACCATTGTTTTCTAGATTTCACTACATTCATAGCATTGATAGCTTAGATTTCAATTCATCTCTCATCAAGTTTAGATCATTTTACATTGTTTTCATCATTATTACATAGAAAATCCAAAAACATAGATTAAATCTGCATTCATTTTCATAGCTTTCACATTCAAATCCTTCATTTAGATGATGCATTGTCACTGATCTCGGTCAATTTCTGAGAATACTATACTTGCATCTACTAGAAGGAAGCAAATCACTTTGTTAATGATATTTGTCCTTATTGCTTATTTTCTGATTATTAACCGATAATGTTTTACTAAAGTGTTGTGTCTATAAACAGGTACAATTTTCACACACATAGTAAGATATTTCCAAAACTCAGAAACTTACTCTTTCAACTTCCATTGTCACTGTCTAGTAACCAGTCTTCACCAAATCTTTTGCAACTCAACCAATATGCAATATTACATCTTGTGATCTTATATATAAGATCACAACACCTTCCTGTACACACAACTGACTTTGCACATTCTGAAACATTCGTACAGTATTTGTACACTATAATAATCAGCTTGTTCTCTTTACATAAGCATATGTTGACATCAGTGACAAAACATGAATGAAAACAACAATAATTCCAACATCACTCAACATAGTGATTAAACATATTAAATGTATCAACAATCTCTCCAGTGTATTAGCAATATCCAACACAACATTAGTCTTGGCATTTTCACTTACATTTTTCTCTTTAGGCTGGGAACTATAACTTTGTACTTGTCTAATCATAGGGCCCTCTTGTTCAAACTCATGGTCTTGCAACAGGTGCTCTTTCTCACTTCTTAGGGCAGAAAGGTCACCAAAGAGATTAGGCTACATAGATTTAGCAACATAAGCAAATATTTTGTTTCTCTCTTTTAGTTCATTAATCTTTCTAAGTAGAGAATCTCTTTCCATTAATGCATTTATAGTCTCAACCTCTCTTTCTTTTTGTAACTTCTTTTATATTGCATCTTATTTTTCTAGTTGCAATCTTAATGCACCTAAATCAGTTGGGTCTATCATAACATCATTAGAGCTTGATGATACATCCATATCAGTGATATTTTGATATGGGAAATGGACCCATCTTGGATCCACTAGTTTCCTTTTAAGAATAAATTCATCTTGATATAGATTTGGCACATAACCCTTACTTCCAGCCTTTACATTTTGATTTGCATGTAGTAAAACCTTGTCGTGAAATAATACATCTGGGCTATCATAGAAATGATCTCTAGAGAGACCACTATCAGACTTATAACTTTTATATAGTGATCCTTCTTCATTAGTAGATGTGTGTAGTACCCCATCTTCAACATTATTTTGTTCTCTTACAAGTGCACTGGTAGATTCTCCACCTTTTCTAAGCCAATTTTTCTTTCCTGACCTAGGTAACAAAGCATCCATCATTATTCAAAAAGGATTCTAGACTTGTCAACAAAGCATCCATGTCACTTCTCCACTCCTCAACACTCTTGATGTCATTATCTTCCTTGTGTAGTGCAGGCATATATTTACTAAAACCAAGATCGAAAATATCCATTTTAGACCTGATTTGGTTTTCTTTCCCTTTGAAAAAAGAAAAGGTTGCACTGATTAGTTCTAGCTTTTCTCCAACTTCCCCAACTGACTTAGGGATATCATTCCTATGTGGCTGTGACATCTCTAATTTCTCAAAAAGTGCACCCCTACTAGACCATATGCTTAATAATGGCTCCAAAGTAGCCATTGCATCCTTGAAATTTTCATCGATCTTCTGCAACATCTTGAATGAATTATGGATTAAATCCATCTTTCCCTTTATTGCATGGTATCTATGTTGCATGATCTTTGATAGGGAACTAAGGGCCACCTCTTTCTTATCCTTATCAACTTTATCAATTGCCACATTAGGATCCTATGCCACTAGAGGTACACAAGCTTCAATTTAGAGGATGAGAGTGGAA
The DNA here is from genome assembly GCA_027943335.1 of Chamaecyparis obtusa. NCBI lineage: Eukaryota > Viridiplantae > Streptophyta > Pinopsida > Cupressales > Cupressaceae > Chamaecyparis > Chamaecyparis obtusa. The sequence continues at coordinate 1,381,414 of BSBK01004491.1, forward strand.
GCAACCTTAGAGGCTTCTTCTAATTTGAACTTAAGGTCCTCAATTTATTCCTCCATGACCTTGGTCTTCATTAGGCCCTTTTCTCTATCTTTGGCTAATACAATAGCCTCATTAAACAGTCTCCCATACCTGTTGGATAACTATGTAGTCTTTGCCTCATTTAAATGAGAAAAATGTGTGATAGCCTTGGTGACTTCAAGGTCACTTGTGTTTTGCATAGTCTAGATTATTTTGTCTCTATCCATCTTCTCTACAATGATGACAAGAGAAGGCTTCTGAGTCCTTGGGGCAATAGACCACATTGCTAATGTTTGGGACCTTGGATGATATCCACATCCCCTTATCATTTCCCCAATTCGTGTCTCATGAGACAATTGGGCCTATGGCTACCTCTTGATCTAGTTTATGATAAAAGCTGATGCCAGATCCCATCCTGGGACAAGTAACATCCCACTTGATTTGACTAGTTTCCTAGTCTCATCCATAATTATTCTCTCTGAGCTAGGATCATTGTTGCTAGGGCTTGCAAGGCCTCATTGTTAGGTTCAATCCCATTAGTTATTTGGACCTGACTGCCTAACTCTTGTTTCTTTTTCCATATGATGAAGTTTTTAAATTATTCACTTTTAATGAACTCATCATCTTGTAGCAACTCCTCTTGGTAAAGCTCCCTTTAATCCTTGCACATTTGGAGGGGAAATTCCACCTGTTCTTGGATTTATTTTTCTTTGCTTCCCTTATTTGCTTCTTTAATTGGTCATGGTAAGGCCTATCATCAGGAATAAGGGCATGTAATCTATTAATTATTTTCTTTGAACCTTTCCTCTTTGATGGTTCTCCTTGCTTAAATTTTATCCTTTTCTGAGGAGGCTCACTTATGTCTCCTATCTTTGGAGCATCTTGTCCCTGTTCTTGAATAGGAGGTTCACTGGCTTGAGGAGGATTGTCTTCCTCATATGACCAATCACTGCCTTCCTCGTACTCAGAGGATGGGTAATATCTCGTAACCTCAAGCTTCTCATCAAGTTGTGCCTCTAATTGGTCAGATAGGGTGTCATACATCCCTATCATCTTGTTTATTTTTGTGATGTATGGGAGGCCATGAAAAAATCCTCCAATGGATATTCCAGCCCTCTTTAACTGAGCCTCCAAATCCAAAAGGTCGTAGAACTTATTAATCCTTTTCCCAAAATCATCTTCATCTAGAAAATTCCTGATAACATATTCATCATCTAACCCCTCATGGTCATAAATATTGTTGATACTAGGAATCAACAACTTTTTGGCATTCTTGAGGAAGTATTCAGGGTCAACATACCTGAAATTTGTTGTGTTCATCTTAAACTAGCCCAACCATATGCTAAGACCAGGCAAATCCCTCTTTCCAACTGTGAAATTTGTTACCTTAAATTTCCAAGGGGTGAAAGTGCCCTTTTTGTGTGGAGCTAGGTGCTCCTTATCAGTCCATATCAATTGGCAAATAAATTCCATTAAGTGCACCCTTGGTGGTACAAACCTTGGAAGTATAAGTCACCAAGCCATTTATCAAGATACTCAAAAGGTCTTAGTAGTCTACGCACCTCGATAGGAAGACTAACAATATTTGTACCCATTAAATTTAGAATTGGATTGACAATCCAGTCTTGGAAACCACATAACTCATTCTCATTGGAAGTATAAATCCAAACCATCAACCAAAGTTGAATTGGGTTTGGCTAACCATTAATCATCATCCTTGGTCTCAACACGTTTACCTCCATATGGTTAATATTATAGAACAAGATCAAGTGCATCAACAGAGAGTAGCGCATGAACTTGGGTGGCTGATTGTCTTCTCTAATGCTTACCAAACCCTCATGCATTCTATCAATTACATATTGGATGTAATCATAGTTTGTGTTGACATGTGAATTCTATATGTCCAGAATGATCATTCAATTTTGTAGGCATCCTCTCCGCATCTCCATCTATACCCAACACCCTACACAACCCATATGCTAAATATTTCATGTAGAAATGGAGGTATTTGAATTCATATGGTGCATCCATCTTAGCAGATAGAGGGGCTATGTACTTCCCTGTCTTTGACAAAAATTGGGTGATCTGAGACTTCACCAAGTTTAATTTCTTTCTATATTTTTCTTTTTATTTTCTTAGATCAATTTCCATAGAGGAAGAGGCATAGGCACCAAAGGCCTTCATGAATGACCCTTGGTCCACAGTTACCAAGGAAGATTTGTCACTCTTCCTAATGTTCTTTGAGACTGGATCATAATTCATGGCCAAATCAATTAGTAAATATACATCTAGGAAGACATTAGGGATAATGAGTTTAGCCATGCCCAACTTCTAGGCACTACACACTGGGATCTTCTTAACCTGGTTACTATAAAAATAATTGAAAAATTGATAACCAGAGCATGAAGGATTGATTGGATCCCTACAATTTTCCATAGAATAAAAAAATATCTTATCATTTACCTTTTTATTTTGAGTTGATCTTGGGAGCAAGATATTGAATTCTTCTGAGTATTTCCTTTTCCCCTTCTCCTTCTCTTTTGAATCCTTAGCCCCTTCACTTGATGATACCCTAATCAACTCTGGCTGACACATTCTAAAATTTTTGAATATTCTCTTGTCTGCAACTAAGCACTGAAATATCATCTTTCACAAATGCAACTACACTATCTCTTAGCAAGGATCTTCTCAATTGTAACTCTCTAAAAATCTGAAAAATTTTTAAGTGTAAGAAAAGGAAAACATCTTGTCCTTATATCATTGTGCAATGAATGCAAAGAACTTATCGAGATCACATAAAATCCTTACACAATCACCTCAACATTAAATTATGCATATAACCAATTTCAAATTAGTTAGCCATGGCGTGTGAGGTTGACATGTCCATTTAATTCTTTGAAAGCAAGCACAAAGGCCATCATTGTTTCTTTCTGTCATAAACCCTCAAAAACTACTAAAAACCCTTATTTTACGCTGATTGGCCATTACTCTTTCACTATTTCCAACTAAGCCATGTACTTTTTACATGTCAGGCACTTTGATTTTCTTTGTCACCATGAAAACTAACCACACTTTTTTCTAGAGATTCAATGACTAAAACCTCCTCATGATCTCTGGACACTTTTCTTAACCTGGGTTTGATCATGAGACTCAACGATTGAAGCATATTTCTCAATCTCCAAACTTTTGACCTGACTAGGGTTCTATTACAAGATTAAGCGATCAAAGGATTCATGTAGTCTTTTAAATTTCAACTTAACTCACATCTAATCATGAGATTCAACGATTGGAGAAATCTCATAATCTCAAAACAATAGCTATAACTCTCATTTTGTTATGAGATCTGGAGATAACACATATCTCTTAGTCACTGAATAATTTACTTAACCCTAGCTTTGTCTCGAGATTCAACGATAGCCATTGATATTTATCTTTATCTATGGTGATCTCTTAATCACTGAATGTTTCATGCCTTGACCATCAAATTATGAGACTTGGAGATAACTGTTATTCATTTTCTCTTTAACCTTGTCACTAAATCTCTGAATGTTTAACAAATAACCACTCAAATCTTGAGATTCAGAGATAAATATGATCAGAAAGTCGCTAGATGTTTTGACTTAACCTTCAACCATTTGGAGATCACACGAAAACCACTATCTCATGATCTTAAAATATTAGGCTTAACTATGGTTATATCCTAAGAATGAGCGACTGAGGCATATCTTGCAATCTTGTTATCTTTTCTTTAACCATGGTTCCATTCTAAGATTGAGAAATAAGCCATTATTTATAAGTCACCAAATATTTCTCTTAACCCCAATAAGTTCTTGAGATTAAGTGCCAGCCCTTGATCTTTCTTATCATCTACGGTCATTGCCCAATCTCTGAATATTTCAAAACTTAACCACTACCTTACGAGATCAAGAGAAGACCGCCATGCCAGATCATTGAATGCTTAACAAATAACTACCAAATATCATGAGACTTGGAGAAAACCTTGTCTCTAGATCACCAAATAAAAGGAACTAACTACCGAAACTCAGAGATTAAGAGATAACCACAAAGACATTACTCATTCACTCAATCTCCAGATCTTTATACTTAACTTTTAAACTTCTCGAGACTTGGAGAAAAAGGGAAACAATAACCATATGCCAAATAAAAGACTTAAGTGACATGGAAAAGTAACACACAATTAGACCTTGGGTAGGGTTTTTACATTTAGATGAGGCAAGGTTCATAAAAACCTATGAAGAACAAAAGGACCTATTTCTCAAGCTAGGGAATTTTTCAAAAGATCTCAAAGGCATGAAAATTGACTAACATAACCAATTATGTTTGTGTTTATATTGAAGAGGTTATTTTTAAATCAATGTGTGATTGGTGTGATATTGAATGGATTAAGTGCAAGTTGATGTTGAATGAGTTGATTAAGATTTTGGGTTTGATCTTGTTAGATGCCTCTAATAAGTTGTTGAAAAGATGAAATATTGATTGGATCAAATTTATCCTTGGGAAAATATTGGTTATGATGGATTGTCTACATCAGAGTATCTAGTTGAATTCATGATACTTTCTCCTAAATCCACATTGGGTGGATATCCTATATTTATAGGAAGGCCTTGGTTAGATACACATGGTGCATACATAGGATGATAGTAAGAAGATATGACTATCTCAGATGGTTTGACTACAAAGAAGCTTTCCCTAAATCCTCCTGCACAACCACAACCTGAGATAGTAAATCTAGTATGGCCAGACCTAGGGGAAAAACTAGAGGAAGTTAACTCAGTTGTGTAGCTTATGGTGCCTAATAGAAATCCTTTCTTACAACTTTAGGAAGAGGATGAGGTAATCAACAACATTATGAAGAAAAAATATGGAATGAGTGAGAAACATATTGGTTTTTGATCAAATCAAGAGCGTTCATTGCAGCCCATCCTTCTCGTGTCTGGTTCATCAACCTTTCCCACAATTGAGAATTTTTTTCACAAATTTCTACCACATGAAGTTAAAATGCCATATCTTACTAGAACATAAATGACAAAGTTGAGTAATTAGCAGAAATAGCTAACTACTTAGTAGCTAACCTGATCCCTCCTCACTTTTCACAAAAAAAGAGAAGAGATTGTTGATTGAGAAATTTTTTAACTTTTATTAGATAATTGACTTCTTAGTTTACATAGGCCTAGATTGGGTCATGAGAAGATGTGTCAGAGAAGATAAAACTTATGAAATTTTGCATGCATGCTATGATGAGCCTTGTGGAGGTCATTTTGTAGCCGATAGAAAAATAATGAAGTTATTGACTACAAGATACTATTGGACTACTTTACAGATGGATACAACTCAATACACAAGGAAATGTGATAGGTGCTAAAGGATGGGGAGGCTTACCAAGTTAGATAAGATGCCACTATACCCCTAGGTAGTTGTAATACCATTTGATAAATGGGGATTGGATTTTTTTCCCCCATTGATCCTCCATCCAATGGTAAGTCATAGATTTTAGTATGTACTAACTATGTCACAAAATGGGTCGAAGCCAAGCAAATGAAGCATGCAAAAGATAATGAAGTAGTAGAATTATTGTATGAGGAAATATTCACTAGGTTTGGAGTATTGAGAAAAAATGTAACAGATCAGGGGGATCAATTTACCTCAACCTTGATAAAAACCTTGGTGAATAAACACAACATTAAGCATAGGAAATCAAGTCCCTATCATTCATATGCCAATGGGAAAGAAATTATAACCAATAGGGAAATTAAATCTATCTTGACAAAAATAGTATAAGTTCATAGAAAGGATTGGGAAAATAGGCTATCAAAAGCAATTTGGGCCTATAGAACTACATGGAAGACAATAATATGTTTTACTCTATTTGAAATGCTTTTTGGAAAGGCAGTTGTCATGCATATTGAATTTGAGCATAAGACCCTCAAGACTACATTACAACTTGACATGAATTTATTTGTAGTCCAAAAAGATAGAGTCCTACAATACAATGCCTTGGATGAAATAAAAAATTAGTCCTGTAGCAAAAAAGGTTATTACAGAATAAAGGAATGAAATGACATGAAAAACATATAAAGGATAGGAAATTTTTCCCTAGAGACTAGGCATTACTCTATGATTCTAGATATTAAGAAACTATGAGAAATATTTAGAGTTGTTGGCTAGGACCATATGAGATTGAAGAAGTCTTTCAGAATGGATCTGTTCAATTATCAACCATTGATCTAGTCAAATTTAAGTTGTTGGTCAAAAATAATAGATTGATGTTTTATCACAAACATGCCACCAAGGAGGAGTTCATGTATCAATTCAAACCTTCTAAGGACTCTGAGATTCCTACAATAGAAGTCATATGACTTCCTATTGTATTACCTCTTTAACTTTTTGTGTTGCATGCAATCATAATAAATCCATCCACATCTCGTGGATGTAATTTTTATATGTAATAAAAAGGTGCCTCAATTGCATTCCACCTAGCTTCTACTTCACTCCAAATCCACTTCACGGAGTCATTCAGATTTACTTCAAGTCGGGATGATGTCAACAAAAGTATTGCTCAACCTAAACTACACTAATTTGCATTAATTACTAAAGTTACATCAATAAAATAGCTATGCATCTATATTTATTTATTATTAGATACATTTATTATGCCATGATTTAATGATATATATGAATTGCATATAAGTACAATCCTACTTGTCCTCTAATATCCATATGTGTGGACACATGTAAAACTTTGAGTTTGGGGGGGGGTGGGGAAATATTTTTGGTCATGTCATATTTGAGTCCATGTCACCCATGTTTGTAGGAATAATTTCACATGTTTTTTTTTTTCAGTTAATGAGAATGATCAAAGATAAGAGTACCACCTTGGATATCGCTCATGAATTCTACAAGGCATACCTATCATCTCCTGCAGCCATTAGGAGTTTAATCTATGAATTTAATCTACATAATTATGCAGTGCCATTGACTATTAAATGCAATCCCCTTCTCTATATTGTAGATATTCATTTGAGAGCACTGATGTCATGGATCAACAATGAGATTAGTATGGGAGAATAGTCACATGAATATAGATAAAATGAACATAATATAATTTTTCCCTTAAGATCCAAGGCCATAAAACCTAGGGATTTATATTATGATTAGCTGAGATTGCTTTTCCCCCTTACCAAATTAAAGCCATAAGAATAGGATTCTACCCTTAAGAGACAAAGCTTATAGGGAATTTGAGAAGATGACTAGATTTGAGCAGAAAATTATGATTGGACACTTGGTCCAAAGGTGGAATAGTTTTCCTATGGAACTCAAGAAATTCGAACCCCATTCCCTTGTCAACTACAAACAAGCAATGCAATGGGCACCAAAGTATATCAATTTGGGTAGAGTGAAGCAACAAGGTTGGTTACCATTTACCTTTCAACCATCTACACTATTGTGGCCATTATATAGTTACAGTAATGATGAGGAAGGCTATAATGAAGAGATAGAACATCACAGGTGGGAAAAGATGGAAAAAATGAAAGGGTTTTATTAGAGTTTTACACAGGGTGGCACTGGATAGAGAACTATTGGCTATTTCAAGACACATGCCAAGATTAGGAATTTATTAGCTGCTAGAGGACCAAAAATGGAATAATTTTTGGGGAAAATGATAAGCTTAAACATTGGATCAATGATTATGTCACTTTGTTGTGTTTTCTCTATCATGTTCCTAGATTTTGTAAAATTTTGTGTCATATACTTGGTTTATAGTTGTCTTTAGTCAACCTTATGGACTTGGTATCATAGAACTAAATATTATACTTTAATATCTTTGTGATGGATTAAAGACACTTATATATGGTTATATATGGAATCTATATATATTAGTATAAGTTATGTTTCAATAAATATTTACTCTAATGATGGATGAATATATATGTATTGCATATGTTTTATGTATGTTAACATTACGATATACGATGATTAATGGAGTAGTACAATAAGAATTGGCACTCAAGGAGGTCATGTTTGGGGACCATGTCAAATTAGTTCAATGAGGATCAACATGGAAACAATCAAAAGATAAATTGGTTACAAATCATAGAGAAAGTCAAGACTTTAAATGACCATTATTAAGTATGGAGTAAATCTAGAAAAGAGTGGACACAACTATATTTACTCCTGATGTAGTTGACATTTAACCATTTTTCATTTGATGGTTGACTCTCCTTTCTAGTTTAAGTAATAATTTCATCCACCTATTCCTTTGGGCATGAATTAGTTAGAAGTAGTTAGGTAGAAGCTTTTGGTTATAAATAAGAATGTAAAAATTTCTTCAAAAGTTATCTCAATGAGATTAAGATTCCATGTAATAGAATTTTCTTGTTTCAATACAGTTTTAGTTAAGTCTTGGTCATGCTTTTTAATCAAGTACTTTTTGATGAATGAATAAAGCAATGAATTTTTGAGTTCATAGTGTGTAAATGATTTCTAGATACTCATCCAAGGGGGCCCACTTCATAAGTAGTCCTTTTCAATTTCAACATTATTTTTCTTCATCTTTATTTACAAGTTTTAAAGTTTTCTTATTCCTACAATCGATAGAAGTGATTTTCTGTGGCTGTTCTTATAGCCAAGGCAGACAAAGTAGTTCCTATCTGCATATCTTGAACTTTTCTATAGTAGTTTTCATAGCTTCAACTTTAGCATTTGGATTCTGTCAAGAATTTGAGTTAATTATATCCTAAGCATTTAAATTTCAACATTGTTTTCCTTAAGCTATAGGATAACATAGTCTTCATAGGAACTTAGTGCACATACAATATTGAACCATTTCAAGTTCACGTACCCTGGGTTGACAAGTAAATTAGACTTTTCTACAATAAAGATAGCTACTCATCTTGGATGTCCAATCCCTCAGTTGTGCTTCATGGCCTAGTTATTGATGTAATAAGGAAGTCAAACAATTAGATTATTTTCCTATGGTAAGCCAGGGCACGTTAAAATTCATTTTCCTTAGAAATCAATGCAAGTTTCAAACCAAACATAGATGATCTCAAAGCCTATTGTGGGTGATGTAGGTAGATCCCATAAAGTGTTAGCACCTAAGAATCAAGCCACCATGTTTGCTACTTTAGGCAGAGGATAGGTAGTTTATTTTGGAGCCTATACACATCTTGTAGCAGTAGAGAATGACCTTGGGTTGAGTAATAAACCTAGTATGGATCCAATGGGACCTGGATGATGATTCATCATCATCATGGGAAGATTTAGTATTTGGTTATTTAATGTGTATTACCTTTGAGGATTTATATGTGCTAGGGTGTATTTGGTTTTGTGGTGAATTGTATCTGGATTACACATGATATTTTCTTTAGTTTTTTATATGAGGACATGGATGTTTTATGATGTGATGGACACTTTGATGTTGTGAGTTTTGTGTGTATGTTTTCTATAATTTCTTCAATGATATATGATATTACATGGATATATGTTGGTACTATGAGATCAATGTTTATGTTTTATCTATGCTATGATATATACCTTTGTATGTTATAGAGAATATTTATTTCTTGAGATCTTTACTTAAATTTGACATTATATTGTTACGTTGATAGTATGTGATAAATGATTATGCTTTTTATGTTATATGTTAGTTATTAATCACATTTTTATGATTTACTGATGTACTAACTATACTGATAATCAATTTTTCTCTATCTATGTGTTGATCATGTTTGATGTGTTTATATGGGGAGGAACAAAGCCATAGATACTAATTCATGAGATCCACATGATGTCTCATCTCCTCTTCATTTTTTGTTACTATTTGATATTATATATATGTATATGTATATATTTCATCTTTTTGATGTAGATTTGGAGGTACCAGATATTAACTCTCATGAATTGGAAGGATTGAGCATGCCTTTACTCAATGGAAGTTCTTGATATGGAGATATCATAAGGCCCAATACTTTTATAACCAACTCATCCAACATTCCATACCAATTCAAGTTCCTTGGAAGACATCACCGAATCCTTCTTTTCCCCCTACATATGCTTAATACGCGAGCATGTCGTTTATTATCAAGTTTTCATGTCATCTCTTGATAATTGATTTTATTCCATGTTGGTGGTATTATGTTGTTCTTTTGATGATCTTGTTGTGATTGGATCTTTGGGTTGCCTTGTGATCTCTTGTGTTTGATATTTTTATCTAGTTATGATGTTTAGTTATAGACTATTAAAATATTATTATTATTTCTATCTGAATATATGATTGGGAGATATACGATTTCCAAGAGTAATTTAAACCCAAGGGGAGAGGATGTAACATCCACCCTTTCCTTCTATTGTGTTTGGCTTGTGATTGCGCTTGACCTTGTGTGTCCTTCATGTTTGTGAGTGTTTGGTCATCTTTCTCTATTTTATGATTAATTAAATGAATGAAAATGATTATTAAATTGATGTAACAAAATGAATTATGATGAAATTAATATAATTTTATTAAATTTTATTTAAATTAATTAATTGATTATCATTACCTTATAATTTGTGGATTAAAATGTAACATATAATAAATAAAAATATTAATAGAATAATTAAAAATATTTGAAAGAGGGAGTTTGACAAAAAAAATTGCACTCCACAAAATTCACACGGTCATAAACAGATACCTATTGGTCTTGGAGCCGAGGTAAGAGTTTTAGTGATCTCCATGGCATTGTTTCGATCATAGAGAATCTTACACGGAGGGGCACAGGGTTCATTGGTGTTTAGATATTGGATCACACATGCCTTCCAATCAAAATCATGTTCCTCATTTTAAATCCAACCTTCTTCGATTCCATTTCAGAGGTTCTCAAAATCAAAATGGATTCTATTTCATTGGATGCCTACATTAAGCACTAGGGAAAATACAACTTACCCTACTTTAAGATGTAATCATCTAGACCGTTCATTTCCCATTCAATCTAAGGATGCACAGATTCATTTTTAGGGCTTTCATGGTGTTCATCCATTCAAGAATCATTCTATCCATTCCTCAAATATTTTATCTCATTTAAAGATTTTTAAATCTGCATTTGTAGCTCAAAATATCTAGAAGCTTGATCCTCTCAACAAGAAGAAACAACCTCTTTTTGACATTTGTGCAGAAGATCCCTTCTAATGATTTGGATAAATGGGTGTCTTCTTCCAAAAAACTCTTGGTCTACACAGTTTATCAAAAGATAAAGGTCGATCCTTCCCCTTTAGGTGCTCCCTTCAATCCAAAGTCCTCTGCATCCGTGAAGGTGCACTTTAAGCATCCTCTCATATGAAATGTCTAATAAGTTTAAAAAGAAGCAAAAAATTTGGTGGCAAAAGCATTCCTCTTCTCTTCAGTCCAAAGCAACTCAACAAATGATCATTAAGGAAATGCCATGCTTTCAAAGGATTGGATGCTTCCCTACAGTATTGATCAACAATTCCATGGTCATGTTTTCAATGTTACCCTTACAAAGGATCAACTACTTCCACAGATTAATGAATTGAGACAATGAGCCATAATCTATAAGTTTTGAAAACTCAACTATCACTCCAAAATTTGCATGATCTTCCTTTTTCTTCATGGGATGGTATTGATCAATTGTTTGATTTAGATGAGGGAAAGGGTATTTTTATTGTTATTTTTCATTCTTGACAAGATAGAGATTTTTTTTTTCAAAAATAAGTCTTGGGTTTTTAATGGATTTGGATTATGTATGAATGCATGTTCTCCAAATTTTAGTGCATCTATGTTTGATTCTCACTTTGTCCCTTCTAGATTCAATTTAATTCTCTTTTATTGGAATGTAGAGAGTTGCATCTAATTAAAATCTTTTCAAATCAAACGGGTATCTTCTTAAGGCATGACACGACTATTTTTCATAACCCTATAAAGGATGTTAGGGTTTGTATTCTGCTTGATATAAAAAAACCAATGCTGCATGAGATCTGTATTAAGTCAATCTTTGGGATTTGGGTCCAATGAGTTCTTATAAAAAGAAAACTATTGAATGCCATTTTTACATTAGACAACGACTAGAAATTTGGATGAACAAATTCCCCTCTTGGAAGAATGATGAAATTAATCTAAGGTTCCTTTTGGGTTGGGTCTCAACCATCTAGATAGCTCAATCGAAGATAAATGTGAAACTATTCACGAGGAGGCCTTTGCTGGTTCGATCTTGGAGAGGTTGTAAAAACAATCTTAAACAAAAGATCTTTTTGTATTTTTTAGAATCTTTTAACGAAAGCAATTTCTAAAACATATAAATGTAAATTTAATCTATAATGATCAATTTTCAGAAAATGTAAATAGAAAGGTAACGAGAATTGAATGAAAACTGTAGAAAGTGAATCTAACAGACATAAACCATCATTGCACAACCTAGCAAATTAAATTACCATGTAGATGAAGAAAACCCACAAAATATAGATCTGAATAACTCACAACCCCAATTTTGTAGATGCAATCATCAATGGAAATAAATGCAAATGTAAGATATGTAAAAATTCATCATATCATGAAGCGACCACGAACTAGTGCACACATGAGAAAATTTTATCTTGAAGCACCAAAGAATAATCTTCCCAATAATTCGTCACAAGACAATACAACAATTATAAACACTAGATTAATAAATTCATAGATCAAAATCACCATACAATCAATTGGCTCTTTGAAGCAAAATAATGAGCAAACACACATCCATAAACTTCACAAAGATAGTAGAAAATTATCACACCATGATTGAAGCACCAATTGTATATATTGTAATACAATAATAACCGATCATAATTACATTGTTGATTAACAATTTATATAGCTTCACCCTTTAGGGAAAACAAGAAATTCATAGCTAGGGTTTCAGCTACTCATGAAACTTGGCAAATAAATTTAAACTAAAGTTTACTAAAAGGAAAATCTTCTTAAAGAAACCCTAAACTATCCAGCATATATTTAATCCATGTGTATTACAATTTCAAAGCCTAAGATGTATTAAAAAACTCAAAATCTATTCTGGAGTTCCACCGTTCTTCTTCACATCTTTCTTCAAAACTTGTAGTTCTTCCCATAAATCCTCATCATGGCTCCTCTTTGAGATTCTAATTGATGGATATCTTCAAAGCATGCAAAAATGACCCAAAACATGCAGTTAATCAAACTAAAAATTCACTATAGAAGACTGGAAGTCTTTGACAACAACGACCCATAAATTTTGGACCCTGACCCCTACTTTGAAAAAGAACTCTTGAAAAAATTTGACTAAGTCAAAACTCTATGCCAGACAAAATTTTGGACTTTTTGAGGTCGAAATGCTGAAAATCTTAAACTGAAAATTTGGCTAAGTGTCAAAAATTTCTTCCATGCAAAAATTGACTTAGTCCAAAACTAAACACTTAGTTGCTAGGAAGGATTTATGAATGTGCCTTTCAGAGTCTCTCTACTATCTCTTGGACTTCTTCAAAATCTGCCATTTGGATACTCCCAAGGCATTCTTGTTGCTTCTCTCTGAAGGCAACCAATTCGGTAGCAAAATATTGTATCTCCTCCTCTCCAGCCAACATCTTTTGAATATCCTCCTTTTGATAGAACTTTTGTTGGAGGTCGTCCTTCATCTTTACACCATTCAAAATTTCCATTAATTGATGTACGATGTCTTTTATAGGGTACATGGTTTGGCTATCATCATCATCATAAAAATCTAGGTCTAGACCTTCGAAGAATTTTAGTAATTCCTCTACCCAAATCATTCCTTCATCTCTCTTTTTATTGATCCAGCTTAAGCATTTCTAATAGATATTCAGTGCTTCAGTTATATCCTTGATCTACACTTCAAAACTGTCCAACTCAGAACCTTCATAAATCTTTACCAAAATTTGGAAGCATTTCTTCCTTGTTATCTTAAGGTCATCCAAGACCTTCTTCCGTTTCTCTATCTGTGCCTCTAATCCTTCCTTGATGCTGATCATATCCACCAATTTGGTGATCTCCCAAAGAATTCCTCTAAAAGGTCTCAGAATTGTCCTTAAGGCAGCCCTTGCAAACTCCTCAAAGTCAGCCTTCCAATTTGAAAAAGCATGAATAAAAGAATGTGGTATATCTATTGGCATTTGAGGAGAAACTCTCTTTTCCAAAATAGCCTTTAATGGGGCCTCTGGGTTGCTAAGGTCAATGGGACTTGTCATTTTAAGAATGAATCTTTTCATTGCCTTATTTTTCTCCATCAAAACTTTAATCTTCTCCTCATCCTTATCCTTAAATTCTAGAGCGTGCTTTAGTCCCAATGTGTGTAGATCTCTATAGTTTTGTTGACTATTAGCGACTCACACTTAGTCATATATCTAGGCAATGATGGTTGGTCATCACTGCGACTAAGTCATTATGTAAAGGCCGAGCTATGTAATGTTTACTTACCGAGCAGTAGTACTGCCGAGTAAACTTATGGTCACTGTGTATTGTAGTAGTATACCGAGTCTTGTATACAATGATTATTGAGCACCAGAGTTATCAACATATGCCAACTACAGTGGATGCCGAGTATCAGAAACTGCATTTGCTGAGTTAGCCAGAGAATGACATAAGAGTTTGTTTTTGCCACAGTGATCGAGGTAAACAATTTTGGCCGACATCTATGTTTTGTATTTTGTCTATTGAGATAATTACGGAGGTAATTACACATCTGCTTAGTAATCATTGATCCCTATGCTATACCTAGAGCCAATCAGAAATTAGTAAGACTTAAGCGAAAAAAGGAATTAATCTAAGCCATAGATCCTGAATAAGTAAAATGTTTTTGTTGATGATAAAAGGTCAAGATCTAAACCCTAAAACATAGTAGCAAGGGACAATGAACGTAAAGAGTGTAAGTAGAAAGGTATGATTTAGAAAAGGGAAGCATACAAAGACAGAGTTCAATGACCAAGCTAAGCAGTGAAAGAACACAAAAGAGATGGATCTCATAAATGAGATCAACATCACACAATAAAGAGAAGATCTGTTATCTTCATACAGTGCAAACTGAAAGATCGGGTACTGAGACATTCTAGCCATCTATCAGGGTAAATCTCTTAACCGAGTAGTCCTAATTGACTTTTTGTAATCTCTTAACCAAGTGCTTACTTTATTGTAAGTTTCATATCCTTTTACAAGGTAGACTGTATAAGTCTTTTAGCTTTTAACAGAGTAGACCCCTCACAAGGTAGATCAAGTTTTGATCAAATTTTGTAAGCCCTAATAGGAAAATTTATTACTATAGTAGTGAAGATTTGTGGGTGTCATCCCCACCTCAGTTTTACCTTTCAAAGGTTTCTAGGTAAGCAAAATCTTTGTGTTTTGAATGTTTTCATGGATAATGTTTTAGTTTGTTAGTTATTTAATTATTTTCAAAATGGGTGATGTTATACAAAAGTTTTATTCATATGTGAATGGTTTAGTAGGTGATTTCTGATTCACCCCCCCCTCTCAGTATCACATTTCCCAGTTATATTTCCAATAATTGGTATTAGAGCTACAAGGTTTCTCATAAGAAGTCTAACCACTTGAAGAAAAAGATCTTGAGATGGAAGTTTATAAACTGGGAAAGGTCATAGAGAATTAGAAGATTGATGTATAGCTAGCATTACAACAACTGGAAGCAGCTAGAGGCGAACTGAAGAAATCCTTGAGCAAAAGAAGAGAAATTACTATTCAGCAAAATGAATCACACTATCAAGAAGAAGATACCACTAGATTATTTGACAATAGAAATACTATAGAAATTGATAAAGCCATAAAAGAGTTACTGGAGAAGAATACCATATTGAATGGTGACATCAGGAATCTAAAGAGAGAACAAGAGATTCAATCTGTCAGACTTTGTGAAGTTGTTGAACAAAAAAAGAAAGCTAAAGATGACAAGATAATGCCCGAAGAAGACAAAATACAAATGGTAATGAGACTGGATGAAAGGACAAGTGACATGTAGAGGTTGACAAATAATCAACTGGACATGGTAAATCAACTAATACTAGTTAATCAAGAGTTGGGCAGAAAAGATATGGAAACCAACCAACTGAGATCCAAGAATGATCAATTAAAGCATGAACTTAGAACTGAAAAGGAAATCAATGAAAGGATGAAAAAACCTAATGAAGCTGCAAAATATTTTGAAGAGCTGTTAAGGTCACCTAGAATATCTGACGATAGATCTAGACTTGGACTAGATTAACATGCTTCATCTACTATAGAAGGAGAATCATCAAAGAATGGAGAACAAAAGAATGAAAAACCAAAGAACAACAAGCCCGCATGCCATCAATATGGAAAGCCAGGACATACAGCCAACATATGCAGAAGTAAACATGGTAAGTTTGAATCTAAACCAAAGTTCAATGGACATTGCTTTAACTTTAAGAAACATGGACATCAGGCACATGAATGTAGGTCTAAGGTCAGTTACCCACCTACTTCACCTAAGTTTCAAGGCAATTGTTTCAACTGTCAGAAGTATGGGCATAGAGAATTTGAATGCAGGTCTAAACCAAGATGGTCATCAAATGAGAAAACTAAGTCACCTGTGAAAAACAACTCATACAACTAGGATTACAACACATGGTATAGTTGTCATTATTGTGGAAAGTATGGACACATTGGAGAAAATTGCATGAAGACTCATTTCGGAGGAAAATCCAAAAGCTGGATGACTGGAAGCATGGTGTGTTACAAATGTAATAAGATAGGTCATCTTAAGAAAGACTGTAGATTACCTATGCCAAGAAATAATCAAAATCTGAATGGAGGTATCTGTGAAAAATTGAAAAACCAGATGGACAAGACATGGAAGAAGAAAGAAGAAGGAAGCACTAGTGAAACTGGCACATCCGAGGTCACCCAATCTGATGGATCAGGTGATCATACTTCTTCTAATTAAGCATAAAAGGTATGTTTGGAACTGAACATTACAAAGCTTTATTTAACATTAGTTCCTAACATAAAGACTGAGTAGAAGTCCAATCTGCATAATTAAAGATGCATTAGAACACATCTAAGAAAAATATAAAATTTCTTTTGATGCCGAGTGACAATATTCTAACCGAGATATCAGCATATGCCGAGCACCTGTTATGGCCGAGATGCTATAGGTACCGAGCTATGTCCTAACAATTATTTTGACTAAGTTTATGTTAACCGAGGTTAGCATGAGTTAGCCAAGATAGCTATATTCCACTTTCAAAATTTTGTATGGAGCATTTATGAGGCCCTAACTTCACTTTTTAGAATCTATAAAGGAGAAAGTTTCCCTTCATTTCATTTCACCTAGTGATTTGAGATTTCTTTGAGTGATTGCAAGCACGATCAATCAGTTTATCTAGCCGATTCTGAATCTCTATAGTGTGTCATTCACAAAAATTATTTATAGGATACTTGCGAGAAAAAAGGTACATACCGAGCAAACATTTCTTTGCAAAATTTTATAATTTGAAATGGCATCATCATCTGCTACAATGAAGAAACAAGGGATGGAGGTTTTCAATGTGCAATTGGTAAGGAATGAGGTCTACAAGCCACGAATCTTTAAGACAATTTCAAAATCCATGATTAAAGGAGATTTGAATGGAGCCCTATCTTCGATTCTACAAAATGTGTTGATGATGAATGACATTAGGTCATGTTATATGTGTAAAATTGGGGAAATCGGAGATTACAAGATTAGGGAGGCATATGAAAAGTTATGTGTCAACAGAGTGTTGAAGCCGGAGTATAAATCGGTTGCCGAGCAAGGGTTAGTGGATGCCCTAGATTTCCCATAGAATTTCAAGGTTGAATGGATAAAAATTGTGTTGAGTCAAGTACATGACATGCAACTATGGCTGGAAGATGGACCAGTGAAGATAATGAAGGAAATGATCCAACAAGTCATTGGTTATCCTTCAATTCAAGGGAAATGAACAATGAAGTGTTCAAGCAAAGAGGAGATACAGGAAAACACACAAGTTGTATGGAACAAATGAGGTATGATGATCTCTACTATTATAGATCTAGAGATTGACTTTTCTATTAGGGTTATCTCACACAAGTTCTACCAATCTAGTTAGTTGGACAGTGTCCCCTATATGGTAGTGGACTAGGCATGGAAAATCATTAAGAAAGGGAAAATGTATGATCTTGTCGAGCTCTAGCTGAGTTAGCTTGCTGAGAACCTCAACTCAATCCGGACTACAAAGAACTCAATGTGTAAGTTTGGCTCTTTGCTAATCTGCCTATTCTTTTATGTAAAGAAGATTTTTCCTACTCATGGAGGTGTGATATGGGATAAGAAGAAACCCATTACTATGAAAATCAGTGAGTTCATAGGTTAGATAGGAGATAGCTTTAATGGAGTAATGGACAATTATTTTGTTGAGTTTAAAAAGAAAATGAGGAAGAGGAGCAGAATCCCTGTGTCATTAGTTGAGAAGTACAGTAATGATATATGTTTTCTAGTTGACACAGATTTCACTTATGCACAAGCAGTCCTTCCTAGGGTTTCATGGCTCATGCCACTACCCTATGAAATTAATATAGATGAAGCTACTGCTACCATCACAACCCTCTTAGCTGAAGAAATTGATAGCAAGGTACCCTCTTTTGGGACATTTGAGGAAGCCAAATAAAAAATCTCTTTAGGTTTAACTACTGCAACCTTAGAGAGGAAGAGAAAGAAGATAGTAAAGAATGTAGAGAAGTATGTGAAAGAATCAAACAAGGATGCTCCACTAGAATTGACCCAAGGTTTGGGAGAAGATGAACTGAGTGAATCAAGTGACAGTGAAGAAGAAGAAAAAGAAACTCAAGTAGAAGAGAAGAAAGGAAAGAAAACAATAATTTCCGAGCCTCCGACCAAGAAAAGAATACTAAAACCTAGAGTATCTTCAACACCTGTGCTAAGGCCTAGAACAAGAGGAACAACTACTGAAACTCCTAAGGTATCCCCTATTTCCAGTAAGCAAAAACTTGCACAACCTAAGGCTGTGCCAAGTAAAGGGAACAAAAGATTGAGAAGGAAACTTGTATTGGTACAAGAAGATGATGAGGAAACTGAAAGTGATGAAGAGGTGAAGAAGGAGATTGCACTACAAGATGCTAAATCCACTATGGATGAAATATGGCACAAGATCAAAAACTCTGTAGGAGTGGATGACTTGAAAGAGTTGAAATTTGGAAGTTTGAGTATAGGAGAGAAAGAGAAAGTAGAAGATGCTATTCTTGAAATGCTTTGTACTTTCAAGATGTTACCCATTCAATTGGAGAATTGAATCCCAAAGGAGCTAAGCAACAGGGTTGCAAAAAAATGG
Source organism: Chamaecyparis obtusa (assembly GCA_027943335.1). NCBI lineage: Eukaryota > Viridiplantae > Streptophyta > Pinopsida > Cupressales > Cupressaceae > Chamaecyparis > Chamaecyparis obtusa. The sequence goes on from BSBK01004491.1 coordinate 1,400,788, forward strand.
GAATATGTCTTGAATACCAAAAAACAATTAAGGGAGAGCACTTTAGCACAAGTGGAGTCAAGTCTCACCCCTACCAACATTAGAAAAATTATGGAGAAATACCAAGCAAAATTTGATCCTAAGCTTAGAGCTTATCTAATCCTTCAACACAAGGTTGAGGATGTAGTACAGGAAAGTATCAAAATTTGGAAAATAATATATGGATTGTTGATTGACAAAACTGAAGGTGCTAGTACATCTAAGGATGTCGAGCCTAAAATAGAGCAATTTGTAATGGAATCATCTATTCCGGAGAAAAAAGCTCCTAAGGTAGAAGAAACTCAGAAGGAATCTGAAGTGCACATTATAGATATCACAGAGGATACACTAGTTAAGAATCCTATATTAACTAAGGAAGATATACAGGCCGAGACAGCTAGAGATACATCTTTTCTTGGAAGTAACCCAGCACTCTTGCAAGTCAAAGCTTATCTGACAATTGATGGGACACCAACTGGTAACACTACCCCCACCAAATCTGAAGTTGTTACAGTTGATCCATTAGTTGGCACTGGTACTACCAAGGAACCAAAGAAGCCGGCACCAGTTACTCAACCAACATCTACCAAGGAGATTCACCAGGAGAAAGAGGAAAAGACAGCGGAAAAAGTTACTAGTTTTTATGTGGAGGATAAGGGAACTAAGGAAAACCAAGGAAAAGACAAATTTAATGAGGTGCAAGAGCCTACAGAACAAGAATCAATACAAGCTCTTGTACAGATGCCAAGTGGGAGCACACCGAAGAGAGCACACAAGTAGAAAATGGAAGTCTTCTCACCTGAGGTAACCATTGATGAAGTTATTACTATTCCTAAATGGGACACTGATAACTTATCTTATGAGCAAATACAAATTTTGAAAGATTTATTGTTGAGGAAAAGAAGACAAGAAGAATTGAGAAGAGAACATCATCAAAAATAGGTTCTGTATGAAATCAAAGATATATTTAATGATCATTATGAGTTATCAGATGTAAATAGTTCCACTCCCATATTGGAACAACTTGTTCACATTGTTCAAAAGGTAAATAATGACATCTGTTGCACCAGTGATAAATTGTTTGAGTGGTTAGAAAGAAATTTTGAGACCAAAATGCTGGAGAAAGTATCTGCCGAGATAGTAGTTAAATAGGTTGCACTTTCTACTTTGGTAGTGGAGACCAAAGAAGTCATTATCAATGCCAACTCTCTGCTCACCAAATTGTGTAATATTGAACAATTCATTAAGGAGAATCGATGTTTGATTGATCAACTACAGCAAGAACTTAAAACCACAAGTCAGTCTGTAAGTATTGATCTAGATCACAGTTCCAATCATTATGTCAAGATAATGCATACTCAAGGAAAGATAGCTGAGTTGATGGCTAATGATGGAAAGATTAGATCTCGCCTACTTTCTATGAAAACAATTCTAACACCTCACCTAGAGGCATTACAGAGAAAGTTGGTCAAGGCTAAAGAATTAACCAAAAGGGATCCGAATCTATCTACTACCGAGAGTCTAATAAATCTAGTTGCCAAGCTACAAGTGCATTCTAAAGTGTTAACTATTGCTACTGGAGGATGGGAAACTGCACTACACATGGTTATGATGCTCCACAAACCATTTCTAGAGAAACATTTTGAGATCCCCACTCCAGATGACATTCGGTGTGTCAAAATAAAGGGGGAAGTTAAATCATGACATGACAACGAGGAAGGTAACAATTGTAAATTTTTGCATGTATATATATCTCAGGGGGAGTATTTGAGTATTTTTGCATATACTACATATTTTTGTAAAGGACATGTAATGTCATGATAAAATGTTTTTGTCACTAATGTCAAAGGGGGAGATTGTAGATCTCTATAGTTTTGTTGACTATTAGTGACTCACACTTAGTCATATATCTAGGCAATGATGGTCGGTCATCACTACGATCGATTCATTATGTAAAGGTTGAGCTATGTAATGTTTACTTACCGAGCAGCAGTACTGTCGAGTAAACTTATGGTCACTATGTATTGTAGTAGTATACTGAGTCTAGTTCTACCAAGTCTTGTATACAATGATTACCGAGCACCAGAGTTATCAACATATGCCAAGTACAGTGGATGCCAAGTATCAGAAATTGCATTTATTGAGTTAGCCAGAGAATGACATAAGAGTTGGTTTTGGCATAGTGATCGAGGTAAATAGTTTTGGCCGACATCTATGTTTTGTATTTTGTCTATTGAGATAATTACGGAGGTAATTACACATCTACTTAGTAATCATTGATCCCTATGCTATACCTAGAACCAATCAGAAATTAGTAAGACTTAAGTGGCAAAAGGAATTAATCTAAGCCGTAGATCCTGAATAAGTAAAATGTTTTTGTTGATGATAAAAGGTCAAGATCTAAACCCTAAAACGTAGTAGCAAGGGATGATGAATGTAAAGAGTGTAAGCAAAAAGGTATGATTTAGAAAAGGGAAGCATACAGAGATAGAGTTCAGTGACTGAGCTAAGTAGTGAAAGCACAGAAAAGAGATAGATTTGATAAATGAGATCAACATCACACAGTAAAGAGAAGATCTGTTATCTTCATACAGTGCAAACCAAAAGATCAGGTACTAAGACATTCTAGCTAGTGTATCAGGGTAAATATCTTAACCGAGTAGTCCTAACAGACTTTTTGTAATCTCTTAACCGAGTGCTTACTTTATTGTAAGTTTCAAATCCTTTTACAAGGTAGACTGTATAAGTCTTTTAGCTTTTAACAAAGCAGACCCCTCACAGGGTAGATCAAGTTTTGATCAAATTTTGTAAGCCCTAACAGGAAAATTTATTATTGCAGTAGTGAAGATTTGTGGGTGTCATCCCCACCCCAGTTTTACCATTCAAGGGTTGCTAGGTAACCAAAATCTTTGTGTTTTGAATGTTTTCATGGATAATGTTTTAGTTTGTTAGTCATTTGATTATGTTCAAAATGGGTGATGCTATACAAAAGTTTTATTCATATGTGAATGGTTTAGTAGGTGATTTATGATTCACCCCCCCTCTCAGTATCACATTTCCCAATTATATTTCCAACAATGTGGCTAATGTTTTACACCCTTCCCTCGTAGGCTCACCTAGATCCACTTCTTCAAAAACATAGTCTTTGGGAGTTATTTCTACCACACTAGTGTCAATTTTTGGCACCACTACTTGTGATTTCCATCGGCCCCTATGATCTTGAGTAACTTAATAAAGAATTCTCACCTAGGCACTTGATTCTCCTTGGTGGAAAGCTTGTCCTAACACTGCCATATTAGTGTCTTCTTCATCAGAATATACCAATAGCCTCGATTGTATTCTTTGGTAAACCAAGTAGATTTGGTAAAGGCAGTTATTGGCTCATATGGTGCTATCAAAACTGAGGTCACCTATTCTTATTTTTTCTCATCCTCTTGTTCTACTGGTGCCTCTGATCTTACTTCTTCCTTCTCTTCTTCTCTTACCTCCTTTGACTCTTCTCCTTTCGACTTCTCATTGACCTCGCTCTCATGAGGAAGGGCACTCTGTTCTTCTCCTATCTCATTTTCCTGCTTCTGTACTTCTTGTTTTTTTTCCTCAGAAGAAGGTATGGAATGAGATGGTGGAGGAGTGGGAAAATTAGGTGGAGGAGTAGGCATAGGTGGTGGAGTAATAGGCATTTGGGGTGTTGATTAAGGAGGAACAAGAGCCTGAACTGGAGGTGGAGTTTGAGCAAGAGGAGGAGTTGGAGGAAGAGGAGAAGTTTTAGGTGAAGGAAAAGATGGTGGAGGTGTGGGCATATGTACCAAAGGAGGAGTTGGAGTAGGGACTTGGATTGGCAGAGTATGGAGTGGAGGTTGAAGTGGAGGATTTGGAAGTGGAGCTATTGGTATTTGAGGTGGAAGTGTAGATGGAGTAGACTCAACATCCTTTTCCAAGGGTACTTCAATTGAAGGTTCCTCTTGGCTTGATTTCTTTATCTGTTCCATCAACTCACATCATGGTAGCTCTTCATCTATCTCTATTGGCTCTTGTATTGTGTCTTGAGGTGTTTTCCAAGCCGGTTCACTATTCAATGTTGACTCATCTATAGTATTTTCTAGAGTTGAAGTAGTTAATTGAGTTGGAGGGAGAGTAAATGCAAAAGGAAATTCCTCTAAACAAAATAAGGTCCTACAATAGGTATTTGTTTCTCTAACATTTTCTCCTTAGACCCATAAACACCCTCAAAATTAAATATGTAGAACTCATCATCTCCCAAGGCATCTTGTGGATCTATCTCTTCCCCTTGGGTCTCTGTATCAACATCAATTTGAACCTCCTCTTCCTAGAACTTCCTTTTCTTCAAGAAGGCTCTTGACTGAGCCCTTTGCGCTAGAGGAACATCATTTTCTTCTTCCTCTGACTCTTCCTCTTTCGGTACTGTCTCCAAGTGCGGGGATGTAGATGATCTCTTTCTTTTATATACCTTTCCCTTCTCTAACCTCATAGCCTTGGGGCTTGTAACCTTCACTCCTGGTGACCTTTTTGGAATAGTGACTTGCTCTTGAATGTAGGAAGAATGGGCAATAGGTGGAGTGATACTCCCTATCATTTGGGTCCATGTTGGCTTGGCCTTTGGATGGGATCCATATGCTATTGGCCGCCCATGCCTTACACTGGCTTTGGCCTCTGTAGACAAACTCCCTTGAATTGAGGCATAAGTACATTTTATCCCTTCTTTTCTTTGGAAGGTGGGGTGAGCTGCTTCTTCATCAAAACTAGATCCATCTTGAAAGGTCTAGTAATCCATGATTTTGTTGTCTTTATCTACATGTTGAGCTTTGAAGTTTATATCACCATTCTCCTCCTTGTCTACTTCGACATTCAAAATGGCCCTTGCATAGATATTATCTTGGTTATACAATGGGTCCAGGATGTCTTCAATGTCTGCATCCCATACTTTTGGTGGAATGTGAAGAATTAAGGCATCTTGTGCCAATTCTAAGATCATCTGAAAATAATCATGAATCCTGACTTCATAGTCATCGGTACAGTTCATTCAACAATCCTCGAAGTGAGGCTCATGAATATAATGTCTTCCAATAATCCATCTATAAGTGTCTATGGGGTCAAATATGGTCCTTATCAAGTTAAAATGCTTCATAGGGCATTCATCTCATTCAGACGCCAGATACTTACAGATCTTCATGTCTTGTAGGGAGTGCAGGCTGATTGAAATGGGAAAATCCCAACAATGCTTCTTCTTGTGCTTAATGTGCTCATATGCATCAAAGAGATGCCTAGCCATTTCTAGTAGGATAATCCTGATGGGTACCTCAGTAACTTCTTTGGAGTCAAAGTACTCTTGATCACACTTACGTAAGTGAATGTCTAAATTGAATATAATAAGCTCCTAGGGCCTTCACTTTGGCTATAGCCTCCTCTGATAGTCTCTCGGATTAGTCACCCTGAATGGAATGGATGATCACGAAGATGAATGCGTCATTGGTGATTTTGTATTTAGAGATATCTTCCTATAAATGATCCTTCCTTACAAGCTAGGGGTACATAGTGAATGACCAAGCATTGGGATGACCCATGGCTCCTACTCTGAAGAGTCCTAGATACACCGCTCGAGAAACAAGCATGTACATGACATATGATGTCATATAGAAATGTGGATCATTATTCATTGATTTAGTTTCCTATCCAAGTTGTCACTAAGGATAGTAGCCCAATCGAACCTTTCTTTTCTCCCTTTAATCTTCTCAATCAACAAGATCATCCAGGGCTCAAGAGGGATGGAATTTTGAAAACCACACTCTGCTTATCATGGTGACAATAGCTTGGATGTCCTCTTTTAGGTATCCTCTCCTCATATCAATCTTCTCTAGCTTGTTCTTGGGAAGAGATTGCATCAGGTACTCCTTATTAAAAATATCATATGCTAGTTGGATTTCTGTATTGAAGAAACACATACCTTTGTCCATAAAGAAATCATTAAATTTGTCCATTCCTTTGGGAAAATGAAAGACATCTTCAATATTATCTGGCCTCAAATACAGAACCACCTCTCCCAAGGTGTTTTTCACCAGTATCTCTTCTGGTACATAGTGTTGTTACAGGATGATGATCAAATCAGAGGAGAGTACTAACATAGGATGTGTCACTGTGTTCACTAGGCTAGAGTAAAATAATGAAGTGCAGTCCTCTGATCTTTCCATTGGTTAGACACACTTTACCAAGAACTCATTCCAGTTGACATTTCCAATATCTATGTTAGTTATCTCGCTAGGGAGATTTCTCACCTTAGAAGGAGCATGGTATCCTTTAAACTAGAACTTCATGGCTAGGTAAGTAATCTTATCGAACATTCTGCAAAAGAAATGGACATAAATCAGTAAAGGTCATGGGAAGAAATCATCCAATTTTGAGAAATAAAAGACACAAAACCCTGAATAAAACAAACCTAGAGGTCTAAATCACTAAAAAGGTCATAAATTAAATTTTGGGGTTTTAGAGGTTCGGACTTTGAAAGAATCCTTGGTCTCTGACAAGTTGAAATAATGAAAAAGGGACCAAATGCCCACAAAATAGTTTTTCAGGAGTTCGGTGTTTCAACGTTTCAGAGGTGTATGGTTGGTTGGTACTGTGAAAACTCTGACGTCCAAAATACCAACAATGAAGGTCCAAAGTTGGACACCAAAGGTCCAAAACTCTGAAAGGAGTTAACTGAGTTGGGTTGTTCTGGGTCTCTTCAGTGTTTCAGAGGGAAAACATTTTTAATGTTTGTCAGAGCCTGAAACTCCAAAATCATGAAGCTGATGTTGAGAATGGCCAAGTCTAGGGAAGGCTTCAGAGATTTCAGAGGTTGAAGCTCCAAAAATCTAAAGAAAAACCTTAGCAAAAAGGGGAGAGGGTAAAAAACCTCCTACGCTATGAAACTTGGTTTCAAGGTGAGCTCAATCACGAGCCTTCCTTGACACCTTGAAGAATGCCTCAAAAACCATGGACAAGGGTGAGGCAGAATTAGAAACAAACCCTAATCTAAAAACCAATGAAAAGCTAAGGGAAAGACAAAACCCTAGCCTAAGACTGCAAGAAAAAGCACCAAGAACCCTACCTTAAGGGCGAAGAACAAGAGGGAAGCACGAGAACACAACTGGAACAAACATCGAAGCACTTTAGAAAGCTGGAAGACTCAAAACTCTTAAATCACTCTGAAAATGCCAAGGAACAAATCACAAAAGTGATTAAAAAACTTGACTAATGTGCTTTATATAGGCTCCTAGAAATGGTGACGTTAGCAACCTTTCTGAATCATCCAAGGTTTGGCGTTTCCGCCTTTTGGATTTTTAGAGGTCCGAAAAACACAAGACCTCTAACACCCTGAAAGTGCAAATATCCAAACTCCTTTTAACCTCAGTTCAGAATTTTGGACTTGCAAAAGTTTGACAAGGCTGAAAGACAGAAAAAATGAAAACTCAATTTTATGGTGGGTTCAGGATTTCACACTTTTAGAGTTCGAAGAACACCGAAAGTGCAAAAAACTGGCATTTCTTCTAAAAAGAAGGCTTTTGGCAAGGAGACAGACACATAGACAAACAAAGAAAAGGGCAAAAAGGGCCCAAAGTGCACAAACAAATGAAAGCATAAGAAAAAAAGAAAGGGCTCCCCCCTGGCCAAGTGGCCAATGGGGAGCGTGGTTGTGGAACCACAACAAAAATAGAACACCATTTTTGAGTGCTACTATGCTAAACATAATTTTGAGAACAAATGTTGCCTTCAGGATAGTAAGTTTTCAACATTGTCACAAACAAAAGACTTTCAATCGCAACATATTGATGGCACCATGAATCTTCAAAGTACAATTTTCCAAAAACCGCTCATTTCTTCATTCAATAATACTTGGAATCTCTAGTTCTCCCATCCTTAATATAAGTCAGGTGTTCAATGGACTTAGATAAAAGGTGGAGATTGCTCCAAATCTGTTACAATTAAAATGAATCTCACACCAGTGGGTCAAGATTTTTTTACCTATGTACTTTGAAAATATTGTGCAACATTTTCTACAATAAGATAGGGAAGGTTCTAACTTTTTAAAAGATATTATGCATCATATCTCTAATGTTAAAAAACTAATTTCCATCCAGACCTTAAATCCTTGGGATTGGAAATATAATGCTCCAACTTTTCTACCTTCATTGGTGGTTGGCAAAAGATTACCTCAGATGTTACCTTCATCCCCATTTGAAGTTCTCTTAGTAGAAATGACTTATTCTCAAAATGCTTTAACCTCTAATATGATTTCTTTATCTTCTTGAATCATTACCCCAATATCAAAGGAAATTTTGAAAAAGATGGCAAATGATTTTCTTTTTTCACTGGCTTCTAATATGATTTAGGATATTGATGATGCGGAAGCATGTATTCCATTACATCTAATGGATCATTTCAAATGTACTTCTTAAGACATTAATACTGCATGCAATTTAGTTGAGGGACATACAAATTGTAAATTGTTAGACAATTCCATTCATGTTGATGATCAATATGATATTCCCATGGTCAAATTAGACTATATAGAGGAGCATCAAAAACCTTCTCATTTCAAACACCTTTAAAATCTTCTCCAAAGAAAAGAGGTAGGAAATAAAAAATGGCTAAATTGAAAGAGGAAATTGATGCATGTATTCAATTTACACTGGACAAGAAAGTTTCAGTATCTAAACGACTGAGAAGAGGATGTTTCCTTCTTGATCCCAATAAAGATCATCTCATGGAATGTCAGAGGCCTCAATTCCTTTGACAAGAGAGAACAAATAAAAATTCAATTGGACTCATATGGGGTTTACATAGTATTGTTACAAGAAACAAAAACTTTAACTCATTTTTTTGAGTCAATAGTCAATAAATGGGAAAAATGGAAAGTAGTTCATACTCATGCAAATAGTGCATTTGGTGGTCTCATAAAAATATAGAACCCAAGGCAAGTCATAGTTGAATTGGATGCATCTACTCTCAATTGGCAAGATTTGAATGTTACAAATTTTTATTTGAAATGTACAGTTATTAATGTGTATGGGCCTTCATGAACAATTGATAAAAAAATAGAATGGACTGAAATTACACAATATGTTTAACAATTACCAAATCAAAATATCATCTTGGGGGTGTAATTTCAATGCCATTACTTCTTTGCAAGAAAAAAAAAAGGTGGTATTAATCCTCCCATGAAAACAATGGAGGATTTCCAATTCTTTATCAATGAGAATGCTCTTCATGATATAATTCTTTTGCAAGGTTGTTTTACATGGACAAATAAATGACATTTTTTATCACAAATTTTTGAGAGGCTTAATCAGTTTCTTTCTTGTATCAGATAGTTGGTTATTTCAAGGTTATAAGTTGCAATAGGAGATTCTTCCTCACATTTGTTTAGATTACTTTGCAATTTCTCTTCACATTCTCAAGGATTCTAATGATTTTACACACAAACCTTCTTTGAAATATGGAAGGATGTGGTTTAGACATCCACATTTCTTATCCCTCTTGAAGAAGTGGTGGGTGAAGTCCCCTTATCACAAGGGTACAAAGATGCCTCAATTTCAAAAGAAATTGCAATTTGTCAAATCACAAATTATATAATGGAACAAAAATGTGTTTAAAAATATATTTGCTGAAAAGAAAAATGTCAAAAGTGAGCTTTCTCTAATTCATGAGAATATTATTCAGCATGAGTTATATTCCAAAATGTACATGATTTATAAATAAATTTAGGAGGAATGGATGGAGTTGAGTAAAAGGGAAGAAATATATTGGAGACAAAAGTCAAGGGAGCTTTGGTTAAAGGATGAAGACCAAAATACTAAGTTCTTTCATGCCTCGACAAAAAAAATAAAGATACTCAATCCATATTCACTATACAAAATGAAAACATAGGAAAATTACTTATAGAGGCTAACAACATTCAAGAAGAAGGGGTTAGATTTTATAAATAATTATCGATTTCTTCCCAGATTTATAATGCTCAAAATCAACATCTTGAGGAAGAACTCCTTGGGGGGTTTCCTTCCATTATAGAACAATAGTATAATGATAATCTCATGAGATATTTCACTTTAGAAGAGGTTCATAAGGTAGTTTTCTCCATGATTCTTGATAAATCCCCGAGCCTAGATGGGTTCAGTGCCCTCTTCTACCAAAGATGTTGCGAATTCGTTAGATTTGATCTCTTTCTCAATTTGGAGGAATCAAGGAGAAGTGGTTCAATATTGAAAGATGTTAATGTTACTAATATTTTTGTAATCCCAAAGAATAAAAATCCTAAGTATTTTGTTGAATTTAGGCCTATATCACTATGCAATACTATATATAAAATCATTACTAAAGAAATATACTTAAGACTAGCCCCTTATTTCAAAATTTATATCATTAAAGAAAGGTGGTTTTGTGCCAAGTTGAGATATAGTTGATGGGGCCTTATTTGCACATGAGGTTTTTAACTCTATAGACACAACAAATATTTCATCTTTCATTGTTAAGCTTGATATGATGAAAGCTTATGACAAGGTAAATTGGGGCCGCTTCCTTCTAAAAGTGTTAAGAAGTTTTGGCTTCTCAGAAAAATGGTGCAAATGGATTCGGGCATGCCATCTTAAAAATGGTACACCTTTAGGATTTTTTAATGCCACACAAAGAGTGAGACATGGTGATCCTCTTTTGCCCTTCTTGTTTATCATTATGGTAGAGGCTCTTAGTAGGAGTATTCAACATAGTCATCAGATTGATAGATGGCAATGCATCTGTATTCCAAAGACACAAATTTATATTACTTACACTTTGTTTTCTAATGATACATTTCTTTATGGTAAATCTACCATTCAAGAAGATCAATATCTTAAACTGCTCTTAGAAGCTTACAAAATAGTTTTAGGATAGAAAATAAATTAGCATAGATCAATATCTTATATTTTTAACACAAGAAAGAACATCAAGAGGAGAATTCTTCAAATTCTTCAATTTCAAGAAAGTGATCTCCCTGGTACATATCTCAATATACCATTCTTCATGGTAACCAAACATAATAACCCATCCAAAATAACCCTAGACACAATAACCCCACTATAATAACCTAAGGACACAATAACCCAGGGTCACAATAACCCATGGTCAATAAAGTAATTTGGCATTGTGCAGAATATTTGACAAATAAATGTTCAAGTCAGTGCTATACTATAACACAAATAGAATCTGGTGATGTGATTAGCAGTACAAGACATAATCATGCTCCAAAAACTGAGATGATCACTTTCAAATAGAAGTTGAATGAAATGAAAGACATGGCATGCTTGACTCAAGACTCTACAAGAAATATCATTTCTACTACATGTTCTAATATTTCATTACTGGTAGCAGGAGAAATACCATCAACCAATGCATTATCCAAAATGATTCAAAGGAAAACTATAAGATTTGAAGCACCACCACCAAATCTTGAGATATCAAGAGATCTTATCTTACCAATTGAATATACAATTACCAATAGAGGGGAAAAGTTTTTTTTTCATGACATTAATGATGAGAATAGGTTTTTAATATTCACCACCACAAAAAATTTGCAATTACTAAAAGAATCTAAAAATTGGTTTAGTGATGGTACATTTAAAATAGTACCAAGTATTTTTCAGTAGTTTTACACAATTCATGGCTTGAAAAATGATGCAATATTTCCACTCATCTATATTATTATGACTAACAAAACAAGATCCTTGTAAAATTAAAAAAAATGCAACCTGACCTAAACCAAAAAACTATACTTATTGATTTTGAATTAGGTTTCAAGGGAGCCATTTTTGAAAATTTTCCAAATGTCACTATTTGGGGATGCTTTTTCCATTTCTCTTAGTGCTTGTGGAGGAAAGTTCAAGAAGAAGGTCTACAAACACCTTACCGTGTCGATGTTGTATTTTCATTTGAGATCAAAAAACTTGTTGCATTATCTTTTGTGCCTCAAATATATGTAATCAATGCATTCAAAACACTTCTACAATCTCCTTATTATAAAGAACATGAGGATATTTTGCAACCCATAATTGATTGTTTTGAAGATACATGGATTGGAAGACTAACTAGAAGAGGCAACAAACGATCACCCAAGTTTCCAATCACAATGTGGAAATTCTATTCATCTATTCAAGATGATCTTCCCAAAACCAATAATTCTATTGAGGGATGTCATAGAGGATGTAGTGAATTGCTTCAATCATTGTATAGCTCAATCTGGAAATTCATCAAAGTAGTGAAAAAAGAACAGGTTCTCCAAGAGAATAAAATAGAGAAATATATGGCTAGACACACTACACAACCAAGCAGGAAAAAATACCCTGAACTCAAAGAAAGACTAAAAAGACTAGTTGATGGTTATGACAATAATAATATTTAAGATTATATAATCTGGCATTTCTCATAATTTGACACTTTAATTGAAAATTTAAATTTAAATTTTTTTTAGAAATATACTTGTAATTTATAAATTTTGTTTTCCTTTCTCTATAATCTTATGGGGTTATTTTGACTTTGGGTTATTTTGGATTGGGTTATTATGACCCTGGGTTATTTTTTCCTCGGGTTATTGTGGCCGGGTTATTTTATCCAAGGTTATTTTGGCCTAGTTATTATGTCCTATAATCATTCTTCATGGGACTAAATAAAGCTTCTTTCTAGAATTTTGTAATTGAAAGAACTAAGGGAAGAACAACATAATGGAAAACAAGATGGATCTCTGTGTAAGGTAGGTTGCTTCTTGTTAAGATAGTTCTTGTACCAATTCCAAATTATTTTATAGTTGTCCTCATAGATCCTAATCAAATTATCAAGAAAATAGAAAATATCATGAGGAACTTGTAGATATATGATTGATTACTAAGAGGGAGGGGAGGGGGTGAATCGGTAATCACCAACCCAAACTAAATTTCACAGTTCCAAAACTTCTTTAACAGATTTACCAATTAAGATATATTTAACCTATAACATCAGTATTGGTTAACTAAACATTAAGCATCCATGCAACATATAAAATCATCCACACAACAATAACACAAGTATTTATCTTGTAGAAACCAGATTAGGGTGAAAACCATGATGTGATAATATTGCCCACAAATAATTGTACTCTTCTAAAATATGCCTAGTAAGGAGCCTTCCTTGTTAAAGGCTCACTCGATAAGGGTTACAAAAGCATGGTTGAATGCTACCCAATTAAGGGATTTTCCTGAGACCTGTTAAAGTCTTTTACCTTGTTAGTAGTAACCTGGTTAGAGGATTTTAAACACTCTTTTGAGAATGTCCCTTGGTTAGAGGATTTTACAATAGAGCTATTAGGGTCACCCGATAAGAGATTTTACTGTCATAATTGTTAGAGAGTGACATATAACAAATGATTTATAGTTTCACTAATCTTGCTAATTCAAATCCAATGAAGTTCCTTAACACAATAACATACCAATTCAATTCTCTATTCTTCTTTGTATCCTTCTCTGTGTCCTTCTCTATGATCACAATAATACTTTTATGTTTCATCGATATCCTGTCTTTCACTACAATCTTCTTCTTGTCTCCGTTGTGATACCATACTTCTTCTTTCTTCTTAAGTATGAATTCCTCAATCATAAACCTAAACCTAAATCCAATGATTTGTATTTTTCATATTGAATCTAACCATCCATATTTATTTTTCTTTATATCCTTGTCAGCCTGCTAATTGATAAAATGTTTTACTCTTGTAGAAACTTCCTTAATACATTTTAACTCGATCTTTGTGTCGTCACCTTTATCCTTAAATTATTCTTGAGTCATCCCACTTTATTATTTCATTATCTATTCTTCTCTTGCCTTTAACTCTTCACTATCTCTGATAAGTATTCCTTTGTACTGATAAGACTTTATTCAATGTACCGATAAGACAATAGTTTACTGGTAAGTATCTTAATCACATTACCTTCACCTTTACTCATATCTTATTAATATATTTATGAATAGCATCCTTCATCTTACTCCTTAGCATATTCTAATAAATAATCAAACCATTCATCTATCCACCATTGTTAGTCTTAATTGTTACCCGATAAGGTTCCTACCGACATATCCTTTACCTTACTCAAATTTTCATTATAAGGACAATATTTTCCTTCTGATAAATATAGTAATAAGTCAAAACATTATGCCAAACAGTTTGACATCAATTACAAACATATAACTGATTATCATGTATAGCAATCATGATCAACAATCTCCAACTTGTTGTGATAACAACCAACAATCTCCCCTTTTGGCATTGATGGAAAACACTTCTTTCATTCACTTCTTCTGTGATTCTAATTTTTACATTAGAAATTTGTGCACTTCTCTTTCCTTGTCCTGATCTTCTAGCCTAGCTTGGACTGCTCCCCCATAGAGTAGTCCTCCAATACATCAATTCATATTTAAGATATTCTAATAAAATTCTATGAACTAATGCATATTGAATCTCTTCTTAGTTTATTTCCAATAGGCGTAGGACCCCTAATCTACCTCTAAGATATTCAAAGATCTCTTTAGGTAGTGGTTTTGTGAATATATCCACAACTTTCTCTTTTGTAGGTATATATTCCAATCTTACTTGTTTATCCCATACCTTCTCTCTTAGAAATTGATATTTGATGGCTACGTACTTGGTCTTTGAGTTCATTATCAGGTTCTTTGATATATTAATTGCACTATTATTATCATAGTGTATAACAACATGTTCATTTACCTTTTCTTCTATTCCTTCCAGTATTTTCTTGATCCACAAAACATGTTGATAATTAATTACAACAGTTGCATACTCTACTTCAACAATAGATTGTGATATATAGTTGTGTTTGTTACTTTTCCATGACACTAATTTGTTTCCAAGATAAAAATCTCCTCCACTTGTACTTTTTCTATCATCAATATTTCCTAGCCAATCTGCATCTGTATAAACTTTAAGATCAAAGTTCCCTTTCTTTTCATACCATAATCCATAATCTTCAGTTCCTTTTAAATATCTGAATATCCTTTTAACTGTGGTCATGTGTGAATATTAAGGATTTGATCAAAATATAGCAAGTATGCCAACAACATGTGTAATATCAAGTCTGCTATGAACAACATATTGTAGTTTGCTTATCATTTATCTATATAACATTTCATTGACTTCCTTAGAATCATGTTCTTTTGACAATTTACAACCAGTAACCATAGGTGTACAAATAGGTTTTGAATCTTCCATTTTAAATGTTTTCAATATCTCCTTGATATATTTAGAATGAGTTATATATATTTCTTTCTTCATCTACTGTACTTGTAATCTAATAAATAATTTTATTTCTCCTATCATAGACATCTCAAATTCTTTCCTCATTTCTTCAACACAAGATTTACTCATTAAATAGTTTCCTCCAAAGATTGTATCATCAACAAATATTTCCATGCAATCAATACATTATCCTTACTTTCATCTTTCAAATAAACATTACTTTTATCATTTGTTCTTTCAAATCCAATCTTAATAAGATAAGAGTGCATTCTTTCATACAATGCTTTGTGAAACTTGCAAACCAAATCTTTATCTTTTTGATGTCAAACCTTAATTGGTAAGATTGTTGCTACTTAGGTAAGTACTATATCTTTTTGAGTGTTGCTAAGGGGCTAAGCAAGGTTGGTAACAATAGCACCTAAGGAAAGGTTGAGTTATCTTGATACTACAAAGTGTACTTGACTATGTTGCACTATGATGAGATAATGTATTGTTTATCTTAGTAAGACTGAAGACTAAATTGGTACGCTTAACCGAGAAAAGAATGGAAAAATCATGTTTAAGCCGTGTGATGTTAGTGTCAACCGAGTTAGTATATGCTGAGAAAAATTATAGTGTCGACCGAGCATCAGTTAATTGCCGAGGAAGACAGTGTAAGCTGAGGAAACAATTTTAGTAATAACTGAGCTTTCTACATGAAGACTGAGTGAACAATCACAGTATTGACTGAGCATCAGCAATTTTATATTTGAAGAGAATTTAATTTTAGAGCCGACATTGTTGAATTCTTGGATTATGTAAAATGTGTTGACTTTATTTATTGATTGTTTGGAAGTATTAAATGCACTGTAAAATGTTTTATTGTAAATCTTTAAGAGATTTGAGATGATTCTAGAAAAGGAGCCGAAGAACATGAAGTGGGTAGATTCAATTAATCTGACCTAACCCTAAGATCTACAAATGATATTGAGTGGCAAAAGATGAGTTAACCTAATTGAGGAAAATATAAGGGAACCTGAGCATTTTGATATGTATGTACATGGAGAACAAAGAATGCTGGAAGTGGAAAGTTTTATTGACTAAATAAGCAGAAAAGGCTGAAGGAGAATTGTTGTGATTGCTTGAAGAAAAGTTCCCAGCAGATCAGAGATGGAAATGGAAAAGTTTCAAAGTCAGTAAACTAGCATTAGTGTATGGAATCAGATCTGATATTTGCAAAGTGAGTTGTATATTTTTCAGATAACACTGAGCTGCTACTTTCCAACCATTGTAACAGTCAAAATCCTTTTAACAGAGGTTGACCTAACAATCATATGTTAAATCCTTTGAACAAGGTTGCATTCTAATGGAGTGTATGTAAGTCCTATGACTAGGCTCACTTTTAACAGGGTGATTGAAATCCTTTAACCGGGTCACACCTAACAGTGTGTATTGTAACCTTTGATAGGGTTGGCTTTTTACTGAGCTCACTTCAATAGAGTGAAAATAATAGTAACATGTTACAAAGTCATTTTTCCCAAATTGGGTTTCCACTATAAATCTTGGTGTTTATACTTGTGTGAATGTTTTGGTTTGAACATTACTATGTTTTGCAAGTTAAGTTACAGCTGGGTAGTGGACTGCATTGTTAGATGTTTCTATTATTGAATCAGTGATGACCAAGTTTGTTTTGGTTTTGGATCTGATTTAAGGATAAGTTTTTGAGATTGTTTTATACATCAGGACCTAAGAACAACTGATTCACCCCCCCCTCTACTATTCTAAATCATATTATCAATTGGTATCAGAGCTTTGTTGCTTATTATTAGTGTTGATAGAAATCAAGTTTAAAGGGGCTTGAAGCAAATGATCAAGATGTATAAAAAGGAAGTACTGAAGCTGAACAAGGAAAACTTCCCTACATGACAAAGCTTGATGAAGCTACATCTAGCCAGTATTGGTGACTCTGCAAAGTACTACATTGAGAGCAACTATGTCTCACTTGTCGCACCTTTGACTGCCAAAGAAATGAGAGCTAAGCAAGAACATAATTAGGCAATGCTAGAAATTGCATCTGCCCTAAGCTATCCAGAATTTGAGGACATTAAGAACTGCACAATTGCAAAAGATATGTGTGACACTCTTGCAAGAATCTATGGTGGTGACTTGAATATGTTGAAAGCAAAGGCTGAGAGTCTTAGAGGTAAGTTTGATGAAATGAGAATGCAAGAAGGTGAAAACATTGTACAATATTGTGGTAGAATAAAAGAAGTTGTGAATGCTATTAGAGGAGAAAATGGGGCTATTGATGATGAAACTATAATTGGGAAAGTACTAAGAACCCTGCGTCCTATATATGATATTAAGATCTCAGCTATTCAGGAAACTAGATGTAACTCTGCTAATGTGCTTACTTTGGAAAGTTTGGTTGGTAAACTGACTTCTTTTGAACTCTCTAACTATGATAATTTCACTGTTGGAAGCATTGGAAATGTTGAATCTTCTTTCAAGTCACAACTAGTTTTGAATAAACCAAAGAAAGAAAAAGAAAGATGCATCAGTGAAAGTGATAGTGAAAGTGACAGTGACACTTCTGATGAAGACCTAGAAGATATATAAGCTCTTATGGCTAGAAGACTGAGAAGGGGAAAAGGAAAGTATAAAGGTAAACTCCCTATTATATGTTTTGCATTTAATAATGTTGGTCATATAGCTGCTAGATGTCCTGACAGGAAGGATAAAGATGATGAAAGGAAAAGAAAATAAAAAGATAGAAAAGATGACAGAAGCTATAGATGGAACAAAGACTACAATGGAAAAGGTAAGAAATCTTGTTACATTGCTGAAAAAGAGACTGACACTGATAGTGATGATTTTGAAATTGAGGTAGTTTATGTTGCAATAAAAGATGAATCTAATGAGGATGAGAAAACTGCATTGATATCCTATGTGAACAAGAATGATAAATGGGTTATTAATAGTGGCTATTCACATCACATGACTGGTGACAAAAATAAGTTTGAGACCTTACATCATTACAGAGGTAAAAGTGTAAAATTTGGTAATGATGCACCATATCATGTTAGAGGAAAAGGTTTGATTAAACTGACTAATAAGATATCTTGTGAAAATGCATATTGGGTTGAAGGTCTTAATTACAATTTGTTAAGTGTTGCCCAACACAACAAAACTGGTTACTGAGTGGAATTTCATCACAAGCAAGCTAAAATATTTAATGCTACTGGAGAACTGGTTGGAAGTGGTGATCAGACTAGAGGTAATTTGTTCTATCTTGACCTATCTGAAGAAACATGTTTAATTACACAACTTAATGAAATTTGGTTATGGCATAAAAGGCCATGTCATGTTAACTTTGCCAATTTGGTAGAGATAAGCAAGAAGAAAAAGGTAAGAGGTCTACCTAGAATGAAGAAACCTAAGAATGTGATGTGCAAGGAATGCCAATTAGGAAAAATGACAAAGTCAAGTTTCAAGAGAAAATCTTTTACTTCTGAAAACATTTTAGATTTGGTTCATACTGACCTTTGTGGACCTATGGGTGTACAAAGTTACTGTGGTGCTAGATACTTTATCTTATTTGTTGATGATCATACTAGGATGATGCATGTGATGTTCCTAAAAGAAAAATCTAAAGCTTTTTAATACTTTAAGTGGTATTTGGCAAAAGTTGAAAAGGAGACAGGTAGGAACTTGAAATGTCTTAGATCTGACCGAGGTGGAGAATTTACATCAAATGAACTTAATTTGTTTTGCAATGATAGAGGAATTAAAAGACAGATGTCTGCAACTAGAACACCTCCACAGAATGGTATAGTAGAAAGGAGAAACAGATCTATCTTGGATTGTGCAAGGACATTGATGATTGAAAAAAATGTGGCACATAAATATTTGAAAGAAGCTATAAGCACTGTTGTCTATAGTCTTAACTGGGTACAGATCAAGAAAGGTACAAATATGACACCTTGTGAATTATGGCATGGGCATGCACCGAGTGTTAAATACTTTAGAATCTTTGGAACTAAGTGCTATAAATTAAAAGACACTAGGAATGGAAAGTTTGATGCTAAGAGTGATGAAGGCATATTCCTAAGATACTCCACAAAAAGAAATCTTATAAGTGTTTGAACTCTAACACTAACAAAATTGTGGAAGGTGTGAATGTTAAAATTGATGAGTATGCAGAAAGAAATGAAGCTGACAGTAAAAGAGAACCAAAAGATTATAGATCTTTTGTGTACATTGAAGAAAAAGAAGAGGCAAGTAACAGAATTGCACCTGATGCTGAGTCTCAGGTAAGCAATGTTGAGCGACAGACAAAAGTTGTCGAGCATCAGGAAAACAGTGCTGAGAGAACAAGAACATGCCGAGCTACAAGAAAATGTTGTTGAGTATCAAGAAGAGGTTGTTGAGCATTCTGAAGTTGAATCTAACAATCTTACTGAGGAACATGATGAAATAGAGGAGAGAACAACTAAACTTGTTTTGGAAAAATATGTGAGAAGACATCATAAGCCTGAATAGATAATTGGAGACAAAGATACTGGAATCCAGACCAGAAGTAAGACTAAGGATCCAACATGTCTACTATGTGAATTTGAACCGAAGACAACTAGAGAAGCATTGGAGAATGAAGACAGGATACAAGAAATGAATGAAGAAATGGACCAGATTGAGAAGAATGATACTTGGACTCTGGTGTCGAGACCTGAAAACAAAAATGTTATAGGAACAAAATGGGTATTTCAAAATAAGATGAATGAAAATGGTGAAATCACTAGGAGCAAAGCTAGGTTCGTATGCAAAGGCTATGCACAAGAAGAAGGAATAGATTATGGGGAGACATTTGTCCCTATAGCTAGATTGGAAGGAGTAAGAACTCTGCTTGCATATGCTGCTTATAAAGTTTTCAAGGTATATCAAATGGATGTCAAGTTTGCATTTTTGAATGGTATACTAGAAGAAGAAGTTTACATAGAACAACCAGAAGGTTTTATTGATCCAAACAGAAGACACATGGTGTGCAAACTGAACAAAGCATTATATGGATTGAAGCAAGCTCCCAGAGCATGGTATGAGAGGCTGCACAACTACTTGATACAGATTGGATTTTCAAGAACAAATGACACAAGAAATCTGTACATGAAGGATGAAGAAGGTAAAGGTATCCTATTGGAAAAGAGTGGAAAAATCATGTTTAAGCCGAGTGATGTTAGTGTCAACCGAGTTTGTATATGCCATGAAAAATTATAGTGTTGACTGAGCATCAGTTAATTGCCGAGAAAGACAGTGTAAGCCGAGGAAACAATTTTAGTAATGACTGAGCTTTCTACATGAAGACCGAGTGAACAATCATAGTATTGACTGAGCATCAACAATTTTATATTTGAAGAGAATTTAATTTTGGAGCCGACATTGTTGAATTCTTGGATTATGTAAAATGTGTTGACTTTATTTATTGATTGTTTGGAAGTATTAAATGCACTGTAAAATGTTTTATTGTAAATCTTTAAGAGATTTGAGATGATTCTAGAAAAGGATCCGAAGAACATGAAGCAAGTAGATTCAATGAATCTGACCTAACCCTAAGATCTATGAATGAGATTGAGCAGAAAAAGATGAGTTAACCTAATTGAGGAAAATATAAGGGAACCTGAGCATTTTGATATGTATGTACATGGAGAACAGAGAATGCTGGAAGTGGAAAGTTTTATTGACTGAATAAGCAGAAAAGGTTGAAGGAGAATTGTGGTGATTGCTTGAAGAAAAGTTCTGAGCAGATCAGAGATGGAAATGGAAAAGTTTCAAAGTCAGTAAACCAGCATTAGTGTACGGAATCGGATCTAATATTTGCAAAGTGAGTTGTATATTTTTCAGATAATACTGCTGCTACTTTCCAACCATTGTAACAGTCAAAATCCTTTTAACAGAGGTTGACCTAACAATCATATGTTAAATCCTTTGAACAAGGTTGCATTCTAATGGAGTGTATGTAAGTCCTATGACTAGGCTCACTTTTAACAGGGTGATTGAAATCCTTTAACCGAGTCACACCTGACAGTGTGTATTGTAACCTTTGACAGGGTTGGCTTTTTATCGAGCTCACTTCAGAAGAGTGAAAATAATAGTAGCATGTTACAAAGTGGTTTTTTCCAAATTGGGTTTCCACTATAAATCTTGGTGTTTATACTTGTGTGAATGTTTTGGTTTGAACATTACTATGTTTTGCAAGTTAAGTTACAACTGGGTAGTGGACTGCATTGTTAGATGTTTCTATTATTGAATCAGTGATGACCGAGTTTGTTTTGGTTTTGGATCTGATTTAAGGATAAGTTTTTGAGATTGTTTTATACATCAGGACCTGAGAACAACTGATTCACCCCCCCCTCTCTGTTGTTCTAAATCATTTTAACATTTATATTATAATTAATTAATTAATATAACATTATTGTTATATGAGAACACTATAATGATTTGATTATGATATAAAATTATTTACCATTAAACAATTATTCATATTTAATTTGTAAGATATTTAATAATAATATTTTTGTGTGATATAATGCTTGGCATTATTGATTATTGATTAACGCCTTTTAATTGGACTTATATGAATTTTCATATTAAATAGAAACCTAAAAGATTTGTGGTGAAAATAATTTAAAGAGACATTAAAATATTATAAAGTAATGATTATTGGTTTCTTGTATCTTTTCTCTGTTCGTGGATGTCTCTTTAGTGGATTTGTGGTATTTAAGGAGTTTATAGATTTGAAGAGTTTTTATGTAATTATATGGCAATTTGGATTTGTCTTTGATTTCTAGTACTCTTTTTTTGAACTATGATTAGGGGAAATTTTGTTTTCTTGGTGGCACTAGCTTGTGGATTTCATTGTGGTGGAAGCTAGAATTGTACTTTTCATTTCATCTCTTTTCATAATGAAGCTATGTGATATAATTTTTGTATCAATTTGGTTTATTATATAAATCACTGGGTACTCTCTGTGGTTTTCTTTTTTCTTTTATTTCTTTTGTGTTGATACCTTTGCCAATATAACCTTGGTAGCATTTTATTCTATTATGGATGTGATATGTTTCTTCCTTCTTTTGGTCTTTGCGTCTTCTTGAAATTGGTGTAATAATCATACCTACTATAGAAGTAGTTGCCTATCCATTTTACTTTCATATTTAGGTATTTATTGATCATATATGTAGTGTCACTCTTGTCAGCTATTGATTAGTTTAGACTTTTCTCTTGAGTTGTGTTCTTTTGATTTAATAAATATGCGGTACATTTCTTAATAATGTACCATAAATTGAATACCATGGTTGTGTTTTATAATCTCGTAAGACTCTTTCTTTTATTTTTAACTAAACACTATGTTTATGTAGGAGTAGGAGTTAATAATGTTTTTCAAAAATATATATGATAAATCTTATGTAACTTATTTCTTCTCCTTGCTAATTTTTTTTTTAGATTCTCCTCGTTTGGTTCTACTTTTAAGAATGTTGTTTATAACAAATCAAAAGGCTTAGAAATCTATTCCTTAGTAAGAGGAATGATTCCTCACTATTTTGAATTTCTATTTTGTTTTCCTTTATGTATTGTTTAAGGAATATAGAAAAGTTTCCTTTAAAATAGTTTAGAAGTTGGTAAAACCAGTTGTTTAGGAAATTAATTTTAATTGTTTAAGAATTTAAGATTATTTGTAAAATTAGTTATTTAGAAATTAAAATTATTTTGTAAAATTAGGTTAGGAAATTAAGGTTCATTATTTACATTTTTCTTATTTGTAAAATAAAAAAGGGTTAACTAATTTAAGTTTTGTGTCATGAATGTCTATAAGTATATTCTAATTTTATTATTTGTGTAAATTTATTTTATGATATCATGAATGTTCTAATATATGAATTGGTTAAAAAATAAGATCCTTGTAAAAACTAAAATATATGATTTTACTTATTGTATTTGTTAATTCTCATAATTAAAGATAATTAATAAAAGTTTGTGTGGCCATATTTTCTAGTTTTATATTTTGAGCCAATTTATTTATACTACAAATACATTTTTCATTTGCAAAATAATGTTAACTGCAATTTGATTGGTCATGAATTTAGGTGACTAGTTGTATACATCCTTTGTGTTTTGTGTATGGGCTTAGTATCTAGGTCCTTAGGTATACCATAGGCTTTGGAGTTAATTTATATGTTTTAATGGTAATGGATTCTAATTATCAATTTGACATTATCAGGTGGAGTTTTATTGTTATATATTTGTTGGGGCCTAAATATGTAATTGAGGTCACATGATGGTCATGTTTATATTCTTGGATATTTTATGGTTTGTTGGAACTCTTGGAGCCTAATGGTGTTATTGTTGTATTAAGGGCATCTTATGTATTCAATATGATGAAATGGTTTTAAAAGAGGACATATGAATGAGTGATGTTGTATCTAGATTATGGTTTACATTTTGGAACCTAGAGAGATTCCTATGAGAATTTATACATGAGGCATATATTTTTTGATGTTGATGTCCCTTTTTTTATGGTGGCACAAAAGGATTGTATTTATGATTTTGAGTGTATGTGCTCCAAACTCCACTTTTGTGGTTTCTTTGAATCTTTGAGTTTCCTTTGGTGATTATTTGATTGGATTTTTCTTTTTATTTGATTGGAGCATATGGAAGGGTTTTCTAGGAGCATATTTGGGAGAATGGTTTGTAAAGGGGCCAGAGCGCATAGTGGTTAGTCCAAGACAATCCATTATGGAGATGTAATCCTATAAAAACATAATTAAAATAAACTAGGTTGGGTTACACATTAATCAAGAGAAATGAGATACCTTACCCATGGATTTGAGTGCTTGTATAGACTAAATATCGGTTGGAGAAGGCCTGGAAATATGTGAGGTGTTGATATGGAAAATTGACTTCCTTCTCCTTAGGAAAGGTTGTTAGTTCCACTTGAGTTCTCACCTAGGGGCTGGGGTCTAGAGAGACATGAAAGGCTAACCCAGGATAGTGGAGAACTATGTGATGACACTCTTCTACATGTGTCTTAAGATTCCATTTAGTTTTCCTTGTGGTTCACCTCTGGTGTCTTCTTTTGGTATCTTCTAGTATATTGTGGTATCTTGTGATTTTCCTTGTAGTGACCCGAGTGTGTATCCTTGCATTATTTCTTTCATGTCCCTTGGCTATATTTTATGTCATGCTTGGTATTCTTTTTTCTTTATTATGATGTGTTTTTTTTTCATGCTTGCATGGTGAGGGGCCTTGTGTTATCTTCTAGCTCAAGGGATTGGGCCTCAGGGTTCCATTTGGTTGGGTGGAAAATATTTTTCCATAAAAGTTTATGATTGGTTCATGGTTTATTGGAAGGATTCTATAAGGTACTGACATCTTTATTGTACCTTCATTTCAATTTCATGATGGATGATTATTATTGTCTCTAAGTTGATTTTGAAGTGTCTCTAGTATGATTAGTTAGAGATGTGTGATTATGTATGGTTTGGTTGATTAATAAGTGTTGTCATATTACAAAAATGTTGTCAAGCAACTTTGTCCAAGATGTCACAATTGGTGTAATGTTTATTTTATGGTTAGAGGTTAGCTACTTGATAATGTATTCAAATGTCACCCAA
Source organism: Chamaecyparis obtusa (assembly GCA_027943335.1). NCBI lineage: Eukaryota > Viridiplantae > Streptophyta > Pinopsida > Cupressales > Cupressaceae > Chamaecyparis > Chamaecyparis obtusa. Next base: position 1,425,751 of record BSBK01004491.1, read on the forward strand.
ACTCAAATTTGGTGTTGGAGATGAAATGGAGAAGGATAAATTCTTTTTTTGTGCAATAAAATTTGTGTTATTACCCATGTTGCCAATTTTTATCTTGATTTGTATGGATTTGTACATGTTTGTAATTTTCAAAATGATCTTGTCTTTCATTTTCAAATGGTTTGGTTTATTTTCATATAGTTTTATGAAAGTTATGACTAGATTAGTGGCTACCACTTCCATATTTTTCTATAATAGTCATGTTGCAACATGTGGTATAGATTGTATATTCTATGTCTTGATTATAGACAAATTGAGATTGAAAGATATGTGAATCTAAAATTTCTAATTCTTTTGGTCTCATTGATTTTTGCTATGTTTGGAGAGAGATATTGTATTTTTGGTGAAAACAGTCCCAAACCCTGCCTAGGGTTTCTACAAACACAAAACAACTCATATCTCCCATTTGGTAAGGTGAAAAATCGCTAAATTTTTTTGGAGAGGTTTGTTTTGACATTTTCTGCAATATGCCAAAGTTTAAAGAATAGGTAAGAAGGTTTTCACATCTAAAAGTGATGCCCTAGGTTTGATATCTACATGTATTAGGTTGAAAATCAATGATGAGAAGGATCAATTTGCATTACATCAATCAAGGAGTGTATTGGACCATTGTGAGATGTTCAAGGGTGTATTTGAACCCTACCCAACCCAAGTTAAATCTTTAAGACCCTTTTGGAATCATTTGGAAGCCAAAATCCAAGTTACCTACAACCCTAGATGTCAATTAGGTTGAATTCCAACCAGGACAATCAAAGTTTGGCCCATACATTGCAAAACAACCCTACCTCATTTTCAGATATGTGTTGTACGAGCCGAAAGGGTATCTAAAAATGTGTTTACATTCTAGTTATCCAATACTTTCTAAAAGTTATGAAGGAAAAAACCTAATTGAAGGGCTATAAGGAATAAGAGTGAGTTGTGAAGGAAGTCCATTGGGTGATGACTTCTAGGTTCTCCCAAATAGTTGTTTGACATATTGACATCATTTCTACTCTTGCTCTACATCACAAACTTTGTAACTCCCTTATCATTATTTTCTTAACCAATAAAAAAATTGGTCTTTAAAATTCACCCAAGCAATTTTTCTATAAGCATGTGAACAAAATCCTCACATCCAAATACACTAATATGTAAAATGTCAGATTTCTCGTCAACACTTCATATTATCAACCAAAATTTAACTTGCTTTAAAATTGAACAAACTTTTTAACATTAGTAATTTTTAAACTCTTTAGGGATGGTATTGGTAGCTATTATAGTTAAATTCATGCACCCTAAGCTCATAAACAACACATTCACAAAATATTTTAGTTTACTTTGTAGGGGAGTTAAGTGCTTATAGCTATTTTTTGGCGTCTAGATAGTTCTGACAAGCGTGGTGGGATTTGTTATGCACATAATGGTAAAAAAATGGTCATTTTGAGTTGATGTCTAATTCATGTTTTTTATTGCCCCATTAATCATTCACTTTGCATGCCACAAAATTTGCACAATTAATCTACTACTTATGCACACATACCTCATTTCCTTACATTATAGTTATAAATAAAGTTACACATTCACCTTTTTTTCTGATTAAATGGAATTTTGATTAATGAAAACATGTAAACCGCTTTCCCTACTCTAACTCCCCTATATCAATAATTTTTCACTTATTATTTTTCGCTTATTGCATCCATCTGTGAGCATTCCATCATTAAACGTTCATGTGAATTTGTACCCTGCACTTTTACAGACAACTTTTAAAATCGGCAACCATGCACACAATCGTAGTGAAAGATAATGAAGGCTGAGATTCTGCGGATTCTCTGTTCACTATACGGGATGCTCATTTCAAATTCAGATCTAAAATTTAATATATTTTATAATTTCCAATAATTAAATATATTGGTTAATGGCTTTCACTTCAATTATAGTGGTTTAGAATATGTACAATTATTCTCTTGTAAAAATAATTGATGGAAATGTCAATTTTTGAATAAAACAAACAAATGAGCATCTTCTTTGAACAACAATAATTGATCAAAACAAAAGCCAGAAATAAAAAATATATATACTTGTGACTATAGAATAGTCTCCAAGGACAATGGAATCTTTCCTTTACTCATAATGCACAAAAGGAAAAGAAAAACACAAGTTGATATAGATAAAATAAATTTAAAAATACATACATATTGTCTTTCATTTTTAAACTAAAGAAGAATCACATTGAATGTAATAAAAACCTATCTTTATGATCCTTATTCAACTCAAATGTGATACTTAAGTAAATTTATTAACAATAACATTTTTTTAAATGATGAAAGCATTAACTTCAAATTAAATAAAAGTTTTAAAATATTTCAGAATATTAAAATTCATTTGATTGTGTCAATGCATAATTATATTTTCTTGATGTAAGATAAGCTTGTCAAAACCTATGTCGAAATCAATGTCTAAGGAAGGAGATGTTTATAATAGTCACCGTTTTGTTGCAATTCCAAATAGGCTCATTAAAAAATATTTCAACTTTCTCTACAAAGAAGAGACACTTCTTCCAACTATGATTTGTCAAATTCAATATGATAAATAGTCCTAATGATCTTTTGACCAAAAAAGAAGACAATAATTAGTGACTTGACCCATTGCCAAATTGTATGGTGTTACGATCTTCTTGCAAGATAAAGGAATAAAAAAAAACTATTTGAATATTTTTCCACATCTAGTTATCAACCTCTTCATCACCATTAGTAGAGAATGATAGAATAAAATTGAGAAACTTCCTTAGAATCTAGATTGAAAATTTGTCCATCTTCACACAAAGATTGCTTATTCAACATTAATGAAATTGATGCAAATCAATGAAAAAAGAAAATACTTCACATCCTTTTTAGAGTTTTGGAATTTTGGAAGAAATGCCATTTCTTAACAACATAGATCTTCCTTTTTATAGGGTACAATAAAAATCACTTTTGAAGTTAGTTGGCATGTCCTTTTTGTTCTTTTTCACTTTTGGTTTAAATTTTGTTTGATACTTTTCATCATCAATGTTTTAGATCATATTGCATGATCCATCATCAAGATGAAACAAAGTTAGAGAGTAGGAATTAGAAGATAGTTGCGGTCTTGAGACTAACCTCTAATTTCTACTCTCTAACTTTCTTTCATCCTAGTGATGGATCATGTAGTATGATCTAAAACATAGATGACGAAAAGTATCACAAAATTCAAACCAAAAGTGAAAAAGAAATAACATTATGGACAATGAAAATTGCACAAGTGTAAGTCCTTTTAGACTATCTTTTTCATCTTTCTAACAAGGATCATATGTTATTCCATCTCTAGTGATTTCTTTGTAACCTTAGTATTTGATATTTTGCTTCTTTATAAAATGCTTATGGTTTTGGATGCACTACAGTAGTAATTAAGAATTTTTTGTGTGGGGACTTTGCATAATGAAGCTTGGAACTGTATTCAAATTTTTTTGAAGAATGTTATGAAGTCCTTGTTGGATATTGCTAATGCATTGGGGAGATTGTTGGATGCATTTAATATGTTTAATCACTACGTTATCATGTTGAGTGATGTTGGAATTACTATTGTTGTCATTTGTGTTTTGTCACTGATGTCAACATATGTTTCTATGAAGAGAATAGGCTAGTTATTATTGTGTACAGAGATCGTACGGATGATTCAAAACGTGCAAACACAATTGTGTGTATAGGAAGGTGTTGTGATCTGATATCTAAGATCACATGATGTAACACTGCATATTGGGTGAGTTACAAAAGATCTGGTAAAGACTAGTTACTGGACTATGATAGTGGAAGTTGACAGAGTTAGTCTCTAAGTTTTGAGTATATCTTACAGGCGATGAGGATTCAGTGTATGTGAGCTTAAGGGATGACAGATAGTGTACTGAAGAATTTTAGCTAATCTTAGCAAGGTACAGAAAGAAGGATGATGTTAGTTGTGGCGTGTGTTCTAGAGAAGACCTATTTGGAAGCTGACTTTAGAGTTGTAGCATGTATCATGAATGGCGAGCATGGATTACAAATGTCGGTCCTTAATTGTTAAGATATAATTGTTATATACTTGTTTTAGATACAGTGTGTATCTTAGCAAGGAGTTATGTAATTATTTGTATATTAGGAAAGCCTAATTGGCCGACCTGATCATTTATTTTGTAATAGGGTATATATGTAAGATCTTTTCTTTTGAAAGGGTATGGCGGTATGTATGTAATGTAAAAGAGGATTGAGGAAGCTGTGAGCTTGTGTCTGCTGGATGTAGAGTAGAGAATAGCTTATGTACTTCATTGGAACTGATCAAGCAAAGATAGTTACTATTGGACAGTTCAAGGATTGTGTATCTCTTTTCATACACTTGTGTTGTGAACAGTGAGTTCTGAAGGTGGTCATAACCTTCTTTGGGCAGTGAGCCTAGTTCTTTTCTTGAATCCTAACAGGGTATGTCCTCTAACAAGGACTATGTACTGTAATGTTTTAAACAGCTCCTAACAGAACTAGATCTTCTAACAAGAATACTATACTCTTAGTACATCATTAGTGGGTGTTAATTCCTATTGGGGTTTTACCTTTAACAGGGTTTCCTCGACAACAAATATTGTGTTATTGTGTTGGCATTCATCGCGTTCATTTAATTTGGTATTGCTTCTATTCAAAGTTTAAAGTTTAATAATTTTTCATACAACTGATTCCCCCCCCTCTCAGTTGTATTGGTGGACTGTTATTCCTAACAGTCCCTAATGACATCATTTTTTTGAATTTGAGAGATTTGGGACAACAATACATATTCATATTCAACAAGCCTTATCAACATTTTTTGTAGGTCATTATAATTTTTGATACATATATCTTTTAATTGTTAAAACAACTCAATTAGATATCCCAACATTAATTCAACAAAATTATTCATAACTACATCTTCACAAGGAACCATAAGGATGTCATAGGTAATGGTGTAGGATTGAAATTGATTATCTACAGTTTTCAAATCATCTCTTATAAACTTAAAAATTCCTTTTAGAATCCCAGAGGTAGATCATGGAGTTGAACTACATCCCATGGGTAAACAAATTGGCTAAACAAATTTCAATCTAACTATCATAACCAATCTAAATGTTCTTACAATAAAAATCAACATTTACACACAATGTTCTAAATCTAGTTCCTTACAAATGAGTTATTAGTTGTCAAACAATGCCCATTTAATGGTATATCATGGGCGACCTATTTTTTTAAGGATGTTATGATATATTCTATGAAAATTGTAAGACATAAAAATAGAGGAGGTTACTTTGGACATTATGACCAACTCTAAGATAGCTGATATAAGATAATATGTTAGAGTCTTCTTTTAGATTGTTTATTTTAGCAAACATTTGTGTGCAAATTGGATGATCAAGTATGATAGATTATAACAAGTTGTAAGAGAGTATTTTTAGCATGACATTTGAAAATGCTACTAAGGTCTGTAGTAATGGTTTGTAGTGGTATTTTGGGCACTCGTGAGCGTATATATTGGTGGCCTCAAATAGATACATTATCATATTGAATTTATAGGTATTGAAGCTCAACTTGAATAATGTCAAATTCTGATAAAGTCTTTCTCTACAATATATTATAGCATTGAATACTATTTATTACTATATTGATTTCCTTTAGAGTGTGGAATTTTTCTCTTAAAATGTTTTTTTCATGTATATAACTAAGTTGTGCTATATTAATCTCATTTCAATTATATATGTTTCTACATTATATAGTTAGTAAGTTAAAATCAATTTAAAAAAAAACATATTATCCTCTCAAGGTTTAGTGTATGAATTTTTTTTGTTTGACCTTAAAGTTTCCTTATCTCATCACCTACATTTAATAAGATAAATGTCAAATATCTATGAGAAAATAAAAAATTATAGTAAATAAATAACTTAGGAATTTCAAAGGTTAACATACATTAATTTCCAACATTCTCCCATTTTTCAAATACCTGGCAATATGCAAGGTAAACACACCATCATGGAATCAACTAGGCCTAGGAAACAAGGCAATGTGCCTCACACCAATTGAGATTTTTTGCTCTCACACGTTTGGTAAGATAATTTGCAACATTCACGTAAGTGTTTTATTTTCTACTGGAATTTATTCATTGTAACCATTTCTAGAACAAAGTGATATTGAACATCCAAATTATTAGTTTAAGTATGATACATAATAATTAGCTAAACAAATTTCACTCTAGCTTTCACAACCAATCTAAATGTTCTTCCAACAAAAACCAATATTTACACAATCTCTATAGCCATACTACCTCCTTGAAAAATGGGTAGCAATCATATAATTTTCTTCAATGGTACAAAAATAAACATTGGTATATCTGTTACTCATCCAAATCACTACTTCTCCAAACAAAGTAAACAAATACCCACTAGTAATGTGAAACAACTGAATTTTTATTTTAGAGTATGTACAAAAAGATAAAACCCAATTCATTTTAACACATTAAAAATTCAAAATAAACATATCTTATTCCTTCCTTAAATATTATCACTCAAGGAGAACATGGGATAATGTTGGAAAGTTTTAGGTAGGGTACTGAGAGCGGGGGGGTGAATCCGTACCACATAGATTTTACCCTTATTCAACAATCTGAACATAAACTGATAGCTAGTAAATTATTTATACTAATAATTATTTTGTCTTTTACCGATAGTTGTTGTAATGTTTAACCAATAACTGATAATATGCAAATTAAACATACAACACATACACATTCAAACACCTAACGCAATATTTTTGTGTCACAAAAAACCCTTGGCAAAGGGAAAAACTGCAGTGTGGATGGTACCCACAACCCATCATTGTAGTAATAAGGTGCCTGATTAGAAGCCTACATAAATGCCATCTTTTGAATGACTTTACCCTGTTAAGAGTGTCTAATACCCTATTAGGAGTATTGAAAGTCCTTTTAAAGACTACTTTGTTAAGATATTTTATCCCACTTATACACTGTCCACCCTATTAAAGGATTTATAATAAGTTCCTAAATAGAACTTCTAAGTTTGGTTAGAGACTACCTGATTAAGGGATTCCACAATCTTGCTGCTAAATTGTTAGGAATAAATCAACAAGAAATTTTGACCTATAGATGCTTTCTCCAAAAGCTTGTCAGATCCCTTTTTAATCTTCTTCTTCTCTGATCTTCTTTTGATCTTTGATCCTTTGAAATTTGTTGATAACATCAATTTACACTTCTCTTCAATTCTATCCATGTCATGTCATCTATATCTTGCTTACCTTTTCCTTTGATCTCTTATAGTTGCTTGCCCTGATTAGGGTTTCTTGAACTTCCATAAACTATTTTGCTAATTGGATGTCGTCCTTGTTCATAACCTTTTCTTTTCTTTTCATCTCTAAGGCTTTTCGACTAAATTTTTTGATAACCCTTCCTTTATGCCGATAACACTTTCCAATAGTGTCCATGTCGATATGTCTTTCCTTTCTTCATCTCTATACTTAATGTTATTTGCCAGCAATGAAAATCTTATCAAAATCATCATTGATTTCTTGTTAATTTCTTGTAGAGGATTTTGTCAAGTAACGATCTCCCCCTTTGGCATTGATGGGAAAATCTTTCTACAAAACCTTTCTATTTATTCTTCATTTCTCCTTCTTTGTTCTGCATCATTCAGTATCTCTCCCCCTTATATATTTCTCCCTTTTGATTGTACTTCTCTCCCTTTGACTATACTTCTCTCCCTTTATAGTACTTCTCTCCCCCTTTGACAACAATGCTAAAGGTGAAAAAAATAGTGTCCTTTGGGTGTCAACTAGTTTTTGCCTCTGCTAGAGTAGTTTTATGCTTATTCTTGATATTTTTCAACACTGTGTTCCATTGTTTCTTTAGATTATTTATGGAACTGATATGTCCTTTGACTCTTATTACTTTTTCAATAATGCATTCTTCATCATTCTTTTCTGGTGTACCCAGTAGATCAATTGTTGCTTGTATATGTTTTTGCATTAAATCCATATTTATAGCTATTATGCATGATTCCTCAATTATGTTATTACCTTTCTCAAATAGTTTCTTGGAAATTTATGTTGCTTCAGTCAATGATTCCTTTAGATTTTCAAGTTTCTCTAATAGTGTTCCTGTTATTTCTGCTAGCTTATCTTCTCTGTCAGTATGTGAATTTTGTCATATCTTTGCTTTTAGTTCTTCCTTTACTTTGTAATCATTTCCTATTATATCTACATATGTTTTCAACTGTTTCATACTTTACTCTTCTTCATCCATTGTAATTTCTGATAGTAAGCTTGAAATTGTTTGATTTGTCTTCTTCATAATCTTTTTCCTTTGTTTGTCCTTCAACTATCTTTCAATGAGAGTTGTCTCTTTGAGTTTTTCTACATACAATATCTATTCTTCATAATGCATCTTTGTAGGATCTCTCTTCAAAATTTTAAACTTAGGTCTTTCATCAAAGTCTTCTTCTTCTTCATCAGATTTTGAATCTATTTTCCTCTTTTGTTATGTTGTAATCATTGTCATATTTTGTAATGTCCTTGTAAATTTTTACTTCCTTAGATTCTACTATTTATTCCTTATCCTTTTCTTAATTTATTAGTTGTTTCTCAATTATTTATGCTTCTATTATCTCACTGATAGTAGGTGTCATATCAGTAGCATGTGTTACCTATTTTGTTTTAGTGTATGCAACTATAACTTCTGGTGTGTGTTTTTCCTCAAACTATTCATCTTCCTCATTACTTGTATTGTCATCAGATTCATCTTGTATTTCAATAGGTTGACTCACTTGTCCTTAATCAAACTAGATTGGATTTTCTTATCTTGTCAAATCTATGTCCTCTTCTTTTTCTAATTGCACATTCAATTCATACATTTTACAAATTTATGGTTCTTTCTCTTCTGACATTTCTGCGTTAAAGATTATTTTTCCACATTTTTAGTTCTTTTTCTTCTACTTCTTCCTGTAATTCTTCTAGTATCTTAGTTTTTATATTCTTTTTATAAAATCTAATTTCATTTGTCTTCATTAGTTCATCAATTTCTTCAATATTTTTTCTTGGCTTTGCAAGTATCAAGGTTCTTTATCTGCTTTGTCTCTCTTGTTCGTCAACTTCATCCCATCTTATATTGATTTTGTCAAGTATTTCCTTGGGAATAATCTATTTTAAGTTGCTTAGAAATCTTAAGAAATCATGAAATTGAAACATTATTACATCTTATAAAATTTTCTTATCTTCTTCTGACTGGATGTCCTATATTTGTTTTCATGTATCTGTCTGATAGTTCCATATTTTCTTATTTCATTTTCTATATCCATAGTTGTTCTTGGAATTCTTACTCTTGATGGTTTTGTCTCAGGTTTAGGTTCATTTTTCTTTCTTCTTGTCCTTGTGCTTCCTTCTATTGTTGATTGACTTCTTGTATTTCTCCTTAGTGTAGTTTTCATTGTTCTGGATCTTGTTCTCTTTGCCGATGGCAACTCTTCTTCAACTTCTTTTCTAGTAGCTTGTCTCTATTTAGCTAACTTGTTCTTGATTTTGGCATATGTCTTTGGTACTATGTTTTTTTTTGTCTTTTTATTGTACTACTTGTTAGGAATGAATGCTGAATATATCCTATGGGAGTATTAGCAGCCATTCTATAGCATTTGTTGTTGCAATCATGACTGTGATTGTCATTGATGTCAACATAGTGATCTACTGAAGATTAGCAAAGGAGCAGATAATGTCTGGGTTAGCGCACATGGGATATTAGAGATCAAGCTATGTGATGTTAAGGACTTATTCTATGTTGTGTTATATGTTTATGGTTAAGAGCGTAGATAGTAATTTATTTATTCATGGAAGTTATGAGCATTTTGGTGGAAGTAGTATTCAGGCAGTGTTCCTGAGTAGCAGTTTGTGGTAATCGAATGATATCTCCTAATTGATATAGAATTTGGTTATGCGTAGTTGGAAAGTAGTTGAAGACATTTTTTTAGTGATGTGGATGATAGTGAAAACTTCAAGGTCACACGAGTGAAGAATTATATTGATTGGAAGCCGATAGTTTTGTGTAATTTTTGTGTAGCGCGTGGAAACTTTTATTTTGTAATTTGTATGCCGACTCATTTGTAATTACTTGAGTGTGGTATAAAGGAAGGAATTTTTTCCTTTTTGTAAAAATGAAATATGTAATGAAGTAATCAAGTTGTGAAAGCGAATTTGTGAAGAGGATATGCGAGGTACAGCGATCTAAAATTGAGATCTAGTGTAGCAGTGAGTGCGGTTTGGCACAGTTAGAGGAGTATTTAATTATTGAGGTCAGTAATCTTTTGGTATTATTCTGTTGAGTAATATAAGATTAGTTGGATAGTGAGTTCAGTGATCTTACCTTGAAGCTATTTGGGTAGTGGGTCCTTTTGTCTTCCATAACTCTTAATAGAGTTAGAATATTTTAGCAGGGATTCAAAATCTCCTAACAAGGATTCATATGTACTGAATGTATTTCATAAGACTCTTAACAAAGTCCATCCTTTCACAAGGAATATTCGTATTAGTGCATCTTTTATGGGCATCATTCCCACCGGGGTTTACTATTTGATCAAGAGGTTTCCTAGTCAACATATCTTGTGTCATTATGTTATTGTGCATGAATATCTTTCTATGGTTGTTGGTTACATTTCTTATATGGTTAAAATCTATTAAAGTTGATAAAGGTTATAATTATTTGATAATTGATTCACCCCCCCTCTCAGTTATCTTGGTGGACTTTACTTTCTAACAATTGGTATCAGAGCAACAGGTCCTTGAAAGAGAAGTTTAACACCTTAAGGAGATCCATGGTGAATTTTAGGAAAGAAAGCCCTAAGTTTGATGGAGTGAATTTTGACAGCTGGAAAGAAAAGATGAAGACACATCTACTATGTTTAGAACCAGGTTATTGGTTAATTAATAAGAATAAGAAGACTATCATTGATGAGGATAATATTGAAACATGTACTAATGATGAAAGAGATCTATTAATGTGTAACATACTTGCTAGGGAAGTACTTTTGTCAGCCATTTTGGAGAATGAGTATAGTCAAGTAAAATATTTGAAAACATCTCATGAGATTTGGTTAGCTTTATAGTCTACTTTTGAAGGTGATGAACATGGAAAGAAAGTTAGATTACATAATTGAATATGTGCATTTGAAGATATAAGAATGATGGAAGATGAATATGTTAGAAGCTATATTGGTAGAATGTCAGAGATTGTTGTAGGTATAAAATCTTGTAGAGGAACAAAGAAAGAGAATGATGATATGGAAAATTTTGAGGACATTGACTCCTGCATTTAAGCAGACAACACAGATGATTGAACAAGTTATACCTTGTACTGTGAACTTTACAAGAGAGACTCTTCTTGGAAGATTGGAAGCAACAGAAATGAACTTGAGGTTATTAGGAGACTTACCTAGAATGGAGACAACATTTAGTGCTCTTAGTATTCGCCCTACTTTATCAAGAAGCATCAGTGTGAGTGGAGATTATGCTGGCAACAACAAATATAGAAATGAAGAAGACAGGAAGATTGAAGGAGGTATTCCCTTGCTTGTGAAGAGAGAACCAGACGGTAAGAAAGTTTTCAAATGTTGGACATGTCAAGAATATGGTCATTTTGGATCTAAATGTCTTAAGAGAGTTAAGAAGTATAGAAATTTTTTTAAGCCTAGAAGATCTAAGGAATGTTATTATGCTAATGATGAAGAACTTGAAGCTAGTATAGAGAGAACCTTAAGTGAAAGTGATACTGAGAATAATGATGATATAGGATTTGTATCAATTAAAGAAGAAAATCCTGAAATAGAGGTTAAGGAAGAAAAAGCTCTAGTTTCTCAAGTTGAAAAGAAAGCTGATTGGATTATAGATAGTGGTTGTTCACATCATATGACTGGAGACATGAAAAAGTTCATAAAGTTTAACAATTATGATGGAGGAGTTGTTAGAGTTGGAAATAATGCACCTTGTTTGATTAAAGGTATAGGATCTATTACTCTTGATGGAAAGACTAATACTGATGATGTTTACTTTGTGGATGGTTTGAAACATAACCTTTTGAGTGTTGGACAACTAGTTGATAAGGGATATCAAGTTTGGTATACTGAGAAAACTTGTGTGATAAAAGACAAAGATGGAAATTTGAATTGTACTGGATCTAGAACCGGAGGTAATGTATTTCAGTTGAATCCTACTAAGATGACATGCTTGATTACTAAGATTGATGATAGTTGGTTATGGCACAGAAGATTTTGTCATCTAAATTTTGATAGCATTGTGAAAGTGAGTACTACACTTGCAGTAAGAGATTTGCCTAGAATTATGAAGCCTACTAACATGATATGCAAGGAATGTGTGATGGCTAAATAGAAGAGAATCTCATTTCCCAGTAAGAAATTTACATCAGTAGAGAAGTTGGAGATTATTCATACAGACTTGAGCGGTCCTACAAGGACTAGAGGATTCTATGGAGAAAGGTATTTTATGACTCTTGTTGATGATTTTACAAGAATGATGTGGATTTCATTTCTTAAAGAAAAATATGAAGCATTTGATAAGTTTAAGGTCATTAAGAATAAAGTTGAGAATGAATCTAGAATGAAGATTAAATGTTTGAGACTAGATAGAGGTGGAGAATTTACTTCTAGAGAATTTAACATCTTTTGTGAAGTGAATGGTATTAAGATACAATTTTCAGCCCCTAGGACACTTGAACAAAATGGTATTGAAGAAAGAAGAAACATATCAGTGACTGAAGCAGCAAGAGCTATGTTATTTGAAAATGACTTAGTGAAGATATTCTAGAGAGAAGCAGTGAACACAATAGTGTATACCATGAACAAAGTACAAATCAGAGCAGACACAGATAAGACACCCTATGAACTATGGTTTGGACATGCACCCTCAGTTAAGTATTTTAGAATTTTTGGAAGCAAATGTTATATAAAGAGAGATGATGACATTGGAAAGTTTGATCCTAGAAGTGATGAAGGTATATTTCTTGGATATTCTTTGAAAAGAAAAGCTTATAGATGTTAAAATAAGAGAACTAAGACTATTGTTGAGAGCGCAAATGTTAAAGTTGATGAAAAGTTCAAAATTCAGGAAATAATGCTTGATTATGAATCAAATTAAGGAACTCATCCTAGATCTAATATTGAGACTACTGAATTATTCTATGAAACTGACAGTGATTTATTAAATGAAAGCCACAATGAGGTAATTGAAGAACTGACACCTGAAGTGAGATCTGAGATAGTGACACCTAACAATAATTTATCATGGAATCATCCTTATGAGCAAATTATTGGAAGCATAGATAGAGGAGTTCAGACTCAAAATAAGGTACAAGAATAGTTATGTTTGATTTCTCAAATTGAACCTAAATCTACTAGTGAAGCTTGTGAAGATGAAAATTAGATTAAAGCTATGAAAGAAGAACTAGATTAGATTGAAAAGAACAAGACATGGGAATTGATCCCTGGACCTAAAGATAAGAATGTTATAGGAACAAAATGGGTATTTAGAAACAAGATCAATGAACAAGGAGAAGTAGTAAGGAACAAAGCAAGATTGGTATGTAAAGGATACTCACAGCAAGAAGGAATTGACTATGAAGAAACTTTTGCACCAGTAGCAAGAATTAAAGCAGTAAGAATGTTTTTGGCTTATGCAGCTTTTAAGAAGTTCAAAGTATATCAGATGGATGCGAAGTCAACATTTATGAATTGAGAGTTGGAAGAAGAAGTCTACATTGAGCAGCATGAAGGTTTTCCTTTAACTCAAGAAGGAGATATGGTATGTAAACTGAAGAAAGCTTTATATGGACTAAAGAAAGCACCTAGAACTTGGTATGCAAGATTGGACAAGTATTTGATAAAATTAGGATTTACAAAAGGAACAGTTGATAGCAACCTGTACACAAAAGAAATTGAAAATGGTTTGTTAGTTGTAGTTATTTTTGTTGATGATATCATTTTTGGAGGAGAAGATGAAGACAATGATAAATTTGCAAATGAAATGAAGACTAAATTTGAAATGAGTATGATTGGTGAAATAAAATATTTTTTGGGATTGCAGATAACACATAACAGTGATGGTATCTTTGTAAGTTAGACAAAGTACTTGAATGATTTGTTAAAGAGATTCAGAATGGAGAACTGTAAACTAGTTGGAACACCTATGGTAACTAGACATAAGTTATCTAGCATAGATGAGACTCCTGCAATAGAACAGAAGTACAGATCTATGATTGGAGGATTGTAGTACTTGACACATACAAGACCTAATATAGCACACTTAGTTAGAATTGTAGCAAGATTTCAAGTTGAACCTAGAGAATCACATTATGCAACAGTAAAGAGGATATTGAGATATTTAAGAGGCACAATTGAGTATGGATTGTGGTATGAAAAATCTGATGATTTTACCCTATGTGCATATATAGAGCATTGTTGATGATAAAAAGAGCACCAGTGGTGGAGCATTTTTCCTTGGAGGAAGATTGGTTTCTTGGCTAAGCAAGAAGCATAATTGTATTTCACAAAGCACAACAGAAATATAGTATGTAGTAGAAGAAAACAATTTTAACTAGATAATTTGGATGAAGCAGATGCTAAGGATATTGGAATAAAATTTGTTGAGCCTGTTGTTATACATTGTGACAACACTAGTACAGTTAGTATGTCTAAGAATCCTATATTACATTCTAAGACAAAGAATATAGAGATAGTATCATGTAGTGAGAGAGAAAGTAGCTGAGAAAGAAGTTAGACTTGAGTACATAAGCACAAAGGAGAAGATTGTAGACATATTTATACAACCTTTCCCTAAGGATACATTTGAGTATTTGAGAGGTATGCTCAGGGTTATGCCCCAGCCTACTTTTGAGAAGTGATGTAGATTGTTGCATCCATCCAGTGGTATATGAGCCCTACCTTTCTTCTAGACTGGATGTTGGTACTTCCTCTATGGGGAGTATCTGTATCTAAGCTGAGTCACGAGGACTCTAGTGAATGTATTTTTTGAATAGTGTCTTTTGACATTAGAGTTGTTGTTGACATAATGATGAAATTTTTGTCATTGATGTCAATGGGGGAGAAGTGTACATGAAAAACCATTTGTATCATATGTTGGAGAGAACTAAATATGAAAATGAAGCAAGATTTGATTGATGAAGAGACTTGCAGTATTTTTCAGAGCACTAGTGTTGGATTTATGGAACATTGGATGTTTTTCATCTATGTTGCCATCAATGCCAATGGGGGAGATTGTTAGGAATGAATGCTGAATATATCCTATGGGTGTATTAGCAACCATTCTATAGTAGTTGTTGTTGCATTCATGACTGTGATTGTCATTGATGTCAACACAACGATCTACTGAAGATTAGCGGAGGAGCAAACAATGTTTGGGTTAGCGCACATGGAATATTAGAGATCAAGCTATGCAATGTTAAGGAATTATTATATGTTGTGTTATATTTTTATGGTTAAGAGCTGAGACAGTAATTCATTTATTCATGGAAGCTATGAGCATTTTGGTGGAAGCAATATTCAGGCAGTGTTCCTGAGTAGTGGTTTGTGGTAATCAGACGATATCTCCTAATTGAGATAGAATTTGGTTATGCGCAGTTGGAAAGCAGTTGAAGATATTTTTTTAGTAACATGGATGACAATGCAAACTTCGAGGTTGCATGAGTGAAGAATTATATTGATTGGAAGCTGGCAGTTTTGTGTAATTTTTGTGTAGCGCGTGGAAACTTTTATTTTGTAATTTGTATGCCGACTCATTTGTAATTACTTGAGTGTGGTATAAAGGAAGGAATTTTTTCCTTGTTGTAAAAATGAAATATGTAATGAAGTAATGAAGTTGTGAAAGAAAATTTGTGAAGAGGATATGCGAGGTACAAAGATATGAAATTGAGATCTAGTGTAGCAGTGAGTGCGGTTTGGCACAGTTAGAGGAGTATTTAATTATTGAGGTCAGTAATCTTTTGGTATTATTTTTTTGAGTAATACAAGATCAGTTGGACAGTGGTTCAGTGATCTTATCTTGAAGCTATTTGGGCAATGGGTCCTTCTGTCTTCCATAACTCCTAACAGAGTTAGAATCTATTAGCAGGGATTCAAAATCTCTTAACAGGGATTCATATGTATTGAATGTATTTCATAAGACTCCTAAAAAATTCCATCCTTTCAAAAGGAATATTCATATTAGTGCATCTTTTGTGGGCATCATTCCCACCGGGGTTTACTCTTTGATCAAGAGGTTCCCTAGTCAACATATCTTGTGTCATTGTGTTATTGTGCATGAATATCTTTCTATGGTTGTTGGTTACATTGCTTATATGGTTAAAATCTATTAAAGTTGATAAAGGTTATAGTTATCTTGGTGGACTTTACTTTCTAACACTACTACTTTGTTCCTTTGATTTCATCTCATCTGATATTTATCCTTTTGTACACTTCTTTATAGGTTCCAAACTGATTAGGTTCCATATCCTTAGGTTGACTCAATAGTTTTTCAATAATTTTTATTAGTTCATGTTTGTAACCAAGATATCCATGGCTCCACTACTTTGATTATACATGAATGTGTGCTAACTAGAAAACATATATCTTTCTTATATTCTTCAACAATATGAGGTGGTATCTAATATCTATCATACATTCTTCCTTGAAATTATCTGAAATAACTCCACGTTACTATGTTGTAATTACTTCCCAATTGTTTAATTTACTTATTAATTTGATGTATAATTGGTTCACTTAATGTCCAATTTACTCTAATGATGTTTAGAAAATAGTTTTATATATAGAAAAATGTACATACCAATAGTGCTCCAAACTTTAATCCTCATTTCTTGATTTGATTTAAATTCACCATCAATTGATTCTGCATCATTGTGCTAAATTATATCTATTTCCTTCAATAAAAATCTCATATGCAACTTTTAGTTCTCCTCCTGATATATTGTCTAACTGATTTTCTTGATAGATCTTGTAGCCAATAATCATTGATGCAAATTTTATTTCCTTATCCAAGATGTTTCACATAGCAAAAGTTTTCTGATCTTGCTTTTACTTGACTAAATGTTTGATTTCTATTTTAGGATCCAACTCCTTTACACATTTTCTCCCAGTAGCCAATAATCTTGTGACTGCACTGATGATTCCCTTTGTGATTTAACTTTGTCTATCTCCTTCCAGCCAAATATAGTCTCCATGTATTCAAATCAATACACACTTGATCCATTTAGCTTCAAATTTTTTTGGCATGTGATTGATGTGTGTTAGTCCTTTTGTTTCCAAATGCCCATACTCTTCATTCAACATTACTTCCTCTATATAGTTCCTTTTAGGCTGTCCTTATATCTTCATCACCAATTCAATTTATTTGTATTGAATAAATGATCTTGCATCTTTTGTCAACATGACTTTGCATGGTATTTGAGATAATTCTCTAGCTCCATTTACATCTGTGATATTCAAAGTACTTAACTGATATTCCAGTTCATCCTCTTTTGATCTTTCAACCAATACCATTCTCTCTATCATTGTGATTTTAGTATGTTCCTTCGCTTATCTGAGATTTTAAGTGTTTCGGGTTTCAGTTCAACCAATCTGTCTGAATCCTTTATGTAGAATGAATTAGCACAATACACATTAGTATTTCCTCAGGCTTTTATCTTTTTAGTGACTTTTCAGAATGTGACTATTTCATGATAAGTGTCATTATATATAATGACAAGGTGTCCAATGACTATTGTATTAAAACATTTATTGTAGGTTGATAATAGCTTTTATACCAATAGAGATCTTAGTTCACCGATAGTAATCTTATACTTAATACTTTTCATCAACTTTTCTATTCTCCTAATTATTGTTGCATCTATTTTATGCTCTTGAATATTTCAGCTTAGAATTTGATTTATGGGACTTCTCAAATATTTCAATAAAATTATGTGTCCCTAAGCATTTACTTACTTGCTTAGTTGGTAGATGAATTCCCTATGTCATCTAACATGGGGTCTTCCATTGATGGTGCGTCATCTTCCTTCTTTCTCCATATCTTCTTTGTTTCCTCTCTAACTTGTTCTTTATTTATAATTATTTCTCCTTTGGTGTCATTGGTGGTAGTGTACTAATATCTTTAATTTTAGGTAGCATGATTGGACTTTGAACAAATATAACATGGTAGTGCAAATGGTCTCCAAGGTTAAGCTCTTACTTTGTTTTTTTCTTTTCTGCATTCTGATGCTAGATGTCTAGGTTTTCCACAATTAAAGAATGTAACATAATTATTTGTTTCTCTTCCTTGATAATAAAATGATTTCCTTGTTTTCTGTGCCTTAGTTCTGCATTCTTTAGTTTTGTGTCCATAGCGATTACACTTATAGCAATATCCATAAAAAAATTTCTCAGATGTTCTACTAATAGTTTGAGATCTACAATCAATGACTTTATGACCAAACTTGTTGCAATTATAGTAGTAACCATTCAAGAATTTTATTTTAGGAATGTTCACTTGTTTTCTTCTACAAATATTTGTAGTATGACCATATTTTCCACAATTGTAGCAGGTAGGCTTGTAGGGTTTCTTACCTTGTGTATCACTGGATTCTTCAAAAGTTTGATGTCCATATTTTGATGATTCTCCAATATCCATTGTGTTTTTGTCAATATACCCCATTCTAGTAATGTCACTTGGTCTTCTCTAACTTTTTAGTTGTTCATTGATTTTCTGCATGCTTTGTACAAACTTTGTGAGTCTAGAATTGATTTCTTTTTCAACTTTCAGGTTGTTTTTTAGATCTTTATTTTCTTGATTTTGTTGGCAATTCCGCTAAGTAGGATATCATGATGTTGTCATTATGGAAACATATATTCAGCATTAAGAAAACATGATTCAAGGATAAAGTTTTGGATGATCACTTAAGAAAATTGTCTAAGTATAACAGTATTTATCTGTTAGCACAAAGGCTATTTTGATCAGCGAAGTTCACAGAAGTATTCCAGAAAAAGTGAACTTGAGTACATATTTTATGAAGTATGTTGAAGCTACAACTAAGAGCACAAGACTGTATGGTATGTACGGACAAAGTTATTAATGTTTTTACAGAAACAATGTTGAGCCAAAAAAATAGGGCAGCGACAAGTAAATGAATATTTCGGGTTAAGGGATTATTTTTTTTAATCAAAATAATGACTTAACTAATTAGGGATGACATCCTAGATGTTAACCCTAAGTCAACAAGAAGTAAAGTTATGTTTTGGAGACATGTAAGTTGACTGGAAAGCTATGTTTGTGATAGCTTGTATAAAGGAAAGAAACTTATTATGTGAAGTAGTAGAATGTTATGGTATTGATGTATAATGTTGTATTATGCAAAATATGATGTATGATCAGAGAAATGTGAGTTGATAAAAAGTTTTGGGAAGAGCTTAAAAGACATATTGGAATATTAAAGATATTTAGCAGCAATAAAATGTTTTTGTATTCTATCTTTTGTATTAAAGATTATCATATTAGATTGCATGTTTGGGCAATGGGCTCATCTTGCATATATTCATATTTTGTAATACCAACTCCTAATAGGGTTGAGGCTTCTAACAATACCTAATTCCTCTAAAAAGGACCGAGACACTATACAGATGTAATAGACTCCTAACATGGTCAATATCTTTCACAAGATACTTTTGATTAGTGGATCATTTGTGGGTACCATCCCCACAAGGGTTTTCCCTTGGCCAGGGTTTCCTCGATAAAAAACATGGTGTTATGAGTTCAATTGTTTTATGGTTGTAGTTTCTATCCAATTTAGTTTATTATGTAAGTTACAATTTAATTAATAATATCCATACTTGGGAAAAAGATTTTTTTTGTGAAATATTGATTCACCCCCTCCCCTTAGTATTTTGTATTTCTAACAATTGGTATAAGAGCATAGTTACTTAGAGAAGGCCTAACATCTTGAGTAAGATCTCTATGGATATGGATCAACTACAGAAAAACATAGAAGAAGCTCTTGAGAAGATTGATATTCTTACTGAAGAATGAGATACTCTGAAGAATACATATGAAAGTGCGAAAGACTACATTGAGAAATTAAAAGATAAGATAAAAGATCTTAAATCAAAGAAAGAGCCTTTAAATCAGATCAAGGAAAGTGATGAAGTTTCAAAATTGAAAAAGGAGAATGAGATCCTAAAGCATGAACTAAAAATTGTAGATCTAAAGTTAAGCTTGAAAGATGATAACAATAAAATTGAAATAGATTTGAAATCTGAAAATGCAGATCTAAGGTCTAATCTTACCAAAGTAACATCCAAGCTTGAGACTACAAAGTTGCACTATGATGAACTTGAGAAGTATAATACTATTGTGAGAGGAGAGCTAACTCAATCTAAGCAACATCTTGAAAAAATGTATTCCAACAATGAAATGATTGATGAACAGATTTCTTTTCAAAGACCTTCTTATGATAAATATGGTCTTGGATATCTTGAAGAAATATCATGAAAGAAGACTGAAGAATGTAAAGAATTAGATCTCACAATCCAACAAATTGAGAATAAAGAAGAAGAAAACCAAAACAAAGTTGAGTCTAATATGAAGATGTACCTAAGAAACCTAAGCAAGTTGAATCACCATAGTAAGTGTGAAGTGAATTCAAAGGTAGATGTTATGCATGCAACTCATTTGGAAACATGAAAAGAGATTGTACATGTAAGCAATTTAAACCTATCACTAATTATTGTTATATTTTTCATGGTTTTGGTCATAGAGCCATTGATTGTAAAAAACCTAGATCTAGTAATAAAGAAAATAGTAGAATATTTAGAGGTGCTAACCTTGTAGATAAAAGACCTATTGGAGAAATACACAATATAAAAATGGAGTTATGTGTTATATATGAAACCATTTTGGACACATTTCTAGAAATTGTAAATCATAGACCAGTCAGTCAAGACCGAGATATGGAAAAAATGTCATAGTTTGTCAGATTTGTAACAACATGGGATAGACAACAAGATATTGTAGAATGAACAACATAAGGAATCCTAATCCTAGAATAAATATGAACTACACCAGAAGAAATATGGGTAACATCAATAGTCAGAAATGAAATAGTAGTAACATGGAAGAAGTTATATTTGTCAAAGCTACAGATACAACAAGTGCATCCATAGTATCAGGAAGTCAGTCAAGTGAAGCATTTGAAAGTAAGTCAGAATCAGTTCTAAACCCATCTCCAACTGATTAAGCATCAAATTTCATCAATTAAATGATAGAATAAGCATCAAAACATCATAGGATTTAGTAGAATTTGAATCAAGCCTTGTGAAGTTAATATGTGGTACTAAATGATGAAAATAATCTATGGTTAAGAGCACATAATATTCTGAGCATGTATGAAAGCACATGAAATGAATGAAGTTCATTGAAAGACAGATACAACTTTTTGACATGAACACACTTATGCAATTAATGCAATGACAATGTTTTGAAGGATTTAATGAGTAAAAGTGGATTATTAGACATCATTTGATCATTTATGAGATTACAAGAGTTTTAGAGAGTGATCCAGAGGATATTGAAAGTAGTTTGAAGAAGTTGGAGATACATTTTCATTAGATCGATGCAAGAAGCCCTAAATCATGACATTGAGGTATTTTCACTAAGAGATTACTGTTGAAACTTCTACTTTTAGTATAATCATGGATGCAACCCTAGCTCACAATACCCCTAGACCTAAGTTTAGAAGGGAGCCAGTTGAACCTACAAAGGATGACCCTAGTTTGGCTTTGTCATCTACACCAGATAGAATTTTACATTTGGAAGATATAAAAGGTTATTTAAAATGCAAGTTTGACACTGTAGGAGATAACAATATAATTGAGAAGTATGATAAAATTTACAATCAAGAAATGACTTACAAAGAAGGTTATAGTCATTTAGGTCAATTAGACATTGTGAAGTACATGTTTCATTATGAGTTTCAGAATGAAGAATGGAACAAGATCATACTGAGCATAATTCATGATGGGAAATTTTGGTTAGATGATAGAGTGATAGAAATCATAGTAGATCTAATTCATGAAGTAACAGGTCTTTCCAACCAAGGTGTAATCCCACTAAATGAGAAAAATGTGAAGAAAAAAGTTATAGAAAATACCAAGTCTACATACAATGGAAGAGGAATTGTGATAAGTAAGATTGAACAAAATGATGTGAGATATGTTTGTAATATAATGGCTACTAAACTATGTGCTAGTTCTAGAGAATATGACATCACAACAAGAATGGTACAAGAAACCTACCTAATGTGCATTGAGAAAGTTCAAGTTGAGATGTGTGAAATTATGAGAATACAACTTATTGAAAACCTTGAGAAGATCAAGAAAACAAGAAACTCTCAATTCAGATTTTCATCTTTGAGAACATATATATTTTTCCATCTTTTGAGAAGATTTCCTTACACTATTGGAGAAGATTGGAATGATGAGAGGTGTACTATGGAAAGAATAAAAAAATTATATCTAAGACATCCTATTAAAAAAGTTAATGAGAGTGCAACACTGGTTATTAAGACATTCCATAATGAAATGAGAAAAAGATCAAGAATTCCACCCTCTATGGTTGAGAAGTACAAGAATGATTTATGCTTTCTAGTTGACACATATTTTACTTATATAGAAGTAGTAGAACCTAGAGTTGAATTCATAGATCCACTTGATTATGAAGCATTTGAAGAAGCTATTGAAGGTTATGCAAGCAGAATTCTCAAATCCAAATCAGATTCCAAGAGTCCTAGATTTGGAACATCTGAAGAAATATCAAGCACAACATATCATACCCAATTACAAAAGATAACAAAGAAAAGAGTGGGCATAGTAATAAAGAAGATCCTAAAAGAAATGGTAATGACATAAGATGAATTTAATATAGCCAAACAAACAACATTATCAATGAGAGATATTGGTCAAAAGGAAGTATTGACAGTACCACCATTGGCAACCAAAGCAACCTTTGCACCAATTATTCAGAATATTGATGAGGATATTATAGAGGCATGTGAGATGATCATACCATGTGCTAAACTACCAGTAGAAGCTACAAGAAAGTCAACAAGATTTACTTCCACCACTACACCTGGTAAGAGAGTCAAAGAAATGGATAGTGGACCGGGAAAGAGACAGAAAACCATCTTCACTCCTGTGGAAAGGAAAAGAGGAATCCACACCTATTAAGAGAATGAGAGGTCAAGTGCAAAGTTAGACACAAATAGAAGAAGAGGTAGGCAGTAGCAAGAAGAATCAATGGAAGCCTAAGATAGAGACAGTTAACCCTTTAATCATCAACGATGGATATTTCACTAAGTTGAACAAGTACTAACAAATGTACAATAAATTTGAAAAGATAAATCTTGAAAATGTAGTTGTCAAGCATATGATCCTTGCAGACAAGAAGTTTGAAAACATAAAAGATAATATTCCAAATGAACTATATGATAGACTGATAAATATAAACAAGGGAGAAATTAAAGAAGATAAAATTATTAGAGAAATATTTGTGAGAAAGCTTTGTAAAGTTAGGAATGAGGAGAATTTCAAGGAAATCATGAAGAGTCTTGGTACACATCTAAGGAGGAAATGAAGAACTATTATGATTATGGGAGGAAACTATAAGGAGATAAACAAGGAAAAAGAGGAAGAAGTTGTAAGAGTAATGACATCTGTACCAGTAGAAACACTAAGTGAGTTAGAATAGGACACCCTAGTCTCAGTAACAACTACACAGACAAAGGAGGCATCACTTGTGGAAGATATATTGCAAACTACAGTTACTCCACCAAAAATACTAATTAATGATGAAACTATGGAAGTAGAAGGCACAAGCATCACCATTGATAAGGAAGAAGATCCTTTCGAGGACCAAGGAGAGGATGTTGGAAATTTGGAAGGTATGGTGAATGAGGAAGAAGAAAAGGAAGAAGAATCAGAATCATTGGAAAATACATTAATGGAGATTGATGTTCAACTACAAAAGAAATGGAAGATAGTTGAATAAGAAGTCACTTTAACCTTACCTAGGTTGAAGCATGTTGTAACTGAACAAGAAATACAAATTGATAAAGGAGAAAAAGAGGAACAAAAAAAAGAGAAAGAAGAGAAGCCTACAGAGATAATACCACAACAAATAAAATTGGACACACCATAGAAAGATACACCAAAAAGTACATCAAAATCACCTATTGAATCAATTTTAGCAAATTTGGGAACAAAAGTTGATGATGATGATCAAATAAAATTAATCTCATCTTTGAAAAAAATGATTGGGAAGAACAAGAAAGTAAATTTTTTGGAGGGATCACTACTTGAGGTAACTGATAAGCTACAAAATGTTATATCTACCCAGATTAGTGAAGTTGAACTACAAGCTAAGGAAGCTTTTGATAATGAGTCTACTACACTGTTAGATATTGCAACACTTAAGGCACAAACACTTCATGATGCACATCTATTTCAAACAACTTGTCAGAATATTAAGAATGATTTGGATAACCTTGATGTTCGTATTAAGGAGTTTAGGAAATGTCTTTCCTCAAAGACATCATATGGAAAATTCACTTATCCTAACCTAAGAGCAGTTGAGATAGCATCTTATGGCTATGTGCACTACTCAATGTATCTGATTCAATTAAGACTACATGGGATAAGGAGATTGAAAACCTAAAGGTAAAATTTAGAGATTGCATTTTAAGCCTTCCATCTCTACAAAATTGAATACAAGAGGTATATCAAATTTTTTGACCTGTATATATATATATATATATATATATATATATATATACATATATATATATATGTATATGTATATATATATATATATATATGTATATGTATATATATATATATATATGTATATATATATATATATATATATATATGTATATATATATATATATGTATATATATATATATGTATATATGTATATATATATATATGTATATATATATATATATGTATATATATATATATACATATATATATATATATATATATATATATGTATATATATATATATACATATATATATATATATATACATATATATATATATATATATATATATATATATATATATATATATATATATATATATATATATATATTCATACCTTTGTCATTGTTGTCAAAGGGGGAGTAATAGTATGAGAAAATTGCTAATATATATAAGGTATAGATATATGTGGAAAGGATAGAGTATAGTTGAAGGGGGAGTATCCCTATGATGGTATGATATAGGTAGATATGTATGATCCACAAACTTTTGCAAATCTTGTAGTGGCCATGTAACACAATGTAATAGAATGTTGCAAGTTTTTTTTTGAAGTTTTTAAATTTTGAAGTTTTGGGACTTAGCCAATTTTCCCATATGTTGCCAGCAATGAAAAAGGAGGAGATTGTGGGAAATTTTGCTAAGTAGGATATCATGATGTCATTATGGCAACATATATTTAGCATTAACATGAAATGTTTTAAGGATAAAGTTTTGGATGATAACTTAAGAAAATTGTCTAAGTATAACAATATTTATCTGTCAGCACAGAGGCTATTTTGATCAGCGAGGTTCATAGAAGTATTTCTAGCACAAGAAAACTTCAGTACAAATTTTCTAAATTATGTTGAAGCTACAACTAAGAGCGCAAGATTGTATGGTATGTATGGACAAATTATTAATATTTTTATAGAAATAGTGTTGAGCTAACATAACATAGCAACGACAAGTAAATGAATATTTTGGGTTAAGGGATTATTTTTTTATATCAAAATAATGACTTAATTAATTAGAAACAACATCCTATATTTTAACCCTAAGTCAATGAGAAGTAATGTTATGTTTTGGAAATGTGTAAGCTGACTGGAAAGCTATTTGTGATAGATTATATAAAGGAAAGAAAATTATTATGTGAAGTAGTAGAATGTTATGGTATTGATGTATAATGTTGTATTATAAAAAATTTGATGTATGATCAGAGCAGTGCGAGTTGATAACAAGTTTTGTGAAGAGCTTAAAAGACAAATCATAATATTAAAGATATTCAACAATAGTAAAAGGTTTTTGTATTCTATCTTTTTTTATTAAAGAGTATCATTGTATATTGCATGTTTGGGCAATGGGCTCATCTTGCATACATTCATATTTTGTAATACCAACTCCTAACAGGGTTGAGGCTTCTAACAAGGCCTAAGTCCTCTAACAAGGATCAATACGCTATACGAATGTAATATTAGGAATGAATGCTTGGCAGTCATTCTGTAGTAGTTGTTGTTGCATTCATGACTATGATTGTCATTGATGTCAACACAGTGATCTTCTGGAGACTCACAGAGAAGCAGACAGTGTTTTGATTAGCGCACGTGGGATATTACAGTTAGAGCTATGTGATGTTGAGGTTATATTCTTTGATATGTTATATGTATATGGTTAAGAGCACAGATAGTAATTCATTTATTCATGAAAGTTATGAGCATTTTGGTGGAAGCAGTATTCAGACAGTGTTCCTGAGTAGCAGTTTGTGGAAATCGGATGATATCTCCTAATCAGGATGGAATCTAGTTTCACATAGTTAAAGGGAAGTCTGAGACACATTGATAGTTATGTGGATGATAGCACAAAATTTGAGGTCACACGAGTGAAGATTTATTGTGTTTGGAAGCTAACAATTTTGTGTAATTTTGATGTAGCATGTGGAAACTTTTATTTTGTAATTGTATGCCGACTCTTTTGTAATTATTTGAGTGTGGTATAAAGGAAGGAATGTTTTTCCTTGTTGTAGTGTATGTATATGGAAGCATGGTATGGTTGAATGTGAATGTATGCATGAAGTGAAGAAAAGAGCCAATGAAGTTGTGAAAGCGAAATTGTGAAGGAAGACATGCGAAGTACAAATATCTGAAATTGAGATTTGGTGTAGCAGTGAGTGCAGTTTGGCATAGTGAGGAGGTAACATATTTCATATTATTCTACTAAATAATCTTAAGGTCAGTTGGATAGTGTGTTCAATGATCTTACCATTGAAGTTGTTTGGGTAGTGGGTCCTTCTATCTTCCATAACTCCTAACAGGGTTAGAATCTTTTAACAGGGATTCAAAATCTCCTAACAGGGATTCATATGTACTGAATGTATTTCATAAGACTCCTAATAGAGTCCATCCTTTCACAATGAATATTCATATTAGTGCATCTTTTTTGGGCATCATTCCCACCGGGGTTTACTCTTTAATCAAGAGGTTCCCTAGTCAACATATCTTGTGTTTATGTGTCATTGTGTATGAATATCTTTCTATGGTTGGTAATTATATTGCTTACATGGTTAAATGCTATTGAAGTTGATAGAAGTTATAATTATTAGATAAATGATTCACCCCTCCCTCTCAGTTATCTTGGTGGACTTTACTTTCTAACATGTAATAGACTCCTAACAGGGTCAATATCTTTCATAAGATACTTTTGATTAGTGGATCATTTGTGGGTACCATCCCCA
Source organism: Chamaecyparis obtusa (assembly GCA_027943335.1). NCBI lineage: Eukaryota > Viridiplantae > Streptophyta > Pinopsida > Cupressales > Cupressaceae > Chamaecyparis > Chamaecyparis obtusa. Next base: position 1,453,400 of record BSBK01004491.1, read on the forward strand.
CTAGGATTTTCCCTTGGCCAGGGTTTCCTCGATAATAAACATGATGTTATGAGTTCTATTATTTTATGGTTGTGTTTTCTATTTAGTTTAGTTTCTTATGCAAGTTACAAGTTAATTAATAATATCCATACTTGGGAAAAATTAAAAGTTTGTGAAATATTGATTCACCCCCCCTCTTAGTATTTCGTATTTCTAACAACTTCAACTTCTGATTCTCTACTTGCAATTGTAAGTTTTTGTCATTGATACATTCTATCATTTCATTTCTTTCTCGGATTTCTTCTATTTATATTTGCCATAGTGAGTCTTTGTCTCTGATTGTTTCTTCGATAGTTCTCTTTTCGCTTTCAAGAATTTCTTTGGCAATTTTGACAGTCTTCAATCTTTCCAGTACTTTTGTCATTCTCAAGGCTTTACTTTCATGTTCCTTTTTCATTTGAATGATTTATTCAAGTAATTCATTGTTCTTTTTCAATAGATCTTGTATAGTTGCATCAGCTTGCTCAGAGTTGATACTGTCTTTTGATAGTCTGTCAATGTCATCAAGGATCATTTGTAGTCTTTTTGTCAGTTAATTTCTTTTTGAAAATGATGTGTTTAACTTACTCTTCAGATAATGGATCTATTCATTATCATCTTTTAGGGCTTCCTCCAACTCTCTCTGATACTTATAACTTCCCATTATTCCATATCTACTATTAAGATGTTAAACATTTTTCTAGAGAAACAACGCTCTTATACCAATTGTTGGAAAGTTTTAGGTAGGGTACTGAGAGGGGGGAGGGATGAATCAATACAATAGAGGTTTCACACTTATTCAACTTTTTGAACATAAACTGATAGCCAGTAAATTACTTATACTGCTAACTATTTTTTATTTTACCGATAGATGTTGTAATGTTTAACTAATAATTGATAATATGAAAATTAAACATATAACACAAGCATTCAAAAGATTTGTTGTCACTAAGGATTGCACCCAATTTTCTAAGTGTTAAAACCTAGCAATCCTGTGAAACATGGGACTACTCTCAGGCTGTGGGTAACCTATCTGAGAGAAGACCTTCAGATTAGGGGCCGACTTCCCCTTGGATCACTTAAAAATGACTAACTTTTTGAGGAAAGGGAGAGAATGCATGAAACAAATAATTTAATTTTAACTCGAACTAGGTGATCCACCAAATTAATAGAAGATCCACAAATGGATTAAGCTTATTGCAACAGTTAAAAAAAAACTGCACTTCATGACTTGATTCTACCACCTTAAACTCCTTATAAAAATAAGGTACTTGAAATACAGAGAAGGGAAGATGTTTCCACAATTTTGATTTTAGTTTGTTCATGAGTTAACACTACAGAGCCAAGACAAATTTTTGAACATTTAATTGGATCAACATGCAGACTAAGGATAAAATAACATCACAATAATCCTGCTTGAGATTCAATAAGAAGAACTCTAAAATTGTAGGAAACAAGAAGGATCAATTTCTATTACTGAAAAAGAAGCTAAGTATGAGCTATGTCTCTCAGAGCTACAACACCCTCAATCTGTGGGAGAGAGAATGAAGAGCTAACCTCAATCACACAAGTGCGAGGTATATAAAATGAGGTAAAAATAATCAGCATTGAAGTCACCTTAACCACCTAAGAATGGAAAATTCCTCAAAATAGGCCCATGAGGATGCCTCATAAACTTGGATGCTAGATTCCTAAGTTTATAGGGGGGGTAGTGGAAAAATAGACTCCTAGAATAGGTGGTCAAAAGGAGACCACTCTGATGCCTCCAAGTCATGCACTAATAGTATTTTGATGAATGGTTCATAAAATACCATTGTTAGAATTTACAACAAGAATATGCAATGACTTCTACATTAAAATATTTACCCCTCCTATGACCAAATAATTTGGATTTAAATGTATTTCAAAATAGTTCTCAACCCAAAATGGGGAAAACATATCTTAAAATATTTACATCTCTAAAAAATAATGAAACCCACCCAATGCAAAAAGCACCAAAAATAAACAAGAGAATAAAACTCAACCCTAGAAGGGGAGAAACAAGATTAATTAATTATTCATGTGAAAACCCCTATGAGGATGAGGAATTGGCTGGCATTTAGACTTTCCCATTTGGCATTTGGCAAGTTTCCATTCTCACTGGTAGTTGTGCATATGGTTTTAGAAACATTTGATCATGATGTCAAGGTAGGATTCTGATGTGGTATCTAAAATATTTCATTTGATTGCATATTTAGCTTCCTGGTTTGCATCTTCGAGGGCACTATTATTGCACTTGATGGAATCAACTGTATTTCAAAGGCACTATGATTTTATGATTTACCATATATTTCTGTATTTTGCATAGCACCATATGATAGTATTTTTGTTTGCATCATTGTTTCATCTTTTCCTTTGTATGAGGCTCCCACAACTGCATTTTTTTATTGGTGCATATGCCAGCTTAGGGCATTAACATTATTGTTTACACCCTCTTTTTGGATTAGGGCTGAGCCATGACTTGCATCATTGGTAATTCTTTTATTTTGAACTATGCCAGCCTGTGGGCATAGGGAATTGTACCTTCCATATCTATTTAGTTCTTTTGCTACACATTTATCATCATTTAGAGTATTGATGACATGCCCTAGGTTCCTCTTGCTGGTTATAAGGCTGCAAACTAGGGTACAGAGATTGTGTTCAAACTAATGCCCTTCAAATCCTTTGTAGTATTAGACTTAGGTACTTGGTACCTCTTTGTATTTTGATGATCGAGATCCATAAACTCTTGGTGTCAAGCTTGTCCTATTTTTCTATGCCAATTCATTGCTATGGGATTACATAACACTATGCCCTTAGCTCGTACTTTATTATCATGTTATTGGAAAGATTGAATGCTTAGATAAAATGTGAGCTTTGTCCCTCTATACATTGCCTCACATTTTGATTTTGCATTGAATAGACTGATAAACCCTGGATAGCCCATGGGTGCTAAGGCCTTTTGAATCCATCATTTAAATATTGAGAACCCGTGAAGAAGGGTATGATGTCAATCCCTAGTGCCATTCATCTTACATGCTAATGTGTTGTCGCTATAAGGCCGCAGGCTTAGCATAGTATGTATCTAATTTGTTTTGATGTGTTCATTGTTATCGATGCTTGCTGAATATGTTATTTGGATCAATGAGTACTGGCATCATATTTCTATGAAATGCCTTGTGAACATATGCTATTTCACTATTTATTCACATCCCTTGTTTTGAATCCCTCAGCACTTTGGTTCATTGTGTGGTGTCCCCTGCATTAGACGCTCATGTGCCCTGAATGCTTAAGGATCATGAGCTTATGACTTGATTGTTCTATGGCATACTATTGATTCTCCATGGGCCGTGAGAAAGCATCATTATTTGCTAACACTTACTCATTCATTGTATTGTTTCATTACTTAATTGATACTATTACCTCATTTCATGTATATGCTGGTGCCATTGTTTGTATATCATCTATTGTTGGTGAAGTGACCAAGCATTCAATTTTGTCATTTTTATGTTATAGCATAGCCTGTGAAGTTCATTCTAATTTCTCTAACCAAAGGGCTCGTGAGCTTATGACTTGATTGATCTCTGCTTGACTATGATGCCGACTAGATTTGGTTTGATCTTTGTTGTTCATTGTTTACCTTGGAATAACAAACATAAATAATTGGGATCATACATTGTGCTAGTTGTACTTGGAATATTCAGTTTCACTATCATACCCATTTGACCAACTGCCTGTATGGTGTCCACTAGTAAAGGCCCGTGGGTTTATGAAGTTCATATATTGTTCCCAATTTTGTGCCATTTTCCCTCAAAAGAATGAGGTTGAGAGCTATAGCATTCTCATTTCTAAATGTTTATTTGGTGCCCTTTAGAGGTCACTGTTATTACAATGCATTAATGACTCATATTTTCTTCTTTAAATGGCACCATCTTGGGCTTGATATGACTATTTCATTACGTTATTCATCTGGTTCTTAGTTCAGCCTCAAGGTAGCCTTAAGATCTTTTCATGTCATAATGATGTTGTATGGATGATGTAGAAACTGCACCTCTTTCTCATACCTGATGACTTGGCACCATGATTTTCTCCATTGGATTGTTGCTGCCACCAATACATGTATCCTTTTCATTATTCCATGCTTCAGATCTACTTGATCACACACTGTCTAGTGCACTTATTAAGGTGTTACTTCCTTTTACTATTCCTTATGAGGATATGTCATACTATGTCACTGATTTATCAACTATAGCCTATTTGTATTTGGTTGATCATACAAATTTTAACATGTTCATGCTATAACATCAATGTATTAAATGTAGATTTGAAGCATATTTATGTTGTGGTGTATCCTTCCTTAGTGTATAGATTTGTGTACCTTTAACATGTTGATGATGAATGCCTCTTGAATCAGCTAGTGCCCTTTAACCATGCTCCATTTGATTTATATTTGTGATTCTTGAGTGCCCCACTGATACTACATCATTTGGTTGTTGCCTTGTTGATCATGGGTGTTCTTGGCCTATGATGTAGTCACTGCCAAGGAAATTTGAGGTTTTCCTGGCATGACCTGCATCACAGGTCAAGGTCATTCATCTAGATCTCAACACCTTGCTATTGTTTTTATTCAGATAATCATGGAGCTTTGAAGATGGTCTCTGTTAGGAATACCATCCTCTTAACCCCTCAATTATCTGAATGAGGAAAACAACACTGAATCAACTTCTTCTGTATCTGCACATGGAACAAACAAATTAGTAAAAACATGGTATCTCTTTTATTTCTGTAGCCTCCTTAGTGCACATGCCCTGAGCACAGCCCCTTCCCGGAGGTGTATGACTGAGTGCATATATGCATGCTTGTAAATATTATGGCACTATACATTGTTTAGATCCATTGGATCTAACCCCCATCTCCTCTTGTCTTCTTAGCAAGTTTCAGATCTCAAGAGCACATGGAAACACCATGGATCAAGACTTCATTACTAGGAAATGTTTGGTACCCTTGTATTTACATTGATTGTTTCATGTATGTCTGTACTCATTTATGCTATTCTGATAATGGCTATGCTCACAGCCTGTGTGAGCTCAGATAAATGGTCTTCTCATTTCTTTACTTTTGTACAACACACTTAAAAAATTTGTACATATACATGTAATGCTTAGATGTAGATCATTTATTTTCCTTTTCATGTACCTTACAACGAAATGAACACAAATCTAAGAAAGATCACTAATACTTCAAACTAGGGTACAATAGTCTCACTTAGTAATTAGGCCTTTGAAGATGAGTGAAAATAATGATAACATTCTAGCGACCTCAACTAAGTGCTTGCCTGCTAAGCACCTTGACCAGTTGCCTTTAAATAAATTGGGCATAGAGTCTTATAATCTAGAACTAAACTTAGCCTTAAATCAACAACTCCTTCTTGCTAACAAAACTACTAATTGTCAGAGATAGACTGCTCTAGCTTATTGCTACTCAAACCAAACCCAAAACTAAACTGAAAGAAAATTGAAAGCAACACTGAAAGCCAACTTGTGCCGAGGCACTTAGGGAACACATAAAATAGAAACTTCTAACACTACTAATGTATAGGGAAGAAATTGACCTAAAAAATAAGCCTTGAGGTGAATCTAATTTACTAAATGGGAAACTCCTCTCCATCCATATTAGCCAGCTAGAAGGCATTATGGGCCTTGCACTTGACAACCATGAAGGGTCCACTCCATATGGCATCAAATTTAGTATGTCTCCCTAGCTTATGTTTTCACTCATCCCACTTAAGGACAAGGTCTCCTTCCTTAAAAACCTTGGGTATGGACCTTTTATCAAAGGTTCTCTTCATTTGAGATGATGGGTTTCCAAGTTTTCCAGTGCTATTCTCATTGTTTCTTCAAGTTCAACTAACTCAGCAAGCCTAACTTGCATAGTATCTTTTTCCATCAGTTCAATTTCCTTAATTAATCTCAAAGTAGGCAATTCAGTAGAAATAGGAATCCTAGATTCTTTTACATAAACAAGTATATAAGGAGAGTTACTTGTAGATCTCTTAGGTTTTATTTTGTCTGCCCATAAGGCCAACTTCAACTTTCTATGCCAGTCCCTTTGGTTTCCTTCTATAGTCCTTTTGATGATCCTCAACAAGTTTTTGTTTTTTGATTCCGCTTGGCCATTACCTTGAGGGTAATATTTGGATGAGGTGCTTAGGAAGATATTGTGCCTTAACACCCATTCTAAGATTCTCATTCCAAGAAATTCCATGGCATTGTCTGAAATGATAGAGTCTGGAGTGCCGAATCTTGACACAATATCCTATAGAAATTCAGGATAGAGGTTTCATTTGTTTCTTTCAATGCTACAGCCTCTTCCCATTGGGTAAAATAATCTGTAGTAGTTATTATCCATCTATGGCCAACACTAGATGGAGGATTAATAGGTCTAATGAAGTCCAACCCCCATTTAGAGAAAGGTTGCTCCACTTTGATGGGATGTAGTGGGAGGGCTACCAGCTTCTATTTGCCAGCAAATAGAGCACAATTCTTGCACTTCCTCACCCAATCAAATGCATCCTTGTATAGGCTGGGCCAATAGTACCCCACCTTCATGACCTTTAGAGTAGTGCTTTTGGCTACAAAGTGTCCTCCAGAACCTCCATCACGAAACTCCTCTAATATTCTGCTCACTTGGCTGGGTTCAACACATCTCAATAGGACACCACTATAATCCCTTCTAGACAAACATTATCCAAAATGATAAATGGGATGGATTGGAGCCTACCTCCTTTTTCTCCTATCAGGGCCTTGAGGGAATTAACCAGTTAAGAGATAGTGTTTCATCTCTACTGTTCAACTTGCACTTTGTTCTGAATTCTAGTTCATCAGGACAACCTCTCCTTGTTGGCTTTTGTCTACCTTGCCTTCATTCATTTTCTCACACAAACCTTTTCCCCTAATCAACTTGGTCACCTTGTTTTGGATATCATATTCCATGACTTTGGTGACCCAACCAGCCCTTTTGTGGCTCAGATCCTTATTTAGAAGGAAGTCTTTTATGCAAGGGTGAGCAACCATTAGGTGCACTATGTTGTTGGACAACAAGTGCCTAAATTTCTTCAAGCTCCTTACTATTTCTAAGACATGTTTCTCTACAAGAGTGTAATTTAGTTCATAACCATCTAGACCTTGGCTGTAAAAAGCCACGGGCTGCTCCTGTTTCTTAGTATACTGCTGGACTAACATGGCAGAGATACTATCAGTGTCCCCAAAAGCATATAGAATAAAATCTCTAGAAAAATTAGGGTTTACCAGAGTAGGAGCATAAGCAATTGCTTCCTTTATCTCTTCAAGACATTTCTTTCCTTCATTTGTCCAGTGAAAAGTTGAATTCTTCTTTAGCATCTGGGTCATAGGCTTCAATAGTGCTGCAACATTAGGGATGAACCTTCTCAAGAAGTTGATTCTCCCAAGGAAAATTTGCAGCCCCTTCTTGTGTGTTGGTAAGGGTAGTGCCATGATGGCCTTTACTCTTTCAGGATCAATTATTGTTCCTTGCTTAGAAACAATGTGCCCTAGCAGTCTGCCTTCATGGAAAACAAAGATACATTTTTTAGGATTCAATGAAACTCCAAATTCTCTACACCTTTCAAAATCTACCTTAGATGAGCCAGTGATCATTAGTATCTCTTGAAAAGATAGTTATATCATCTAAATAGACTAGGAAAAACTTATTCATCAAACCAACAAATGCTATTTCCATGGCTTTCTGAAATGTAGCACTAGTGTTAAATAGCCCAAAAGGCATTTTCCTGTATGTTGTGGTGCCCCATTTGGTGGTGAAGGCTATTTTATATTGGTCTTCCTCCCTTACTAGGACTTGGTTATAGCTAAAAAAGCCATCTAGCAAAGAAAATTTGTCAGACCCTGAGACAAACTATAATATTTGTTCCATGGAGGGTAATGGATGGTGGTCCTTGAGTGAGGCTCCATTGAGGTCTCTAAAATCTACACATAACCAGATTTCACCATTCTTTTTTTTGACATGCACTAGATTGGAGACCTAAGAGGTGTGTTTGATAGAAAAGATGATATTGGCCTCAATCATTTTCCTTAACTTTGTTTTCATTAACAACTCTAGTTTAGGATTGATAGGTCTTTGTTTCTGTCTCACTGGTTTGGCATGGAGTTCAAGCTCAATGGTATGTTGGGCTAAGTGGGGATCAAACCCTTTCAGATCATAATATTCCCATGCAAAAATATCATTAAACTCTTGACATAGTGAGACAAAGGCTAGCCTTTCAGGCTGGGTACATACCTTTCCTAGCTTGAGGAACTTGTCTCTGAATATCTCAATAGGCCGGTGATGATCCTCCTTGACTGTCATGCTGGCTTTATCTCCTCTCAGCTGGTCATCAAAGTTAAAAATGGACTCAAGGGTGACCATTCCCTTGGGTAACTTATTAGTTTTCAATTGTAACATCTATCATTATACTGATGAGAAAGCTTATTTTGATTAACCTTAGAGAATTCAACTTCTTCTATCAAAAAATTAAAAATCTACTCATCATTTTCAAAGACTTGCCAACTCACCTAATTTTTTGGTATTGAGGGCCTCATAAGGACTCTCACATACTGCATTTTAGTGCTTGTGACCTCCTTGGAAATATCATATTTTTCTCCCATGGTAGCCAACTTGTTGGCCTATTTGTTCTCATTTCTTGGGACAACAACCAGATTAAAAGCATAAAAACCTTCTACTAAATCCCAAACCATGTGCTTATACATCTTGAATGTATCATTTTTAGTGAGATTAGTGCCACGAATCTAATTAACTACTAACTCACTATCACCCATAACTTTTAGACATTTGATTCCTCTCTCTCTAGCCCATTCTAAACCATGAATCAAAGCCTCATACTCTGCTGTATTGTTAGTATAACTAAAAGAAAAATGAACAATAGAGTAATACCTTTGTCCTTCTAGAGAAATTAAGGAAAATCCTCCTCCTGAACCAATTCTACTTCTGGCACCATCAAAGAACAACTACCACGGCTCAACATTCTTATTTTTAGAATGCTTATCTTCTTTCTTCATCAAATATGGAATCATTGTGCCCTCCTCATGAATGATATATATCCCAATGCCAGAAATCTCCATATTTCTAAAAGGATTATCTTCTAAATCCCTTTCATCCCACTCATCCAAAACAATATCTGGAATGTTCTCGGTAGTGGTTTTAGGCTCAGAGTCAATGGTATCCTGCTCATGGAACATCAGATTGGCATTTATAGGACTAGGGGTATAGGGTTCAATATGGTTCTTTACAAAGGCTTTGGACTTGATTCTAACCCTAGTCCCATATCTAGTTTTGAAGTATAAATGAGACCAATCATCTGAAAGGTATCCCCCCAACCTAGCAGTGAAATCTCTGCTCATACAAATGGAAAAATAGGGAGGAAGATCTATGACATAGACATCTTGGGGAATAGAGAAGTTGGGACATTTGTGTAAATTGAGACTCAAGTCTTTAATGACTCCAATGGTGCTGATTGATGACCCATCCAACTGAATGACAAGCCTATCTATTGGCTCATAAGACAATCCTAGGAGGTCTGCTAGCTTCTTAGAGATCACTGAACTACTTGCCCCTGAATCTATCATGCAATTATGAACCAAAAAATTCCCAACAACAAGAGTAACATAGAAGGGAGGGGATTTAACCTATGGAGCAATGGTAGGCTAGAAGATGGCTTCTCTAGTTTGTTGTTCTTTCTGAGGTGTTTCAGCCATCAGGATTCTAGGCTACTCTGAAACACCTTCTTCATTTGGTGACATCTTAGCCAAAGCACTAAGCATTAACTCCTTTTGTCCAAGAATTTCCAAAGTGTCCATCATAGGCACACTTGTAGAGGTCTTCTTCATTTGTTCAATAATATTGAAAGATCCCAAGCTCACCTTAGGCTTTCCCTTTGTTGTATCAATCTCTCATATTGCAGATGCCAACTGTGTTGATGCCTTGGCTGGTTCCTTGACTTCTTTTGACTGATTTTGAAGTGGGGTTTGAGCCACATTGGGTTGTGGAGCTGCAACTAGAGCTTGCTGACTGGTAGAGACCACTTGTTCATCCTCCAAAGCTTTCTTCTTAGACCTTGTGTTGGCTGCAACTGGAACATAGTTCTAGTTGTCATTTAGGGAAAAATTTACGATCCCACAAAACTCCTTTTAAAAGTTAACAAGTGCCACCTCTAGTGTTTGAAGCTCACTTGGGGCAATAACTTGACCTTGTTGAATCTCTGGCTCTTGAGTCATTTCTTGTGCCATCATGACATTGTTTCATTGTTAATATGCTTTAGAACAATAGAGAGGGGGCGTGAATCAGTTGTTCTTAGGTCCAGATGTATAAATAAACTTTCAACACTCTTCAAAAAATTAGATCTAACAACCAACAGCTACTCAGTCATTACTAAATACATAATAGATACATATAATAGTGTAGTCCACTATCCAATAGTATTTAACTTGTAAAACATAGAAATGTTCAAACCAAAACATTCACACAAGCATTAACACCAGGATTTATAGTGGAAGCCTAATTTGGGAAAAACCACTTTGTAACATGTTACTGATATTTTCACTCTTCTGAAGTGAGCTCTATGAAAGCCAACCCTGTCAAAGGTTACAAACACACTATCAAATGTGACCCGATTAAAGGATTTCAACCACTCTGTTAAAAGTGCACCTTGTTATAGGACTTACATAAATTCCATTAGAGTGAAACCTTGTTCAAAGGATTTATACAAATGACTGTTAGGTCAACCTTGATTAAAGGATTTAAAATTGATACAATGGTTAGAAAGTAACATCAGTGTTTGATTTGAAAACATACAACTCACTTTTCAAATAATAGATCCAATTCTGTACATATATGATGGCTTACTAACTATGATCCATTTCCATCTTCATCACCGATCTATTCAAAAATCCCTTCAAGCAATCATAAATCCTTCTCCTTCAGCCTTTTCTGCTTATATAGTCAATAACATCAACAATAACTCCAAAATCCTCTCTCTTCTCAACCTCATGCTTAGGTTTCCTTAATACTTCCTCAATTAGGTTGATCCAAATTTTACCGCTTAATCTCCTCCGTAGATCTTAGGGTTAGGTCAGATTCATTGAATCCTTCCAACTTTATGTTCTTCATCCATCCTTCTAGAAACATCTCAAATCTCTTTATGGATTTATAATAAAATGGTTTAGAGTGCATTAAATGCTTCCATACAATCAATAAATAAGGTCAACATGATTTACATAATCTAAGAATTCAACTATGTCGGCTAGGAATCTGAATTCTTCCTCAAATGTAAATTACTGATGCTCGGTCAATACTATGTCCAACTCCTCGGTCTTCACTAGATAGCTTGGTCACCATTGAAACTGTTGCCTCAACTATTACTGTCTTCCTTGATAATTAATTGATGTTCGGTCAACACTAAATTTACTCAGCATATACTGGCTCAGTCGACACTAACATCACTTGGCTTAAACTAGATTTCTTCACTTTTACTTGGTTAAGCCTACTTGTTTAGTCTTCCTTCTTACTTAGATAAGCAATACATTATCTTATCATTGTGCCACATAATCAAGTACCCATTGAAGTATCAAGATAAATCAACCTTTCCTTAGGTGCTATTGTTATCAACCTTGCCCTAATCCTTCTCAACAATTAAATAGATATAGTACTTTCTTAGATAGCAACAGTCTTACCAGTTAAGGTTTTACCTCAATGATAATACAAAAATTGCTTCAATTGCATTTTCCAAAATCTGCACCATGAGGGCTTGGCCATAGCCAATGGGACACATCCCCTGAATGTGTTGTTGATTGCATGGGCAGATCCACTGATATTCTTGAGCCATATTGTTTTGAGCTACAAGAAGTAGCTCTCTAGAAGTGCTAGGAATGTTGGGATTGTAGGGGTTATTAGTCTTCTAATTATAACTTCTTGCTTGGCCTTTCTGGCCTGATTGGTATTGGGGCCTATTTTGCTGATACTGAGCTTGATAAGGGGCTTGATAAGGTTGCTGGTAAGGCTAGAATTGTTACTTTTTAAGGAAGACCAGATCATTAGAGACATACTGTAAGGCCTTCTTGATATCTTTCAGATCTTGGGACTGATCAATAGATGGAATGACAGCCTATTAGGGAGGAGTTGGGAGAGGTGGAATAGATGCCAAGGCTGGAATTGTTTCTGGAACAAGATGAAGCTCGGGAAAGATAGGCATTGGAGGCCTTGGGGTTATCTTTCTAGCTTGTATTAGACTATTTTCAGCCCTTATAGAAATGTCATATGTTGCTGGTAAGTTATTCCCTCCCATAGACTATATCATAACAAAGATATCACTGTTAAGTGCCCTTAAATAATATAGGAAGGCATTGTAATACCTCTCCTATGGTGATACTTAGACTTTTCTGATTTGGAAATTTTATTATTATTATGGTCAAGACTATACATTTACATTTATGTTTTGTGGATGATGACATGATGAATATGCTCATTTATGGTTAGTAATTACATGTTTATGAGATTAGAAAATTATCTATTTTTATATGGATCTAACCCAATTATTTGAATCTAACCACTATCATGATGTTTTATGTTTCATGGATGTGTTTGATGTGTTTTTCATGACTCCGGGATGAAGTTGTAGTTACTCACTTAGTTGAGGTCCACATGATGTATCGATCCTGGTCATCTGCTTGCATATATCTGATTTGTATCTCCATATGTATATATATGTATCTCTTCTTGGTGATGCAGGATTGCAGGTACCGGGTGTAGTCTCCACCTGGCTTCACAGGTCTGAGCGATCCCTCAAAATCCTCGATCGTTGTTGTTGTTACGGAGGTATCACTAGGTCCACAGGAAGAAACTTCACCTTTGATCCTTTTATCCTTAGGTGGGAAGTGTCGAGTCAGTCCCTTGTGTAAATGTCTTATGTGGTTTTGTAGTTGATGGAATTGTGGATCTTGTAGCTAGTTCTTGCCTTCGTGATATGTTCAATTCTGTTAGTAGATCATGGATGTAGATTATTGTTCATTTGAGGGTATGATTTAGTAGCGTATCTCATTAGGAGCGATTTTGAGTGCAATTAAATCATGTGGTTTTAATACCCATGATAAGGATTAATTTTATGGTATTTTAATGTCTAAGGAAATATTAATAATAAAAAGGTTTTAAATAATAGTGGTAAAATTCTAACCTATGTTAGTGGCTACTTAATATATACATATATATTTTAGAATGAGGATTAAGGTATGAATAAACAATATAGTTTATAATAATGTTATTCTAATGTTTAACATTAATAATAATGTACATTATTTATGGTATTATTTTATAATACTAATAACGACAAAGAGTCTATAGCAATAAAAATAATAATATGTTTTATAATAATAATATTATGCTTGTAATAATATTTATAATAATAATATATGTACACATAGGCATATGGGTGCACACATATGCATATGCATACATATATTTATATATAATTATTGCCATGTAATTATTTATTATATTAATAAATAATTAGATCAATTAGCGGTATGGTAAATAGGATTATCCTATTACCATAGTTAAATAATTTAATAAATTGTTTTGAAGATTATAATATTTATTTTAATATCCTTAAATGTAGGGACTTAGATTATAGTCTATTTATCCCTTTTCGGGAATGAGTTTTCAAAAAACCATCTCATTAACGGATGGATAGTTGAGATGGTTGCACCGGTTGGATTACCCGTGCAACCTCCTCCTCCATCCTATTTACAGGAAAGATTTCCTGTGTAAAGGGAGTTGGGAGAAGAGGATTATTATTATTATTGTAGAAAATTTATCCTGTGAGTTTTGTATTTGGATTGTTACGGGTAGAGGCTGGAAGATTGCAAGAAAAGGGGTTCAAAGGAGTGTTGGAAACATTGGAGAGGGTTTGATCTTCCTTCTTCTCCAACTGGTCTTTGCAGGACTCCAGGTTGGAATCCATCCTGAGAAGTAGATTTATTTTGTAGCATGAATGTAAAATCTAGATTTCTTGAAAAGTTTCTGTATATTGTACTATGGTTGCAAAATATATATATGCATTATTGTAGTATTATTATCTTGTGTATATGAATGATCTATTACTTGATGAGATTATGATTGTTTACCTTTTTGTTTAGAATCGAAAACTATATATATATGTTTTATTTTCTATGTATTTGAAATGTGTTTGTGGAAAGTTATTTTACGAATGTTTGTATGTTCACTGTGGTGAAACCTCCCTGGGAGGGTAGAAGTGGTTTTGATCTAGTAGGGTAGTGTATTTTACTGTCACTGGATGTATTATGAATGCTTCCAGATTTTAGAACTTTTGTTGCAACCTTACTGTTTCATGTCTATTTATGTGCCACCTTTCTTTTCCCAGATCTAGAATATATTTGTTAGATAGATAGGGAGGATTGATGGGCCATTTCTGAAGGGAAACTGGGATATCTCAAATGGGTCGTGCTCATATTAGGCAACCTTAGTCCCCATAATGCCTAGTTTTACTCGCAAGACAAAGTTGACAGTCGTTCTCTGCAGTTCCAGTCGGCTCAGTGTGTTAACCGAGTTAGGTCGGTAATGTGTCAACTGAGTTAGGTCGGTAATGTGTTAACCGAGTTAGGTTGGTAATGTGTCAACCAAGTTAGGTTGGTAATGTGTTAACCGAGTTAGGTCGGTAATGTATCAATCGAGTTAGGTCGGTAATGTGTTAACTGAGTTAGGTCGGTAATGTGTCAACCGAGTTAGGTCAGTAATGTGTCAACTGAGTTAGGTTGGTAACGTGTCAACTGAGTTAGGTCGGTAATGTGTCAACTGAGCTAGGTCGGTAGTGTGTTAACCGAGCTAGGTCGGTAGTGTGCTAACTGAGTCAGGTCAGTTTAGTGTTAACCAAGCCAGGTCGGTAGTGTGTCAACCGAGCAATACTGTGTCAACCGACCAGTCCAGTATAAACTGATAGAGCTAGTATAAACCGAGGAAAATAGGATTCAGACTTTATACAATTATAACAATTCAGACTTTATACAATTATAAGTTTATGTACTTTAATTTCTTATACTTTAAGGTATACTTGTATAAAGGGATTAGGTACCCTTTGAATCCATTGGAATAGGTTTCAGGTTCCTAGGAGTTAAGTTGTAACTTTTAAATTTTAGATTTTTAATTAAATCAGACTTAGTCAATTTTTAGGATTAGCCAAGTGTTAGGTTTAGAAAGAAATTTTGTATAAACCTGAAGATTGTTCATTCCTTGTTTAGTGGAGATTATTTTCAGTTCATTTAGATGCCTTTGTTGAGATAGAATGTTTGTAAGGAGCAGTTTAGGGTTTAGAGTCAAGACATTTTAAACATTCTTAAACGTACTTAATTTCTCTAAACATACATAACTATCCTATTATTTCCAATTCTTTGTAGCATTTTTCAAATGTGTTTACAATGTGCTTCTACTATGTGTATGATGTAATTGTGATGTATGGGTTGAGGGTAGAAAACCTAACGACACCTAGTGAGTAGCTCTCAGTGTGGGGCCGGGGCCCTAAAGTGGCTAGAACCAGGATAACCGACTAAAGAGTTATTTAACAAGTGAAAATTTAATTAAACTGATGGGAATGGGTTAAAACATTAAAAAGATTAAATGTGCCTCACCCATGCCATTAGTGCTAGTAAAGGCTATGGATGGGAGTGGGAGAAGGTACCTATGCGTAGGTACGATCGAATGACGCTTGTCAGTACGAAAGGCATTCAATCCCGCATGTGCCTACTTGGGGGCCGGGGCCCAGAGTGGCTAGTACGAGGACAACCCAAGGGGTGAGGGCTATGTGATGACACTCACTTAGGTTGTTGCTTAGAGTTTCTACCCAAGCCTTAAAACCTTTTGGGAAAGATCTATACTTTGACTCTCTTTTCATCTGCTATTTTGGGAAAGATTACCCAACCCTAGGTTTGGCCTAGCTATTCCTTCTTTATGGACCTTGGTGTTTACCTCCTAGCACGGGGGAGTGGGCCTTATAGGTATCTACGTGGTTGGGTGGTAAACATTTTTATCAAGGTATCTTTTGCAGATACAGTGCTTGACGATTCATGCATGCTTATGTACCAGTTATGAAGAATGAAGGCCTTGTGATTATATTTCAGGATGCAAAATCTTGTTACCTCTTATGAGGAGTTGAATGCAATGTAATCAATAATGTATTTCAAAATGATGTAATTGGAATGGGTAGACTTAGGAAGAAGGGAAAAGGGAAATGTGAACTTTATGTTTAAGATGTATGTTGGAAAGGAAAAGGATTTTGTAACATTCCAAATTATGTAACATGCTTTCATTATTGTTGTTTAAGTGAAGCTATTGAAAAACCAAATGTAGTATATTTTAATGTATCAAATGAGTTGGATAAATTTTATAAGTTACATTGTTCATAAAGGATACTTAGGAATATAGATGATTTTTAAATGGAAAGTTGAAATGAAAATATTTTGTATTTCTTAAAGATATGATGCAGTTTGCTTTGAGAAATAAATCTTGTTGTTAGTTTACGTAATGGATTTGAATGAATCATGCATTTAAATGAAAAGGGAACCTTGGAAGGAATCTAAGTTTAAGTTTTGATTACATAACTCTTTTCAAAGTTCAAAATTTTTCATAAATTTTTACTTAGGTTTTCTTTTGTTAAGAGAATCTTTGTTCTCTTCCCTAGTTCCCTTGCGGGGCATGACAGGCATGCTGGCTTGTGGGTTTAACTATAGTTGGTATTCTATTCCATGTCCTTTGGAATCTAAAATTGAAATCCATCATATACTCCTGGGGTGCCATTTTAATGGTATTCAAATGTTCAACTAAAGAGAAATGGTTAGACTTGTCTTCAAATTGATTAGTTAAGGCTTGACCCAACTCATCCCAGTTGGTTATAGAACCGACTGCCAAACCTCTAAACCATTGCAAAGATTTTCCTTTAAGGGATTTTTCTAACAATATCACAACCACATTGTCTTGGGTTATATTGTGGAGGGCACAAAGGGATGCAATGTCTCTTATATGCTCGATAGTGGAGGTTTGATCCTCTCCTATAAAAATAGGTAGGCTCTTAAGGGCTGATATAGGTATGTCATTGTGTTGATGCAAGTTCAAAGGGCTGCCTTGATTGAAGGCCACAAAAGGATGATTTATGTCTATTAGAGGATTAAGGGGAACTTGAACTATTGGCGTTGCTTGCATAGGTGGGATTACTTGCACTGGTTGGATTGGGGCAGTGCTTGTAGGAATGCGAATGAGATTGGGAGTGGGATTTGTAGATTGGGATGTGATAGATTAGGCTGCTTAGGCATTTTCTTGGATGGTGGTAGTTTTGTGTAAACAAAAGGATTTTTGCTCTGCCTGGTTGGAATCCCACTCATAAGCTTAAGTGTTGATTTTCATGAAACAAGATTAGAGTCACTAGGTATGATATCAAAACATAGTCACTATTCATACCAAACAATAACCCACATGTAAAATAGCTTAGAAATCTAACTCATTGAGTCTTTAGTCCCACTAGGCATGCCAAAAACTATTGTCACTAAGGATTACACCCAATTTGCTAAGTGTTAAAACCCAACAATCTTGTGAAACATGGGACTACTCTAAGGTTGTGGGTAACCTATCTGAGAGTAGACCTCTAGATTAGGGGCCGGATTCCCCTTGGATAACATAAAATGACTAAATTTTTGAGGAAAGGGAGGGAATGCGTGAAAAAAATAACTGAATTTAACTCAAACTTGGTGATCCACTGAATTAATAGAAGATCCACAAATGGATTAAGCTTACTGCAATAGTTAAAACAAAACTGCACTTCACAAATTGATTCTAACACCTTAAACTATAGGAAACAACAAGGATCAATTTGTATTACTGAAAAGAAGCTAAGTACAAGATGTGTCTCTCAGAGCTACAACATCCTCGATCTATGGGAGAGAGAATGAAGATCTAACCTCAATCACGCAAGTGGGAGGTATATAAAATGAGGTAAAAAGAATTAGCATTGAAGTCACCTTAACCATCTAAGAATGGAAAATACCTTAAAATAGGCCCATGAGGATGCCTCATAAACTTGGATGCCATATTCCTGAGTTTATAGTGGGGTAGTGGAAAAATAGACTCCTAGATTAGGTGGTCAAAAGGAGACCACTCTTACCCCTCCAAGTCATGCACTAACAGTATTCTGATGAATGGTTCATAAAATACCATTGTCAGAATTTACAACAAGACTCTACAATGACTTCTACATTAAAATATTTACCCCTCCTATGACCAAATAATGTGGATTTAAATGTATTTCAAAATAGTTCTCAACCTAAAATGGGGAAAACATATCTTAAAATATTTAGCAGAGACACATGCAATATTTTGGCATAGTGATTTTACCTTCTGATCTTGCTTCTCCCTTGCAGATGGGTAGATCTAATTTCCTCCTAGGTTGTAACCCCTGGTATATGCTCAAGAGTATATAGGGGTATATGCACATTAGTGTGTATATGCACCTATGTATACTTGGGTGTATACTCTCCTTGAGTGCAAATCTTCATGGCCTTGGAGCCCAACCCGCAAACCCCTTCAACAATGAAAATTAGGGTTTCGGTCCAAGTTTTATTTGGTCTAAACCCTAATTTCAAATTAGGGTTGGGGTTGGCCAAGAAGTCATAAGGAGAATTTCTATTTTTAAATTTATTTTTTTTCTTTCCTCTAAATGAGTTAGTGAGTAATTAATATATTGACTTTTGTTATGTAATTCTTTCATTAATAATTGCCTTTTTGATTTTTTAGAGTATCCCTATTAATTTGGGATTTGGCATGATTTTTGTATAAGGTGATTATTTATACTTTTAATTTCTAATCATTCATTATGTGTGTAGACAATTGGGTCTTGCTTATTCATTTAATTATTTATTATTTATTATTTGAGTTGTGGGGGTAAATCTTTCATTTATATGTTTTCACATTTTGGTGACATAAATTATTAATTAGTAATCCTTTATTAATTTTAATGGTGGCATTATTTTAATGTTTTAAATTGTTACGTGTTACACATTATTATTCTATTAAATTAACTAAGGGAATTTAATATTAATTTATTTAATTTAGTATTATTGTCTTATTATTTTATTTTGAGTAATTTGATTTAGGGATTTTTCCCTCGTAGTCTCGTTATGTTTTACCCTTTTTAGTGTTTTCCTCAGCCTAGTGCACCTGACATAGTGGGGATGTTGGCAAGCCAATGCATGCCTCGAATCCCCTTGTTAGATGGGTGCATTGGTTGATGTTTGTTCTGATGTCTCAGTATGCAACATTGTTTGTAGTGACTTTCAAAAAAATTTGTTGTGTGTGTTTTGCCCTAATTTTGGGCATGACAACTACAACACCCTTAATCTATGGGAGAGAGAATGAAGAGCTAACCTCAATCACGCAAGTGGGAGGTATATAAAATGAGGTAAAAAGAATCAACATTGAAGTCACCTTAACCATCTAAGAATGGAAATCCCCTCAAAATAGGCCCATGAGGATGCCTCATAAACTCAGATGCCATATTCTCAAGTTTATAGGGGGGGTAGTGGAAAAAAAGACTCCTAGATTAGGTGGTCAAAAGGAGACCACTCTAACCCCTCCAAGTCATGCACTAATAGTATTCTGACGAATGGTTCATAAAATACCATTGTCAGAATTTACAACAAGAATCTGCAATGACTTTTACATTAAAATATTTACCCCTCCTATGACCAAATAATGTGGATTTAAATGTATTTCAAAAGAGTTCTCAACCCAAAATGGGAAAAACATATCTTAAAATATTTACATCTCTAA
Source organism: Chamaecyparis obtusa (assembly GCA_027943335.1). Taxonomy (NCBI): domain Eukaryota; kingdom Viridiplantae; phylum Streptophyta; class Pinopsida; order Cupressales; family Cupressaceae; genus Chamaecyparis; species Chamaecyparis obtusa. The sequence goes on from BSBK01004491.1 coordinate 1,473,347, forward strand.
AAAAAAATGAAACCCACCCAATGCAAAAAGCACCAAAAATAAACAAGAGAATAAAACTCAACCCTAGAAGGGGAGAAACAAGATTAATTAATTATTCATGTGAAAACCCCTGCGAGGATGAGGAATCAGCTGGCATTCAGACTTCCCCATTTGGCATTTGAAAAGTTTCCATTCTCACTCGTAGTTCTGCATACTATTTTAGAAAGATCCGATCATGATGTCTGTGTGTGTGAAAATTGTACCTAGCTATGACACAACACTTCAGTAAAACATTAGAGGTTAGCGAATCAAGAAATCTGCAATTAATTGAAATAAGCTAACCAGGTGATTTACTACCTTCTAGTAGGTGCGAATATGGTGTTCTCAGATTGAAATCAAGATCAGTGACAATGCAACACCTAAACGAAGGATTTGAATGCAAAAGAATGAATAACTATATGAATGCAGATTAATCTATTTTTTTGGATTTTGTATGCAATAAGAATGAAAAACTTGAATGAATCCAATCTAGAATGAATCAAAATGATATGCATATTATTCTAAGAATGACATGAACGAATGCTATGATATGAAAACTATGCAAAAATTATGACCAACAATGAAAGATCTGATAAATCGCCTGTCGCAAGTGCTTAATCCTTCAATCGCAAATTCGCTAGAGTAATTGTGCAAGTTCGAGGGTGGTTAGTTGTGAAGAGTTGAGCCTTGATTTTATAGAAATCTAGGGCTTGAGGATGCATCGAGAAAAGCCATAAATCACTCTTGATAAACTTAGGTTGATTTTGAGTTAACAAGAAATTAGAAACAGATCAACTCACAAAATCATGCGAATCATGCAAAAATAGCTTTTTAACTTAAATAAGAAGTTTAGATCAATTTTCAACTCAAAATAAATGTTGAGTTTCCAAAAGATAACAAATTGAATTGATTTTGTGATTTAAAGTTTAACTGCTCCTTCAAATGTGCATAGATAATTATGAATTTAATTTAAAAATTAAGTGATTTATCTTCAACTTAACTGATTTTGAATTTAAAACAACTGATTTATGGCTTAATCAATTATTAAATTAAACTTTTATTCAAAAACTATATTATTAAATATTGACAATTGACATTAATTAATTAAATATGAATTTAATCAATTAGTCATGAGATTTTAGATTTATTGTCAAAATTAAATAATATAATTTAGGAATAAATAGAATTAAATCTAATTAAATAATTAAGTGGCATAATTAAATCTAATTAATTAAATATTCAGAATATTCAATTAATCAAACTTTAGGATAAATATGATTTATCACCAAATAATTATTAAATCAAAGATAATTAAATTAGGATAAATAAGGAATATTCTCCGATGTAGAATCTAGGATAATCAATTAGGTTTCGATGATTTGATGTGCAGATGTGCCTTAGGTTAGGACTTTGATGTTGATTTCGATTGAATTATTGATGTAGGAGGTTAATGAACCTATAGCCCATTGTTAGGGTATTACATTTTTCCCCTCTTTGAATTACTGTGCAAAGCGCAGTGGTTACAAGATTAGTTTGTCTTTGATGGATGAAACTGATTTGAAAAGGTGAACCGATTCCGAGACAGAAACCGATTGAAAGATTTGAAGATGTTAGGTCTTGATTAACCAAAGATAATGTTAAATATAGAAACAATGAACCGGTGAAAGTATCAAAATGCCTGATTCTGAACCTTATGATTACAAAGAAGTGAGTGACCTGATTCCAGACCTGAATGTCTAGAGGAATCATAGTGGTATCACATCTGAACCCTTCAGTTATGAAGAACCAAGGAAATGATGCTAATGAGCCGATGGTTACAAAAAGCTAATACAGTTTACAAGATTGATTAGGATACCAAATTGATATGGATCTTGATGAATCTTATATGCCCCAAGCGATGTGCCCTGAGCAATGAGGTCTTTTGATGAATCTGTAATTAGACGTGGTTATTGTGTTGATCACTAAGGAAAGAAATTTGATTTAAAGATTTGATTGATGTGCAATACCATGCCCCCTTTGAGATGAAAATTGAAATCTGACAAGAAAAGTTAGCGTTGAATGGTTTAGAAGCATGTTAATTGATTTGAGAAGTGGTTATACACGTTCGAGAACATGTTCTGCATCATTTGGAGGTACTGGAGACCAAGTTTGACTAGGTTTGACCATGAGTTGACCATTGGTGACTAAGTTGAAATTTCAATAGTTTGATGTAAGATAATCAGTTAAGTTGAATTCTAGATTTTTGTGATGATTAAAGGTCGATTATGCAATCAGTTAGCCATCTTGGGTCTGAAAATTTTTAAATCATGATTTTGACATAGTAAATAATCTCATATTTCAATTTTGATCCCAAAAATGGATTCAGAATGTCAAAATTAGCCAGGGGTGCAATTTTCATGGAAAATAGAACTCTTTTGAAAATTAGGTCAAAAGCTATATAAGTGCCAAAAGAGTCATTTTCAATTCATTATTCACAATTGACTTTTGAAACCTTTGTGGAGCCCTCTAAGTAAGAAAATGATTGAGATGAAGGTACCTGTTTCTTTCCACCATTTTGAATGCAACTAGAGACATTAGTGACCTCTGCAGTATGGGCATCCGGTAAGTGGAACTTTGTGCCTCTTTGTAAATTCCATTTTTGCATGTTTTTAGCATTTTTAGGACTTTTTCTGATTTTTATGATTTTTTCAGGACATTTTTGAATACTGAATGAATTAGGCATAGAATTTCTTCAGATGGAGAATGTTGATTGGTTCTCGGAGCTGTTCTCCTTTAGTCATTGAGATTTGATAGGCTCCAGAGCCAAAAGTAGGAGTGATAACAAAGGGACCTAGCCAGTTGGGTTCAAACTTCCCCTTGCATTCTCTATGTGATTGATTTTTAGGATTCTCTCTCAAGACTAGATCACCAACCTGAAATTCTTTGTGTCTGACTTTCTTGTTGTAGCCTCGAGACATTATTGTCTAATACACTCTGAGATGATCACATGCTGCTTGTCTATGCTCATCTAGTAGTTCAAGTTCTTGCAACCTAGACACTCTATAGTCATCATCAGTTACTAGACCATGCATTTTGAATCTTAGTGATGGGATTTCAACCTCAATAGGTAGTACCACTTTAGACCCATAAACTAAAGTGAATGGTGTAGCCCCAATGGGCATTCTGATACTTGTTCTATAGGTCCAGAGAGTTTGATTGATCATGAGATGCCAGTCTCTTCCTATTTTATTAACTATGCGATGCAATATTTTCAATAGATTATTGTTTAAAGCCTCTGCTTGTCCATTCCCTTGGGGATAATAGATAGATGACCAATGTTGTGTAATCTTGAATTTGGCACATAGATCATCTAAGTCTCTGTTCTTGAATTGACCACCATTATCTATGACTATAGAATGTGGGATACCATACTGAAATATGATGTAGTTCAGGATGAACATTAAAATTTGTTTGCTGGTTACTTGAGTCAAAGGGACTGCTTCTACCCATTTTGTGAAATAATCTGTAGTTGTAATAATATGGGTATGCCCATTAGAAGAATGAGGATGAATAGCACCTATAAGAACAAATGCCCATTGGTGAAAAGGCCATTATGTAGTAAAGGGAATTAGATCTCTCCCTGGTGCATGAATTAAGTTACCATGTACTTGGCATTTTTGACAGTTCTAAGAAAACTTTATAGCCTCTTTCTCCATTTTAGGCCAATAGTACCCAGCCCTAATAAGTTTTTGAGCTAGTGTTAAACCGTTGGAATGTGATCCACAAATACCATCGTGGAATTCCTCTAATGCACATTGAGACTCTTCCCATTCTAAAAATCTAAGGAGTGTACCATCTAGACCTCATTTGTACAAATCATAACCAATGATGACATATCAGGATGCATTTCAGATAAGGTATCATTTCTCATGGCGGTTGAAGGTATCGGGAATGATTTGATCTTGGAGATAGGAGAATGGGTTTTTGTATCGGGATGAATCATGACCAACAACAATCCAGATCATGTGGGTTTTGGGGGAATCATATGCAGGATAACATAGTGCTTCCACCAGGAACTCGTAGCACATCTCATGTTTAGGCTACTGTAGTCAAGTAGATAGCATTGCCATAGCATCAAAAAATTTATTCTCTATTCTAGGTATTTTCTCAAAGGTGATAGATATGAAATATTTCTTTAGATCATCTACCATTCTTTTGTATGGGATTAGCTTTCCATCTTTCATTTGATACACATCATTGACTTGGTGTATTACAAGTTGTGAGTCTCCATGAATGTGTAGTTCTGTTACTCTCCATTCAAATTCTATCTTCATGCCATTAAGAAGGGCTTCATATTCAGCAATATTGTTTGTGCAAGGAAAATTTATTCTGAATGCTTTAGGGATCGAGTATATTGAGGAGTGATGAACAATATGCTTGCTCTAGATCCATTCTATGTATAGGAGTCATCAAAGAATAATTTCCATGATCTAGAAGATAAGTTCATGATAGAGGAATCTAGAAATTCCATCTACATTGGTGTATCATCAAACAATGGTGTGTCAGCTAGTTGATCAACACTAACTTGGCCCTTGATAGCTTTTCTTTCAACATATTCAATGTGAAATTCACTTAATAACATCACCCATTTAGCTAGTCTACATGTGAGGGAAGCTTTTCTTAGTAGGTACTTTAGTGGATCAATCTTAGCTACCAAATGTGTGGTATAAGATAACATGTAGTGTCTCAGTTTCTATTATGCAAAGATCATAGCTAGACAAGATTTCTCAATCATTGAATAGTTCTTCTCATATGCCACCAATGTTCTATTGATATAGTATATAGCTCTTTCCTTCTTGTTCTCATCATGTTGTGCTAGTAATGCCCCCAGTGATGTATCTGTGGTGGAGACATATAAGATCAATGACTTCCATTGAATAGGAGGCATCAAAATAGGAGGATTTGATAAATATTTCTTGATATGATTAAAGTTCTTTGCACATTCTTTATTCCATGCAAAGGTCACACCTTTATGTAATGTCTTTGTAAAAGGTTGTGATATGTCTACTAGCTGAGATATGAAGCATCTAATAGATTGTAATCTCCCTTGTAATGTTCTCATTTGATTGATATTCTTGGGAGGTTGCATCTCCATGATAGCTTTAACTTTAGTTGGATCAACTTCATTTCCTTTCTTTGAAACAATGTAGCCCAAGAGCTTTCTAGAAGTGACACCAAAAGCACACTTCTTAGGGTTTAGTCTGAGACTAAACTTTTCCATTCGATCTAGTATTTTTCTCAAATCATTTAGATGTTTAGATCTTATCATATATTTTGCTAAAGTATCATCAACATAATCCTCTATAGTTTGATGCATCATGTCATGAAAAATAGACGTCATAGCTCTTTGATATGTAGCACCTGTATTCTTCAAACCAAATGGCATGACATTCCAACAGAAGATACCCCACTCACAAGTGAAAAAAGTTTTCTCTTGATCTTCTGGAGAAATTTTGATTTGATTATATCCAGAAAAACCATCCATTAAAGAATACATTTCGAGGCCCACAATCATGTCCACTATCATATCAATGTTAGGTAGTGGAAAATCATCCTTAGGGCATTCTTTGTTTACATCTCTAAAATCTGTGCATACTCTTATAAACTTGTCTGGTTTTGATACAGGTACAATATTTGAGATCCATTTAGCATAATCAATAACATGGATGAATCTAGGTTTTAGTAGTTTCTCTAATTTAGCTTTGACCAAGAGTGCAACATGTGGATGCATCTTTCTCAATTGTTTCTTAACAGGTTTGACCCCTAGAGCTATAGATAAATGGTGCATTATAAGATCAGGATCCAACTCTAGCATATCTGAATATTCCATGCAAAGTTGATCTTCTTTTCTTTTAGGAATGTGGTAAATTTTTGCTTTTCTTCTTTTGATAAGGATTGTGCTACATGAATCAACTATGGTTCTTCTATTGTTCCCAAGTTCATAGATTGAGTGGGCTCAATTAGAACTAGAGATATGTCCTATAAATGACTTGGAAGGACATCAAATATCTCATCCTTAGGCACTTCAGAGAGGTTTTCACCTTTAGATATGTCTTTTATTTTTACTTTTGTAGGTTCTGAGACTTCCACAAAGTGGTTTTCACCCTCATGACTCCTTTTCTTTTTCTTTTTATTCTTACTCTTTTGACTAAGATACTTGATGTCTGACTCCATCATGCTAACACTTGGTTCACTGATGGAAGTCATCATAGGCTCAACTACATTGTGGTAGCAAGCAAGGACATAGTCATTTGGAAAGGTATAGATACCATGGCTTGGATTCGTAGAGGTTTGGTCAAGAAGTTCAGGATGTTGGATAGTCAAAGTGGTGAAAGATTGGGAAATTGTGTTTACGGATATGGAGCTATCATCATTTGTCCTAACCCGACTGTTAAGTTTGAAGGTGATATTAAAACTCAAAAAGTTCAATTCATGAATAGGCTCAATGTCATTATGGGAGTCCACTTCACCCATCAGTGGATCAGGCTCGTTAAGTTCATTATTCCACTCTAGACTTACATTGGGTTTAGGTGCATATTGGTGAATAACATCAATATGTTTTTCTATGATAAGCTCATCTTCCTCTGGAATGACTCCCCATTCATAGTCATTGGATTCATCTTCTAATTCTGGACCTCTAGGAAATCTAAGAACATGTGTAAAGTCAAGATGGATACCCCAAGAAGGGTTACCCTCAAATTTTGATTGAATTCATACTCATGAGAATATGTCTTAGTATAGCTGCCACCTTCCTCCTTGTCTATGTGGTCTTCTTTAAGATCAGCTAGCTCTTGTCGTACAACTGTCTTATGTTCTATAGTAGGTTCTTGTGTTTCTACTAGATTGATTCTTTTTACTGGATCATCTTCAGCTCCAAGGAGGTCTTTTATTTCTTTAGGCAAACACTCATAAGGAATGAGCTCATCAGTGGTGTCTGAATCATCACTGTCAGATTGTTGTGTTGTTTCCTCTACTAGTTCAATCTATTCTAAGACATGTGGGGAGTTATTTCTAAGATAGAAAGGCTTCTTCTTATATCCTAGACCTATTGTATTCTTATTTATTCAGCCATGATGGTCAAGAGGTGATAGAAGACCTTTGCCTTGTATTCCTAGAGGTCCTATTCTAGTATATCCCATTTTTGTGATCAATTTGTCCCCTAGTCCATATGACTTCTGAGGAATTTTTCTTGAAGTAGAATCATATTTCTGGACTAATTGGGATTGAGGCTCATCCTTGTATAACCAAGCAAGAATGACTTCATCTTCCTCAAACTCTTGTTTAGATACTTGCTCTATGACAAAACTTCCATTGAATACGACCTCGGATTCTTTAGCTATAGGTTTCACTTTGTCAGATGGTTTTCCATAAGATTTTGGAGACAACAAGAGAGATGTGAGAGATAAAATATGTTCCATTGTGTATTCTCCCATGCCATTACCTTTGATTTTGACCTCTTTTTATATGTCTTTCATCTTGGATGTTTAAGCAATGTCTATTTTCTTAGTGGAAGATTCTCTATTATTAGGAACAAGTTTATGAACACTTACTTTCAATGCATTGGAAGTTGTATATAGGTCAGCTGCAATCCTCACCTCTACTCCTTCATAAGGGAATTTCACACATTGATGGTATGTGGAAGGAATAGCTCTCATTTCATGTATCCAGGGTCTCCCTAGAAGGATATTGTAAGCCAAAGGTAAATCAAGAACTTGACATGTGATGTCTTTGATAACTGGACTTGTTCTAATAGGTAAGACAATTGTTCCTTTGGAATATCTTTCTTGTTCATCATATGCCTTGATAGTTATCTTCTTCTTAGGATCCATAGTAACTTCTAATAATCCCAGTCGTGTGATCAAGCTATAAGAACAAATGTTGAGACCAATGCCTCCATCTATCAACACGCATTTGACACGATGGTTTTGGATCAAGACTTCAATGTGCAAGGGCTGGTTATGCAGATGACTCAAGGAGTTATCATCTTCTTCTGAAAAGGAGATATACTGGGGAGATGTTAGATGACCAAACATAGTTTAGAATCTATCTAAATCAAGGTTGTCAGGAACATTGGATCCGAGAAGAGCTTTGTCTAGAATGGTTCTATGAGCTGGAGATATCCGAAGCAACTCAAACATGGTGATTTTTGGATTTGTATGCTGGAGTTGTTGGACAATACTGTATGATGTTGGCCTCCTATCTTTAGGATTTGATTTAGAGTCAGCCTTCTGTTTAGAAGTAGATGAGAAATTGAAAGACATCTTAGGGACATTCGATGAATCTAGAATTTTTCCTTGTAGATGCGCTTGAGCTTGTGATCGAGTAACTGCATTTGCTAATTGATTATCTCTATCATTTCTTACAATTGTGATGACATTGCAATTCTAAGATAGGCATGGTTCAACCATATTTATGATAGCATTATTTCCAGAGTAGGCATAATTGACTTTAGCACCCTCATTAGGCTAAAAAGATGAATCTCCTTGATTATGTTTCGGAAATGTTTTTGTGAATGCTGTATGATCATTATTTCTTTTATGATTGTCAATTATGATTTCTCCATTATCAATTTTGTCTTGTATGATTTGTTTCAAGTGTATGAAGTTATTGGTTTTATGACCTTTATTGCGATGGAAGTCACATAAATTGTTCTCTCTCCACCATTTTGGTTTAGGTTCGGGATCAAATTTTTTTATCTCAGAAAAGGAGATGATGTTGTTGGCCAAAAGAGTTTTTATGGTAGATTCCAAGGACTCTCCAAGAGGAGTAAACTTGCATTTAGGATTTGTAGCCCAAGGTTTGTAGTCAGATGAATTCTTGTTTGATTTTGTTATTTTTGCTTCTAAGGCTTTGATAGCTTGGGTGCCAATAGTGAGATTGAAAGTGGGTGCCTTAGATGGGGCACAGATAGTTTAACAATGCCGTTAGTGACAATGCCTTTATTCTTGTTCCAATTTTTGCCTTTGCCTTTAGAATTAGATCCAGATTCATACTTGTCCTTTTGAAGTGATATGTCTCCTTTTTGTACAAGTACTTTCTCAATTTTGATTGCATTTTATACCATTTTATCAAAGGATGTATGATTTTGCATTTGCAAATGGTAATTGAGTTCTGGAACAAGATTGTTGATGAAAATTTCTAGCTTCTCAGTTTCTGGAATAGGTCTAGCACATAGAGAAAAATTCTTCCTCCATCTTTTGAGAAAAGTTAGCAATGGTTCTCCTGAGTTCTGTTTCAAATTGTAGATGTTGATCATAGTGACCAGATGCTGGTTGTTGTAGGAGTATTGTTGATAGAATAGTTTTATTAACTCCTGAAAAGTTTTGATACTAGGAGGCATTTTTGAGAACCAATGAATAGCTGACCCTCCCAAAGATCAAGGGAAAAGGTGAATTAGGTAGGTTGGTTCATGCATGAACTCCATAGATTGAGTATAGAATTATCTAACATGATCTTGAGGATCAGAGTTTCCATCATACTTATCATATTTAGGTGTCTCCACTCTTTTAGGGAATGGAGGCATGTACAAGTCTTTATCAAATAGAAAAGGGCATAGAGATTCCATGGTGAACTCCTTAGGTTCCTTTTCTTTTTTGAGTTTGTTGAGTTTGACTTGCATGGCATGCATCTGTTTCATCATAGCAGTAATCGGAGTTTATTCCTCATGTGTAATGATATCTTCAACGTTAAAGTTGGGAGGAAGTTTAGCCCCTTGATGAGCCAACTCTAGGAAGTATGTTTCTCTATCTTCTTTCAAGAAATACCTCATCATTTTGATATCAAGTAATTTCAGAAGGTGTGGGTTCTTGATCCACACCATGTTGAGAGTGATGTCCTTGGGACCCTTGGATCATCCCTCCTTGAGACATAGTGTTGTTGAGAGAACTACCAGGGATTGATCGATGTGGAGTTGTGTGATAGCTTCTGTGAATTGATATAGGAGGGGTTAGTTGATTACCTATGTGGGTTGATGCAGGAGGGGTAACGTAACCACCTATTAAGTAAAGATTGCCAAGAGTGTCTTCTAAAAATTTAGTAGTGTCGAAGGATTGATGAATGGTCTAAGAAATCATAGAAGATACTTCTGAAGATATTTCAAGTTTTTCTCTTTGTTTCCGTGATGAAGCTCTAGTTTTCACCATTAACCTTAGGTGATGCAAGAGAGCAAGATTAAGACAACTGAAGAATGAATTGATTCAAAAAGATCGAATGACACAAACTTGTCAAGATTGGATTGATTTAATATTAGATTGGACATAAATGAAGGATACTATGCCCTAGTAGTATGGGTAGACTCCCAAAAGATGGTGGACACGAGCTCGCAACACTTAGCCATTTTTAGATGAAGATTGAATTGAAGATAAATTTTGACAAGGTTTTGACACAAGATGAAAAAGACTCAAATCATTAAATCAGAAGGCTAGATCAGACTCAAGAGACCACTTTGGGAAAATGATCGAATTCTTTTTAGTTACTGCTCTGTTCTTGACATGGTGATTTGTTTGACATAATCTGGAAATAGGCTGTAAAAATTGGATTTCTAGCAATTTTGACAAGTTTTTGGCAATTTTTAAAAAATTCTCATACGACTTTCTACAGGCTTGTACACCACTGGGTAAACCCTAGCACAACAATGGACAAGACTCATACGACAATTCCAAAGCTCGCATGATAGTTGATAGTAGATTTTGACTTTTTGTTTGTAATTTCTGACAAAACTTGTACGACAATATACAAGCTACCATATGACAATCTAGGGGTTTTGATATGACAAATGCTCAAAACTCATATGACTTTTTGATCCTTTGGGAGGGACCCCTAGATTTTTGTATGACAAAGAAGTCTCCAAATGATAATCTGTAGTTGCTGGTATGAGCCTCGAATGTAATGCCCACCCTAGCATCTTCCTATGTTAGACTGACAAGACTATTGCTTTGACACTTTGGATTTATGATGGACTTTGATTATTATTTAGTTGGGATTTTATGAGACATTGAGCATATATATATTTGGTTACTGCAGTTTATTTGGAAATATTAAATGAGTTAGAATTTAATGATGAATGGCTAGAAATGAACTATGAGTAAAATGTTTTACATTGATTTGTGTTATGATGTTTTATTATGATCTAACCCTACTGACCTTATTATGGTTTGATGTTCACTGGTTGATGTGAGTGTAGGATGAGGAGGGGCAATCGTAGTTACTCCTATAGGAGATCCACATGATGTCACACTCTCCGTCCTTGTTTACCACAGTCTGTTTATATTTATATATTTTTATATGCATATCAATTGGTGATGTAGGATGTAGGTACTAGGCATCGTCTCCACCTGGCTACACAGGTCTGAGTGTGCCTTCAAAATCCTTGAACTGTTGATGTGTGGAGATTTAACCAAGTTACTCTCGAGGTTACCCATGGACTTAGAATTCTATTTAGGAAGTGATCCTAGTTGGAAAATGGAATGTGGTTTATGTTATGGACTTGATTTGATGTTGGTCTGAGTTTATGTTATGAGTTAGAATTAATCTGTTTTATATGTATAATAAATAATTATGTTATAATTATTTGTATTTTATATAGGTATGTGTATATGTGGGTGCACACGCATATATCCATGCTTATATAAATGATAATAATTGTATGTTTTCATTAATTGTGTAATTGGTATGTTATTTATAATAAGTAAATAAAGTGAGTTAAATAAAGTATATTTAATAAATGTATTAAATAAAAAGTAAAAATAATAAAAGGAAAATGTCCTTTGTAGTAAGATTGACTATCTAGGAGGGAGTTGAACTCGAGACCTCCTAGAAGTTAGGCTACTTGTTTTCCTATTGTGCTATGTGTTTTTCTTGAAAGGTATTTGTCTATTATTCTTGTTATGCTTTCATTTAAAAGATATTTTAATTAAATTTATTAAAAACCTTGATTAAGTCTTTATGGGAAATTATTTGTTCCTCCAACCAACTATGGAAGTTGGAGAAGTTGCTGCCCGTAAAGAAACTCCTCCAACCACATAGTTGGGGGATAAATAATTGAAGATTTTTGTGTGCGGGAGGATGTTAATTTTTGGAGGAATTGTTTTTCTTTTGGAGTTGTCTATAATTGATTTCTTTGGAAATTTTTGGTGAAAGTTTATGTGAGTTTGAGAGTCGCTAGTTGGTGAAGTCAACTGTGTGAGGATTGCTTGGAGTTGATTGCCAGAGGAAGATTTCTAGAAGGATATCTACTCAAAGATTGAAGTTTCACAGAGATTCTCCGGCCAAGGGAAGATGATTCTCCACATGACCCAAGGTAGGGTCTAAACTAGGAAGAATCTGTTAGAAAGTAAAGATCCCCAAGATAACTAAGAGGGGGGGGGGTGAATCAGTTATCAGATAATTTATCCATTCAACAACTTTAAACAATATAATCAATGTACTGATCAACCATAGAAAGATAATCATACACAATTGCACAATAACACAAGATATGTTAACTAGGGAACCTCTTGAAAAGAGTAAACCCCGGTGGGAATGATGCCCACAAAATGATGCACTAATATGAAAGTTCCTTGTTAGAGGATGGACCCTGTTAGGAGTCTTATGAAATACATTCAGTACATATAAATCCCTGTTAGGAGATTTTGAATCCCTGTTAGAAGATTCTAACCCGGTTAAGAGTTTATGGAAGACAGAAGGACCCACTGCCCAAACAGCTTCAAGGCAAGATCTCTGAACCCACTGTCCAAAAGATCTTATAATTATTCAATAGAATAATATGAAATATATTACCTCCTTCACACTATGCCAAACTGCATTCTCTGCTACACAAGATCACAACTTCAGATCTCTGTACTCACAAGTCTTCCTTCATCACTGAATTAGCTCTTTTCTTCACTTCATGCATATATTCGCATCAAAATCTTCATACTACACATTACAATAAGGAAAACATTCCTTCTTATATACCAAACTCAAATAATTACAAATGAGTTGGTCCTCAATTGCAAAATAATAAATTCTACATGCTACACACAGAATTCACATAAAACTGTCAGCTTCTAGTTACTGTAACTTTCTCCAAACATGTCCTCAAAGTTTGCGCTATGAACCACATCATCATTAATGAGTCTCCAACATCCCTTTAACTGTGCAAAATCAAATTCCATCCCAGCTAAGAGATATCCTCCGATTTTTGAACATCGCTACACAGAAACACTGTCTAAAGACTCCTTTCACCAAAACGCTCATAACTCTTACAAATGAATGAATTTCTTTTTGCACTATTAACCATAGGTTAATAACACACCAAAGAAAATACCATCAACTGTGCAAAAGCCAATGTGCAATACAACATGTGCGCAAAACAAAACTGTACCTACTTTCTTGCTAATATCCAAAATATCACTGTGTTGACATCAATGACAATCCAAGTCATGAATGCAACAACAACTACTAGAAAATGACTGCCAAAACACTTTGCATTCATTCCTAACAGAATCTCCATTCTTCCTCTTTATGTGTGAATGTGTTTTTATATGACAGGATAATAAAATTGTGTATGATCATATAGTTTTTGGTTATGTTCATGTGGAAGGATGAGTTTATCTAATATTGAATGAAATAGGGAAGTCTAGTGAGAAATAGGAAGGGTCATGAAGGTGTAGGATTGAAATGCAGTCAATTCCTTACCATTTTCCTCTTGCAGACTTCTCTGTGAAATTGATGCTTTTATTTGGATTAATTTAGGCTATAGGATCCTTAGTATTCTCCTTTTTATCTCCCTTCTTTCTAGAATATTCATGAGTGCTTCTATAATTTAGAACTGTTATTTCAACCTTACTGGTCCATGTCGGTTTGTGCACCACTTTTCTTGTCTAGATCTAGAATAGATTTGTTAGATAGATAGGATGGATTAATGAGCCATTTCTAAAGGGAAACTGGGAGATCTCAAATGGGTAGTGCTCAGATTAGGCAACCATAGTTCCCATAATGCCTAGTTTTACCCGCAAGACATAGTTGATGGTTATATTTTGTAGAGCCAGGTCAGTTTAGTGTTGACCGAGCTAGGTCAGTTTAGTGTTGATTGAGCTAGGTTGGTTTAGTGTTGACTGAGCCAGGTCAGTTTAGTGTTAACCGAGATAGGTCAGTTTATGTGTTAACTGACCAAGGCAGTGTTAACCGACCGAAGCAGTGTTAACCAACCAAATCAATGATAATCGACCAAACTAGTATCAATCAAGCCAAGCAGTGTCAACCAATGAAAACTATAGCAATTGAGTAGATTAGTGTTAATCAAGGGAAATAGGCTTTATACAAGTATAACATTTAAGTATCTTAAAACAAATTCAAACTTAGCCAAAATTCAGGCACATGAGATTATCTTAGATTTTTGAAGTAAGCTATGGAATGTTGTGTAAATGCATGTGGGAAGTTTTATGTCATATCTTATGAATTTCTATACTTGGTTTTGATTATAAGCTTTTGTTCATACTTGGTTTTTTTTGGTAGAATCCATAATGAAAGGTCAGGACTTGTTTGGGTGGCCTGAGTGCACCAGAGGGCTCCCTAGACCTATGAGATGGATCTTTTGAAAGTATTTGATGAAGGGTGCTCCCCTTAATACCACAAACACATAACAGAAAAAGAGAAACAACAACAATATGCAAGAACAGAAAATTGGCTTCTTATTATCTCCACAAATGTGGAATTACAAACTTTCAGAATCACAATATACAAAGCCACATGGGCATTCCCTTACAATATTCTGTAGGACAAAGCCTCGAACTATTACCCAGATCTACTACCCAGAACTATTCTGAACTGCCTAAGACAATAATACAGCCTTCCTTATATAGGCAATTATCCATCGCCTGGGAAGGTTCCAGAATTTTAGCCAATAAGGCCGACCAAACTTAGAATTATTTTATTTTACATTTTATTACATCATAGTCGGCTCAAGATAACCTTTGAAACCCGAACAGAAATTTTGAAGAAAATTATTTTTCGCCATTTCGGGTGGCCCAACTTCCGAAGACCACAAGTCATCACCAGTTGACCCGCTCGGCCACTATAACCCCATTTCGGAAACGCCACGAAGCGCTCTACAGGCTTGACTGGCGCAAGTGCTCGTCACCCAAATTTTTGACCTCATCCGGGGCCTCTAAAGCCTTCAAAACTGAGTTCAAAGTTTCTGTACCCTGCTGCCAATACCGAAAATCTTCAATATCTTCCAATATACACTTGATCTGGCAATGAAACTTTACTGGCAGACTTATATGACCAAAATGAACCTCCAAGAAAGAAATCAGATCATTCTGAGCACATACGAAAATTACAAAAAAAAGTAACTTTCCATAAATAGCAGCTCTGCACAAAATAACCCTTATTGAATATAAAAACAGAAATATTTTTGGGCGATGCAAGATTGCTCTTACACCCAGGATGCTCCTGCATCAGACACCCGGGGTAATTTGAGAAGTGACCCTGTCACGACTCAGGTGTGTAGAGGAAAACCAAGACGGTTAACCTCCTCCTTTGTTAGCCATGATGAATCTTCAACAGGTCATCCTTTCCACTTGACCAGATATTCTTCATATGTCCTGTTCCTTGTGCTTCTACCAACACGACTATCCAGTATATCTTCAATCTCCTTAGTGTCTGAACTAGTTGCTGGAATACTCCACTGTGCTGCTGTGATCTCATCTTCAACACCTCCTTCATGATACTCTGTCAGATCTGAAATGTTAAACACTGGTGAAATATTTAGCTCAGTAGGCAATTCTACCTCATATGCGTTTCCTGAATCATGTTTCTTCAATATCCTGCATGGTCCAAACTTCTTCATTTTCAACTTGTTATATGTACCAACTGAAAACCGCTCCTTCCGCAAATGAACCATGACTTCATCACCAACCTGAAATTCCTTATACCTCCTTTTCTCATCTGCCTTAGCCTTATACTGTGCATTCATCTTGGTAATATGCTTCCTCACCTCCTCATGGACGTTCTTCAAGTGTTCTGCAAAATCCTCAGCTTCAGCACTACTTATTTCTCCTTTATCTATCTTTCTCAACTCAGATGCATTTCTTGGACTACTTCCATATATAATCTGGAATGGTGATTTACCAGTGCTTCTGTTGAAAGAATTATTGTATGCAAATTCTGCCTGTGGTAAAATCAAATCCCATCCTGTTGGCTTATCTCCAACCAAACATCTCAGCAAATTTCCCAAACTCCTATTCACCACCTCTGTCTGTCCATCAGTCTGTGGATGATGTGATGAACTGAACTTCAAATCTGTCTTCAACTTCTTCCACAATGTACGCCAGAAATATCCAACAAACTTAGTGTCCCGATCTGAAACTATGGTCTTTGGCAAACCATGAAGTCTCACTACTTCTCTGAAAAACAATTCTGCTACGTGAACAACATCATTAGTCTTCTTGCAGGGAATAAAATGTGCCATCTTTGAAAATCTGTCAACTACTACAAAAATTGAATCATGTCCCCGCTGTGTCCTCGGTAAACCAAGAACAAAGTCCATGCTGATATCCTCCCAAGGCTTCTCTGGTACAGGTAATGGCTGATACAACCCTGTATTCTGTGTCACTCCTTTCGCCATCTGACATACTCTGCAACTCTGTACAAACTTCTTCACATCTTGCTGCAATTGTGACCAATAATAATTCTCACTAACCAAACTAAAGGTTTTATCACGACCAAAATGTCCAGCCAATCCCCCGCTATGCTTCTCCTTGATGAGATTCTCCCTCATAGAACTTCGTGGAATGCACAACTGACTCCCTCTGAATAGCATATCATCTTGGATGATAAAATCCAACCATTTCGTCCTGTCTAGAGTAACAGGTTCTATACAAGCTTTCCAAGCTTCACCAAAATCAGGATCCTCTGGATACAAATTCTTGAGTTCCTTGAACCCAACCACTTCAATCTGCATTTCTGTCAGCAATAGTTGCCTTCTGCTAAGAGCATCTGCAACCCTATTAGACTTTCCACTTCTGTGTTTCAAAACAAATGTATAACTCTGCAAAAAATCAACCCATTTCAAATGCCTTTGATTCAATTTTCCTTGGCTATTCAAATATTGCAAAGCTTGATGATCAGTATACAAAACAAACTCCTTAGGAAGCAGATAATGTCTCCACTTCTTTAATGCCTGAACTATAGCATAAAATTATTGATCATAAACAGAATATTTCCTCTTGGCATCATTTAACTTCTCACTAAAATAAGCAACAGGTTTACCTTCTTGGCTCATAACAGCTCCTATTTCAGTACCACTAGCATCAAAATCTACTTGAAACACCTTATTAAAATATGGAAGTGCTAAAATAGGTTGTTCTGTAACTTTTTGTTTCAACAATTGAAAACTCTTTTCTGCCCCATTAGTCCACTTAAACTCTTTTCTATCCCCTCTCATTGTTTCAGTCAAGGGTCCACAAATACTGCTAAAGTTTCTGATAAACTTTCTGTAAAAGCTAGCTAGACCATGAAAAGATCTTACCTCAGTAGCACTCCTCGGAGTAGGCCATTCAAGGATAGCCTATACCTTCTCTGGGTCCATTTTTAGACCTTCTCCTGAAACTACAAATCTCAAATACACTAACTCTTTCTTCACAAAACTGCACTTCTTCAAATTAATCAACAATTTCTCTTCTCTCAGCTTCTCAAATACCATACGAATATGCATCATATGCTCCTCCAATGTCTTACTAAAGATCAAAATATCATCTAGGTAAACAATGACAAACTTACCCAGAAATTCTTTCAGAACCTCGTTCATGAGCCGCATGAAAGTGCTCGGTGCATTGGTTAGCCCAAAAGGCATGACTAACCACTCATACAGTCCTTCCTTTGTCTTGAAGGCAGTCTTCCATTCATCTCCTTCTCTAATCCGAATCTGATGATATCCACTTTTTAGATCTATCTTTGAAAAATACACAGCTCCACTCAAACAGTCCATAATATCATCCATTCGTGGCAATGGAAACCTGTACTTGATTGTGATCTTGTTTATTGCCCTAGAATCTGTACACATCCTCCACTCTCCATTCTTCTTTGGTGCTAATACTGCTGGTACAGCACAGGGACTCAGACTCTCACGGATCAATCCTTTCTTTAACAACTCATGTACTTGTCTTTTCAACTCCTCACTTTCTGCAGGTGTCATTCTGTGTGCTGCCTTGTTCGGCAAACTTGCTCCTGGGATCAAGTCCATCTGATGACTGATCTTCCTGACTGGTGGTAACCCATCAGGCACGTTATCGGATACAATATCCTGAAACTCATTCAACAAATCTGCAACTTCTACAGGAACATCTTCTACTTCCTCTTTACCAGCTTTTGGAATTAAAGCAAAACATACATGCTCATGCCTCATACCATCTAGGAAATTTCTTCCATCAACAAGAGTTATCCTTGCAGTACCACATACCTTTTCTTCAGTCTCCTTCAATGGTTTTAGCTTATGTCGCACTCCATCCTTTGTCAGGGAATAGGTATTCGCACGACCATCATGTACAGCACATCTGTCAAACTGCCATGGTCTACCTAACAACATATGACATGCATCCATAGAGATGATATCACATAGTACCTCATCTTGGTATCCGCCGATCTTGAACTTTACCAGGCACTGTTCACTGACCATGACCTTGTGGTCATCCTGCACCCAGGCAATCCGATATGGATGTGGGTGTTTCTGTCTCTTGAGCTTCAACTTTGTCACCATCTCTTCTGACACCAAATTGTCAGTGCTTCCACTATCGATAATCACATCACAGCATTTACCCTCACACTTGCATCTAGTGCAAAACAGGCTCCTCCTTTGCTCAGGTTCATTCTCACCACTCAACATGACTCTTCTGTTAATCAACGTTTCTCCTCTTTCAGCATCTTCAGAATTTGATGATCTGGCATCTTCATCTACATGTGCAACTCTGGCCTGGCCTTCATTTCTCCTGTCTGTTCTGCCTTGGCGCTGAGGACATTCAAATGCCCTATGACCTTCTTCTCCATAGTGAAAACATGTTCCACGGAAGCCACCTCTTCCAGATCCTTGTCCTCTTCCTCTTCCTCTCTGATCTCTATTATTCTGATCCTGGAAGCGATTGAAATTATTTCCTCGCTGATTCTGACTGCTACTGGCCTCATCCTTCTTTTTCGGATCTTCATTTCGGCCACCATATGACCGTCCACCAGATCGTCCACCGCGACCTCTTCCATTTTGTCTGCTCTCAAACTTCTTGTTCAACTTTTCCTCTACTTTTAGGGAAAACTGGTATGCCTCTTCAATACTATTCATTCGAACCAGATTCAGCTCCTCCTGAATGCTTGGCCTTAACCCATTAAGGTATCGGGAAACTTTCTCCTTATCAGCTTCTGCATGGCCTGTTCTGATGAGAAGTCGATAGAACTCCTCTGTATACTCCTGAACAGATCTTCCTGCTTGCTTCAAACTCTGCATTTTTTTCAGTAGGTCAAGCTCATAATCAACAGGAATGAACTGTCGCTTCAATTTATCCACCATCCGATCCCATCTCGTGATTTTATCTTTCCCTCTTCTATTTCGCTCCAATTGAATTTCTTGCCACCAGATCTTCGCATGACCTTTCAGTCTGGCCTTTGCAAATTTGACCCTAGCAGGATCCTCAACATCTTCATACTCAAAATATTCTTCGCACTCATTGATCCAGTCGATCAATTCCTCTGGGTTAAGATTTCCAGAAAATGTAGGAACCTCAATCTTAGGTCTTTTCCCAATCTTGAAAATCGCCCGAAAAAGTCTTTCTTCCTCCTGGTTCACAATTTCAACTTCTCCTGCTTCATATTCTTCTTCGGCTTCATCCTCGCTTTCGTCTCTGAAATTAAGATTCATTCCTCTACGAATCTCTTCTTGTAATGCTCGCACTTGTCTCTGTAGCTCTCTAACCTCAGGTGTTACAACACCAGCTCTTCCGCCACGTTCCCTTCGTGGAGGCATTTTCGCGATGCACGCTGAAACCCTAGCCACGGTCCTGGTGCAAACTGCCTCACAGTCGACGATCTGTTTACACACTCAAGAACTCCTGCTCTGATACCACTTGATGAAGGGTGCTCCCCTTAATACCACAAACACATAACAGAAAAAGAGAAACAACAACAATATGCAAGAACAGAAAATTGGCTTCTTATTATCTCCACAAATGTGGAATTACAAACTTTCAGAATCACAATATACAAAGCCACATGGGCATTCCCTTACAATATTCTGTAGGACAAAGCCTCGAACTATTACCCAGATCTACTACCCAGAACTATTCTGAACTGCCTAAGACAATAATACAGCCTTCCTTATATAGGCAATTATCCACCGCCTGGGAAGGTTCCAGAATTTTAGCCAATAAGGCCGACCAAACTTAGAATTATTTTATTTTACATTTTATTACATCATAGTCGGCTCAAGATAACCTTTGAAACCCGAACAGAAATTTTGAAGAAAATTATTTTTCGCCATTTCGAGTGGCCCAACTTCCGAAGACCATAAGTCATCACCAGTTGACCCGCTCGGCCACTATAACCCCATTTTGAAAACGCCACGAAGTGCTCTACAGGCTTGACCAGCACAAGCGCCCGTCACCTAAATTTTTGACCTCATCCGGGGACTCTCAAGCCTTCAAAATTGAGTTCAAAGTTTCTATACCCTGCTGCCAATACCGAAAATCTTCAATATCTTCCAATATACACTTGATCTGGCAATGAAACTTTACTGGCAGACTTATATGACCAAAATGAACCTCCAAGAAAGAAATCAGATCATTCTGAGCACATACGAAAATTACCAAAAAAAAGTAACTTTCCATAAATAGCAGCTCTGCACAAAATAACCCTTATTGAATATAAAAATAGAAATATTTTTGGGCGATGCAAGATTGCTCTTACACCCAGGATGCTCCTGCATTAGACACCCGGGGTAATTTGAGAAGTGACCCTGTCACGACTCAGGTGTGTAGAGGAAAACCAAGACGGTTAACCTCCTCCTTTGTTAGCCATGATGAATCTTCAACAGGTCGTCCTTTCCACTTGACCAGATATTCTTCATATGTCCTGTTCCTTGTGCTTCTGCCAACACGACTATCCAGTATATCTTCAATCTCCTTAGTGTCTGAACTAGTTGCTCGAATACTCCACTCTGCTGCTGTGATCTCATCTTCAACACCTCCTTCATGATATTCTGTCATATCTGAAATGTTAAACACTGGTGAAATATTTAGCTCAGTAGGCAATTCTACCTCATATGCGTTTCCTGAATCATGTTTCTTCAATATCCTGCATGGTCCAAACTTCTTCATTTTCAACTTGTTATATGTACCAACTGGAAACCGCTCCTTCCGCAAATGAACCATGACTTCATCACCAACCTGAAATTCCTTATACCTCCTTTTCTCATCTGCCTTAGCCTTATACTGTGCATTCATCTTGGTAATATGCTTCCTCACCTCCTCATGGACGTTCTTCAAGTGTTCTGCAAAATCCTCAGCTTCAGCACTACTTATTTCTCCTTTATCTATCTTTCTCAACTCAGATGCATTTCTTGGACTACTTCCATATATAATCTGGAATGGTGATTTACCAGTGCTTCTGTTGACAGAATTATTGTATGCAAATTCTGCTTGTGGTAAAATCAAATCCCATTCTGTTGGCTTATCTCCAACCAAACATCTCAACAAATTTCCCAAACTCCTATTCACCACCTCTGTCTGTCCATCAGTCTGTGGATGATGTGATGAACTGAACTTCAAATCTGTCTTCAACTTCTTCCACAATGTACGCCAGAAATATCCAACAAACTTAGTGTCCCGATCTGAAACTATGGTCTTTGGCAAACCATGAAGTCTCACTACTTCTCTGAAAAACAATTCTGCTACGTGAACAGTATCATTAGTCTTCTTGCAGGGAATAAAATGTGCCATCTTTGAAAATCTGTCAACTACTACAAAAATTGAATCATGTCCCCGCTGTGTCCTCGGTAAACCAAGAACAAAGTCCATGCTGATATCCTCCCAAGGCTTCTCTGGTACAGGTAATGGCTGATACAACCCTGTATTCTGTGTCACTCCTTTCGCCATCTGACATACTCTGCAACTCTGTACAAACTTCTTCACATCTTGCTGCAATTGTGGCCAATAATAATTCTCACTAACCAAACTAAAAGTTTTATCACGACCAAAATGTCCAGCCAATCCCCCGCTATGCTTCTCCTTGATGAGATTCTCCCTCATAGAACTTCGTGGAATGCACAACTGACTCCCTCTGAATAGCATATCATCTTGGATGATAAAATCCAACCATTTCGTCCTGTCTAGAGTAACAGGTTCTGTACAAGCTTTCCAAGCTTCACCAAAATCAGGATCCTCTGGATACAAATTCTTGAGTTCCTTGAACCCAACCACTTCAATCTGCATTTCTGTCAGCAATAGTTGCCTTCTGCTAAGAGCATCTGCAACCCTATTAGACTTTCCACTTCTGTGTTTCAAAACAAATGTATAACTCTGCAAAAACTCAACCCATTTCAAATGCCTTTGATTCAATTTTCCTTGGCTATTCAAATATTGCAAAGCTTGATGATCAGTATACAAAACAAACTCCTTAGGAAGCAGATAATGTCTCCACTTCTTTAATGCCTGAACTATAGCATAAAATTATTGATCATAAACAGAATATTTCCTCTTGGCATCATTTAACTTCTCACTAAAATAAGCAACAGGTTTACCTTCTTGGCTCATAACAGCTCCTATTGCAGTACCACTAGCATCACAATCTACTTGAAACACCTTATTAAAATTTGGAAGTGCTAAAACAGGTTGTTCTGTAACTTTTTGTTTCAACAATTGAAAACTCTTTTCTGCTCCATTAGTCCACTTAAACTCTTTTCTATCCCCTCTCATTGTTTCAGTCAAGGGTCCACAAATACTGCTAAAGTTTCTGATAAACTTTCTGTAAAAGCTAGCTAGACCATGAAAAGATCTTACCTCAGTAGCACTCCTCCGAGTAGGCCATTCAAGGATAGCCTGTACCTTCTCTGGGTCCATTTTTAGACCTTCTCCTGAAACTACAAATCTCAAATACACTAACTCTTTCTTCACAAAACTGCACTTCTTCAAATTAATCAACAATTTCTCTTCTCTCAGCTTCTCAAATACCATACGAATATGCATCATATGCTCCTCCAATGTCTTACTAAAGATCAAAATATCATCTAGGTAAACAATGACAAACTTACCCAGAAATTCTTTCAGAACCTCGTTCATGAGCCGCATGAAAGTGCTCGGTGCATTGGTTAGCCCAAAAGGCATGACTAACCACTCATACAGTCCTTCCTTTGTCTTGAAGGCAGTCTTCCATTCATCTCCTTCTCTAATCCGAATCTGATGATATCCACTTTTTAGATCTATCTTTGAAAAATACACAGCTCCACTCAAACAGTCCATAATATCATCCATTCGTGGCAATGGAAACCTGTACTTGATTGTGATCTTGTTTATTGCCCTAGAATCTTTACACATCCTCCACTCTCCATTCTTCTTTGGTGCTAATACTGCTGGTACAGCACATGGACTCAGACTCTCACGGATCAATCCTTTCTTTAACAACTCATGTACTTGTCTGTTCAACTCCTCACTTTCTGCAGGTGTCATTCTGTGTGCTGCCTTGTTCGGCAAACTTGCTCCTGAGATCAAGTCCATCTGATGACTGATCTTCCTGACTGGTGGTAACCCATCAGGCACGTTATCGGATACAATATCCTGAAACTCATTCAACAAATCTGCAACTTCTACAGGAACATCTTCTACTTCCTCTTTACCAGCTTTTGGAATTAAAGCAAAACATACATGCTCATGCCTCATACCATCTAGGAAATTTCTTCCATCAACAAGAGTTATTCTTACAGTACCACATACCTTTTCTTCAGTCTCCTTCAATGGTTTTAGCTTATGTCGCACTCCATCCTTTGTCAGGGAATAGGTATTCGCACGACCATCATGTACAGCACATCTGTCAAACTGCCATGGTCTACCTAACAACATATGACATGCATCCATAGAGATGATATCACATAGTACCTCATCTTGGTATCCGCCGATCTTGAACTTTACCAGGCAATGTTCACTGATCATGACCTTGTGGTCATCCTGCACCCAGGCAATCCGATATGGATGTGGGTGTTTCTGTCTCTTGAGTTTCAACTTTGTCACCATCTCTTCTGACACTAAATTGTCAGTGCTTCCACTATCGATAATCACATCACAGCATTTACCCTCACACTTGCATCTAGTGCGAAACAGGCTCCTCCTTTGCTCAGGTTCATTCTCACCACTCAACAGGACTCTTCTGTTAATCAACGTTTCTCCTCTTTCAGCATCTTCAGAATTTGATGATCTGGCATCTTCATCTACATGTGCAACTCTGGCCTGGCCTTCATTTCTCCTGTCTGTTCTGCCTTGGCGCTGAGGACATTCAAATGCCCTATGACCTTCTTCTCCACAGTGAAAACATGTTCCACGGAAGCCACCTCTTCCAGATCCTTGTCCTCTTCCTCTTCCTCTCTGATCTCTATTATTCTGATCCTGGAAGCGATTGAAATTATTTCCTCGCTGATTCTGACTACTACTGGCCTCATCCTTCTTTTTCGGATCTTCATTTCGGCCACCATATGACCGTCCACCAGATCGTCCACCGCGACCTCTTCCATTTTGTCTGCTCTCAAACTTCTTGTTCAGCTTTTCCTCTACTTTTAGGAAAAACTGGTATGCCTCTTCAATACTATTCATTCGAACCAGATTCAGCTCCTCCTGAATGCTTGGCCTTAACCCATTAAGGTATCGGGCAACTTTCTCCTTATCAGCTTCTGCATGGCCTGTTCTGATGAGAAGTCGATAGAACTCCTCTGTATACTCCTGAACAGATCTTCCTGCTTGCTTCAAACTCTGCATTTTTTTCAGTAGGTCAAGCTCATAATCAACAGGAATGAACTGTCGCTTATATTTATCCACCATCCGATCCCATCTCGTGATTTTATCTTTCCCTCTTCTATTTCGCTCCAATTGAATTTCTTGCCACCAGATCTTCGCATGACCTTTCAGTCTGGCCTTCGCAAATTTGACCCTATCAGGATCCTCAACATCTTCATACTCAAAATATTCTTCACACTCATTGATCCGGTTGATCAATTCCTCTGGGTTAAGATTTCCAGAAAATGTAGGAACCTCAATCTTAGGTCTTTTCCCAATCTTGGAAATCGCCCGAAAAAGTCTTTCTTCCTCCTGGTTCACAATTTTAACTTCTCCTGCTTCATATTCTTCTTCGGCTTCATCCTCGCTTTCGTCTCTGACATTAAGATTCATTCCTCTATGAATCTCTTCTTGTAATGCTCGCACTTGTCTCTGTAGCTCTCTAACCTCAGGTGTTACAACACCAGCTCTTCCGCCACGTTCCCTTCGTGGAGGCATTTTCGCGATGCGCGCTGAAACCCTAGCCACGGTCCTGGTGCAAACTGCCTCACAGTCGGCGATCTGTTTACACACTCAAGAACTCCTGCTCTGATACCACTTGATGAAGGGTGCTCCCCTTAATACCACAAACACATAACAGAAAAAGAGAAACAACAACAATATGCAAGAACAAAAAATTGGCTTCTTATTATCTCCACAAATGTGGAATTACAAACTTTCAGAATCACAATATACAAAGCCACATGGGCATTCCCTTACAATATTCTGTAGGACAAAGCCTCGAACTATTACCCAGATCTACTACCCAGAACTATTCTGAACTGCCTAAGACAATAATACAGCCTTCCTTATATAGGCAATTATCCACCGCCTGGGAAGGTTCCAGAATTTTAGCCAATAAGGCCGACCAAACTTAGAATTATTTTATTTTACATTTTATTACATCATAGTCGGCTCAAGATAACCTTTGAAACCCGAACAGAAATTTTGAAGAAAATTATTTTTCGCCATTTCGGGTGGCCCAACTTCCGAAGACCATAAGTCATCACCAGTTGACCCGCTCGGCCACTATAACCCCATTTCAGAAATGCCACGAAGCGCTCTATAGGCTTGACCGGCGCAAGCGCCTGTCACCCAAATTTTCGACCTCATCCGGGGCCTCTAAAGCCTTCAAAACTGAGTTCAAAGTTTCTGTACCCTGTTGCCAATACCGAAAATCTTCAATATCTTCCAATATACACTTGATCTGGCAATGAAACTTTACTGGCAGACTTATATGACCAAAATGAACCTCCAAGAAAGAAATCAGATCATTCTGAGCACATACGAAAATTACCAAAAAAAAGTAACTTTCCATAAATAGCAGCTCTGCACAAAATAACCCTTATTGAATATAAAAATAGAAATATTTTTGGGTGATGCAAGATTGCTCTTACACCCAGGATGCTCCTGCATCAATATTTGATATTTCCATGGTTTGTGTGTGTATGGGTAGGGGACTAGGTACCCTAGGTGAGTGGCTCATCATAGGTGTTGGAACCCTAAAGTGTTTACCAGATGATCCTATGGGTGGGTTAGTAAAAAGTGATAACCTAATAATTAATTTGGGAAAGGGAGGAAATAAAAAATAATGAAATAAAATATGTTAATGGCCACATAGTCCTATTGGAGTACCGGGACCATGGGTAACTGCTAGGGTGGATCCCTATTCATAAAGGGGGGACCGAAGTTACATGGTTGCCAAGGTGGATCCCAATACACAGGTTGTGTGATGACACTCACTTAGGTGGTATCCTAGAACCTTGACCTCTATGTTATAGTGTGATGATATTTTATGTTCTTTTTGAATCTTAGATTTCTTTATCTTTTGAGCCTTAGATTGCTTAGGGCCTTGTGAGTATCTTGGTTCTATCTCCTAGCATGGGGGGTGGAACTTCACTAGTTTCACATGGTTGGGTGGCAAAAATCTTTTGAGGTCCTGTTCGTAGTTCATGACTTGGATGCATTCAAATTTATGTATTGATGCAGATATTTGTATTTTGTATTATGTATTTTTGAAAGGAAAGATGAAAAGATATGTTGTAATGCCTTTGGGCCATTCATGTACCTGTTATTATGAGATCTATTATCAGAAAGATGTAATTGAAAAGAAAAGCAATGTAATTGGGAGGGATAGTTCTAGGCTTTGTTTCAAGGGTTGTTATTTGAAAGATGTAAATGTATAATGTAATGTTGAATGATCTTTTCTATCTCTCCTATGTTGCAATGAAATAAAATGTTTGTTATGCTAAGATGTAATTTTGTAAGGAATAGTTATTCAATGTGTAGGAAGGAGAAATGAAATTAGTATATAAAGTAAGAAATATATTTGCAAGTGAAATGCTATTTTCTTACCCTATCTCTTAAGTTCTAAAATGTGAAAGTAAAGAGAGGAAATGAAATTCAATTTGGATAAGTAATGTACAGATGTAAGTGAATGAATTCATCAAGGGAACCTTAAGGAATGTAAATGTGAAATAGTAATGATGTAATGTTAGGAGAAAAATTTGTTAGTTGCAATTTTTGGTCATAAGACCTGATTCCTTATGGGTTCCCTAGCGGGGACATTACATCAAAAATGATGAATGTCATATGACACCTAGAGGGTCCTGGCATGAGTTTCTGACAAAACTCGTACAAAAATTATATGGGCAGAGAATAAAATCTTAGAATTGATCAGAAAATGATAGAAAATAGATAGAAATTGATAGAACAAAATGGAAACCCGTTTCAGGGCCCTATGGTGGGCGCTAGAAATGTGTTTGTGAAAATTGTACCTAGTTGTGACACAACACTTCAGTAAAACATTAGAGGTTAGCAAATCAAGAAATCTGCAATTAATTGAAATAAGCTAACTAGGTGATTTACTGCCTTCTAGTAGGTGCGAGTATGGTGTTCTTAGATTGAAATCAAGATCAGTGACAATACAACACCTAAATGAAGGATTTGAATGCAAAAGAATGAAAAATTGCATGAATTCAAATTAATCTATTTTTTTGGATTTTGTGTGCAATAAGAATGAAAAACTTTAATGAATCTAATCTAGAATGAATTGAAATGATATGCAGATTATTCTAAGAATGACATGAATGAATGCTATGATATGAAAACTATGCAAAAATTATATCTAACAATGAAAGATCTCACAAATCGCCTATCACAAGTGCTTAATCCTTTAATCGCAAATTTGCTAGAGTAGTTGTGCAAATTTGAGGGTGGTTAGTTGTGAAGAGCTGAGCCTTGATTTTATAGAAATTCAGGGCTTGAGGATGCATTGAGAAAAGCCATAAATCACTCTTGATAAACTCAGGTTGATTTTTGAGTTAACAAGAAATTAGAAATAGATCAACTCACAAAATCATGGGAATCATGCAAAAATTGCTTTTTAACTTAAATCAAAAGTTTAGATCAATTTTAAACTCAAAATAAATGTTGAGTTTCCAAAAGATAACAACTTGAATTGATTTTCTGGTTTATAGTTTAACTACTCCTTCAAATGTGCATAGATAATTATGAATTTAATTTAAAAATTAAGTGATTTATCTTCAACTTAACTGATTTTGAATTTAAAACAATTGATTTATGGGTTAATCAATTATTACATCAAACTTTTATTCAAAAACTATATTATTAAATATTGACAACTGACATTAATTAATTAAATAAGAATTTAATCAATTAGTCATGAGATTTTAGATTTATTGTCAAAATTAAATAATACAATTTAGGAATAAATAGAATTAAATCTAATTAAATAATTAAGTGGTAGAATTAAATCTAATTAATTAAATATTCAGAATATTCAATTATTCAAACTTTAGGATAAATATGATTTATCGCCAAATAATTATTAAATCAAAGATAATTAAATTAGGATAAATAAGTAATATTCAAGGAATATTCTTCGATGCAGAATTTAGGATAATAAATTAGGTTTCGATGATTTGATGTGCAGATGTGCCTTAGGTTAGGACTTTGATGTCAATTTCAATCGAATTATTGATGTAGGAGGTTAATGAACCTATAGCCCATTTTTGGGGTATTACAATGTCGAGGTAGGCTTCTGATTTGGTATCTACAACATTTCATTTTATTACATATTCAGCTTCTTGGTTTGCATCTTCGAAGGCACTGTTATTGTGCTTGAAGGAATCAATTATATTTGAAAGGCACTGTGATTTTGTGATTTACCGTCTATTTCTGTATTTTGCATAGCACCATATGATAGTATTTTCTTTTGCATCACTTTTTCATCTTTTCCTTTGTATGAGGCTCTCGTAACTGCATTTGTTTATTGGTGCATATGCTAGCTTAGGGCATTAGCATTATTGTTTACACCCTCTGTTTGGATTAGGGCTGAGCCACGACTTGCATCAATGGTAATGCTTTTGTTTTGAACTTTGACAACTTGTGGGCATAGGGAATTGTATCTTCCATATCTTTTTAGTTCTTTTATTGCACATTTATCATCATTTGGAGCACTGATGATGTGCCCTAGGTTCCTCTTGCTAGTTATAAGGCCGTGAACTATGGTACAAAGATTGTGTTCAAACTAATGCCACTTCGAATCCTCTATAGTATTAGACTCAGGTACTTGGTACCTCTTTGTATTCTGATGATCACAAGATATATACTCTCGGTGTCAAGCTTGTCCTTTTTTTTGTGCCAATTCATTACTATGGGATTACATAGCACCATGCCCTCAGCTCGTACTTTACTATCATGTTTTTGAAAAGATTGAATGCTCAGATAAAATGTGAGCTTTGTCCCTCTATACATTGCCTCACGTTTTGATTTTGCATTGAATAGGTTGATAAACCCTAGATAGCCCGTGGGTGCTAAGGCATTTTGAATCCATCATTTGAATATTGAGAACCTGTGAAGAAAGGTACATCGTCAATCCTTGATGCCATTCATCTTACATGCTAATGTGCTATCACTATAAGGCCGTGGGCTTAACATAGTATGTATCCGCTTTATTTTGATGTGTTCATTACTGCTGATTCTTGCTAAATATGTTAGTTGGATCAATGAGTACTAGCATCATATTGCTATGAAATGCCTCGTGAACATATGCTATTTCACTGTTTATTCACATCTCTTGTTTTGAATCCCTCAGCACTTTGGTTCATTGTGTGGTGTCCCTCACATTAGATGCTCATGTGCCCTGAACGCTTAAGGCCCGTGATCTTATGAATTGATTGTTCTCTGGCATGCTTTTGATTCTCCATGGGCCGTGAGCAATCGTCATTATTTGCTAACACTTATTCATTGTATTGTTTCATTACTTAATTGATAGTGTTACCTCATTTCTTGTATGTGTTGGCGCCATTGTTTGTATATCATCTATTGTTGGTGAAGAGGCCTGGTATTTAGTGTTATCATTTTTATGTCATAGCATAGCCTATGAATTTCATTCTAAACTCTCCAACCAAAGGGCCCATGAGCTTATGACTTGATTGATCTCTGCTTGACTATGATGTCAGCTAGATTTGGTTTCATCTCTTTTGTTCATTTTTTACTTTGCTATAAAAAACAAAAATCATTGGGATCATACATTATGCCAGTCATACTCAGAATATTGGTGTCCACTATCATGCCCATTTGACCCACTGCTTGTATGGTGTCCACTAGTGAAGGCTCGTGGGTTTATGAAGTTCATATATTGTTCCCAATTTTGTTCCATTTTCCCTCAAAAGAATGAGGCTGAGAGCTATAGCATTCTCATTTTTAAATGTTTATTTGGTACCCTTTGGAGGTCATTGTTATTATAATTCATTAATGATTCATATTTACTTCTTTCGATGGCACCATCCTGGGCTTGATATGACTATTTCATTGCATTATTCACCTGGTTCTTAGTTTAGCCTCAAGGTAGCCTTAAGCTCTTTTCATGTCATAATGATGTTGTATGGATGATGTAGAAACTGCAGCTCTTGCTCTGACCTGATAACTTGGCACCATGATTTTCTCCATTGGATTGTTTCTGCCACCAATACATGTATCCTTTTCATTATTCCATGCTTGAGATCTACTTGATGACACACTGTCTCATGCACTTATTATGGTGTTACTGCCTTTTACTATTCCTTATGAGGATATGTCATATTGTTTCACTAATTTATCAACTATAGCCCTTTTTCATTTGGTTCATCATATAGGTTTTAACATGTTCATGCTATATCATCAATGCATAAAATGCAAATTTGAAGCATATTTATGTTGTGGTGTATCCTTCCTTAGTGTATAGATTTGTGTACCTTTAACATGTTGATGATGAATGCCTCTTGAATCTACTAGTGCCCTTTGACCATGCTCCATTTGATTTATAATTGTGATTCTGGAGTGTCCCACTAATACTACATCATCCAGTTGTTGCCTTGTTAATCATGGGTGTTCTTAGCTTGTGATGCAGTCACTGCCAAGGAAATTTGAGGTTTTCCTGGCATGGCCTGCATCACAGGTCAGGGTCATTCATCTGGATCCCAACACCTTGATATTATTATTGTTCAGATAATCATGGAGCTTCGAAGATGGTCTCTATTAGGAATACCATCCTCTTAACCCCTCGATTATTTGAATGAAGAAAATAACACTGAATCAACTTCTGTTAGGAATAGTCCCAAGAGATAACTAAGAGCGAGGGGGGTGAATCAGTTATCTACAAGATTCAATTATTTATCCAATTAAGTATACTTAAAATTATGCATAAACATAATGAATGAACATAAGAACACAACACCAATCTTTTGGTTATAGGGAAACCCAAATAGGTAAAAACCCCAGTGGAAATTGACACCAACTAATATTCTACACTAAAGTATTATGATCCTTAACCCTGTTAGGAGTTTCTGTACAATATATTTAGTACAGTAGACCTGGTCAAGGGTCAGACCCTATCAGGAGTCTTTTACAATTGTCCCTATTAGGGGAGAGGATGCACTGTCTGAGAGCTCACTACTCAAATGGGCGAAGGCTACAACCTTTTGAATAACATATACACACTATATCTGGATCTTGGTGAACTATGCTGTGACCTACCATCTAGATCAGTTCCAATGAATAGCACAAGTACTTTACTTGGTCACATAGACCTTCTTTTGATGGCTCAACACTTCACACACTCTGCTCTGCTCTACTTAATCAACCATGAACCACACTTCAACAATCACAAATAATTGCCCATAAATATCTTTCCTCCAAATGATATAATCAAGTTGGCCTATTAGAACCATCTTGAAATCATATTAGATAAACCATAACAAACTCCAACAACCATTATGTCAGCTCTACTATGCATGCAACACAATCTGGGACCTGTTCAATAAGATAATTGTAGATGCATGCTACACACTGTCGGCTCTACCAAAACAACTAGATCTTTCTCCTCAAGCTAAATTAACTCATGCACTCTTAACCGAACATCAATAAATCTCCTCTAAGTTTAAATCCAAGGGCACATACCCATAGGATAGGTGCAACTACATAACCAATAAAATCTCTGTCGACTCTTCTAGATAAACATAGGAAACTACTGCTGGCGAATAGCGACTGCATAACTTCACTTCTACTCATCAAAAGACTATGCATCCATAACAAAAACATCACTAACATGTCTTCAACTTAAATCCAAGTGCGCAAGGCTTAATGATAATTGTACGGATGACCAAACATAGAACACTACCTGTAACTCTATTTGGAACACTACTGTTACCAACTACAATGTAACTGTCTGTACTAACAGTTAACCTCTGCACCCATGATATCATGTTTATATCATTTCCATGATTCATATATAGAAATATTACTACATAAGACTTCCATGCATGCTACTTTCCATATGTTGTCATCAATGACAAATATATAGGCAATACTGGCCTGCTGGAAAATCTCCAACAATCTCCCCCTTTGGCATTGATGGCAACATGTGGAATGAAAAACCACCATCAACGCAAAAGAACATTTCTTTTATAATATTCTCCATTTCCTCTTCAAAACTCCCCCAAAGATGAATCCTCCATCTACTACAATATTTTCTAATATTCTCCATTTCCTCAACTGAATTGTTGTCATAACTGAATGTTGCTCCCCCTTAGTATATTACTCCTCTTTTTACTTATGTTTTTCATGACTCTATATATACTCCCCCTTTGACATCAATGGAAAAGGTCACCATTCATTTTAAGCACTGATACTACTCCCGAGGTAGAGAAGTCAACCTTCCACCAGTCCCAAAGAACTGATGCCTTTTCTTCTTTCTTTTAAGCAGAATTAGGGAAGGGAATTACTCCCAACTTCTCCCTAAGATACTCAAAAGTATCCTTAAATAAGGGCTTTGTGAATATATCTACCAAATGATCTTTAGTACTCACATAGTCCAACTTGACTTCTTTCTCTACCACTTTCTCTCTTAGGAAGTGATACTTGATCTCAATGTGCTTTGTCTTTGCATCCATCACAAGGTTCTTTGACATATTGATAGTGCTAGTGTTATCACAATGAATAACAATAGGATAATCAATCTGAATTCCAAAATCCTTTATCATCTGCTTGATCCAAACAATTGTAGAACAATTCAAGGCTACTGCAACATACTTTGATTCTGTTATTGATTGAGAAATACAATTTTCTTTCTTTCTTGTCCAAGTGACAAGTCTATCACCAAGAAACACTTCTCCTCCTGAAGTACTTTTTCTATCATCAACACATCCTGCCCAATCTGCATCAGTGTACACATGAAGCTCAACATTTTCTGAATTAGGATACCATAGACCATAATCTATAGTGCCCTACAAGTATCTGAATATTCTCTTTACTGCCATGAGGTGACTTTGTTTAGGTTCTGCTACAAATCTTCCAACTATGCCAACTGCATTTGAAATATCAGGTCTAGTTTGAGTAAGATATATAAGTTTACCAATCATAGACTTATACAATGTTATATCTACTACTGGTGATTCATCTTCTTTTGTAAGCTTGCATCTAGTGATCATAGGGGTTCCTACTGGCTTGTAATCATCCATCTTGAATTTCTTCAGTATCTCTTTCACATATTTTGACTGATTAATAAAAATTCCTTTTTCTGTCTGTTTTACATTTAGTCCCAAAAAGTATTTGATAGGACCAATCATACTCATCTCAAACTCATTTTGCATTTCTTTGGCAAATTCTGCACTTATTTTATCATTACCTCCAAAGATAATGTCATCAACAAATATAGCTACAAGTAGTAAACCTTCAGATGTCTCTCTAATGAATATATTACTATCTATTGCTCCTTTCTTGAATCCAATCTTTGTTAAGTATCCATCTAGTCCCTCATACCATGCTCTAGGGGCTTGCTTAAGTCCACAGAGGGCCTTCTTCAATCTGCATACCATATTAGGTCTATCTTATAAGGTGAATCCTTCTGGCTAATCAATGTATACTTCTTCTTTCAAGTCTCCATTTAGGAATGCTGACTTGACATCCATCTGATAAAATTTGAAGCTTTTGACTATAGCATAAGCTAGAAATAACTTAATAGCTTCTAATATACTCATAGGTGCAAATGTGTCTGAATAATCAATGCCTTCTCTTTGCGCATATCCTTTACATACTAACCTTTCTTTATTTCTAACTATTGTGCCATCTTTATTCATCTTGTTTCTGAATATCCACTTTTTTCCAATCACATTCTTATCACTAGGTCTTGGGACCAGTTCCCAAGTGTCATTCTTAACATTTTGATCAAGTTCTTCTTTCATAGCATCATGCCAATATGAATCATTACATGCATCTTCAACACTTAAAGGTTCAATCTGAGATAGTAAACATACTACTTCATTGCTAGCTGAGTTCTTTGCTTGGGACCTTGTTAAGACTTTTGCGCTCTGATCTCCAATGATGTCTATTTTGGAATGATTTCTTGATGTAAAATTTGGAACTTTAGGTGATGCTAGCTTATCAACCTTAGGAGTTTCTTCTTCACTTGTCTCAATGTCATTGAATAACACATCAATATTGTCAAACATTTCTTCAATAACCATCTCACTAGTAGAGGGTCTAGGTTCTTCTTCAATCATGGGTGAGTAAACATGATATCTTTCTTGAATCATAAATTTTTCATCAATATTTACATGGGCACTTTCAATAATCTTTTTCAATCTTAAATTGAAACATCTATAGGCTTTACTTTTAGTAGAGTAACCAAGAAAAATGCCTTCATCACTTATTGCATCAAACTTGCCTACTGCTTCATCCCTCTTGATGTAGCACTTACTTCCAAAGATTCTGAAGTATTTTAATATGGGAACATTACCAAACCATAGCTCATATGGTGTTTTGTCAGTGCCTGGCCTCAATTGAATTCTATTAATGGTATAGACTGTTGTATTGACCACATCTCTCAAATAGGTGTGTGCAACTTTTCCTTCTATCATAATGGTGTGCGCTATATCAAGAATAATCTTATTCCTTCTCTCTACAATTCCATTTTGTTGAGGGGTTCTAGGTGCACTTAACTATCTCTTTATGCCATGTTCTTCACACTACTCATAGAATCTATTAGAGGTGAATTCTCCTCCTCTATCCGATCTCAAACACTTTATCTTTAGTCTAGATTCATTCTCAACCTTAGCTTTGAATTGAACTTCTCAAGTGCTTTTGACTTATCTTTTAAGAACACAACCCACATCATTCTAGTATAATCATCAACAAAAAAAATGAAATACCTTTCACCATAGTATGATCTTGTTTGAGTTGGACCACATAGGTCTGTATGAATCAGATCCAACTTGTTCTTTGCTGAATTCTGCTTGCTCCTGAATGAATTTCTCACATGATTCCCCGTCACACATTCTCTGCATATAGTATCAACTGGCTTTTCTATACTAGGTGGATCTCTTACTGCGTTTACATTACTTATCTTCACTATGTTATCAAAATTGATATGACATAGCCTTTTATGCCACAACCAACTATCATCAACTTTAACAACAAAACAACTTCCTTTTGAATTGAGTTGAAAAACATTACCTCTTGTCTTTGAGCCTGATGCAATCA
The DNA here is from genome assembly GCA_027943335.1 of Chamaecyparis obtusa. Classification (NCBI taxonomy): domain Eukaryota; kingdom Viridiplantae; phylum Streptophyta; class Pinopsida; order Cupressales; family Cupressaceae; genus Chamaecyparis; species Chamaecyparis obtusa. The sequence goes on from BSBK01004491.1 coordinate 1,509,484, forward strand.
TAACACCTTCTTTATTGTTAATGATGCATTTGTCATCTATGAATTCCAATTGATATCCTTTTCCAAGTAACTATCCAACACCGAGAAGGTTATGTTTCAAACCATCAACATAAAGAACATCATCAGTGTTGTTCTTTCCATCCAAAGTGATGGCTCCTCTACCAACTATTGGATTAGGAGTGTTGTCTCCAAATCTGACCATATCTCCATTGTATTTGTCCAAATGAACAAACCTGCCTTTATCACCTATCATGTGATGTGAGCAATCACTGTCAATAATCCAGTCTGTCCTTATGTCAGCTTGTGAAATCAATGCAAGCTCTTGATTTTATTTCTTATCTTCATGAGCTATCTTATTATTGATTTTGTTTATAATAGAAATGAATCCAATTTCTTCTTCACTAGATTCATCATCTGATACTCCATCTCTAGCATAGTAGCATTCCTTAGAATACTTAGGCTTGTAAGCCTTTTTGAACTTTCTAGCTCTAGTAGGACATTTAGATGCAAAGTGACCTATCTTATTACATGAAAAACACTTAAATGGTAATTAACCTTCATATTTTCCTTTTCCTTTGTTTTCTCTTTTAGAAATCATAGCAATGAAATCCTCTAGATTTTTCTCTTCATCATCATCATCAAAGTTACCAGAAGTGTTTGTAGATTTCTTACCATGAACTGTTGCTTTGAAGGCTGTTTCACTTTTTGGTTATGTCTTCAATCTTGGGATCTCAAAAGCTGAGAGTTTTCTGATCAAAGTCTCTCTCTTGAAATTAGATGTAAGATACATGGTTTCATCAAGGACGTTGATCTTGCTTTCATATTTGGGAGTAAGAGTAGTCATTAACTTATCCATAATGTCCTCCTCTAAAATCTCTCCACCATTGTTTCTAATTCTAGCAACTACTTCATTTATGCTCTGATTATAAGCTCTGATGTTTTCTTCAGTTAGCATCTCTAATGCATTGTATCTTTTCTTCAATGTATTTATGTGTGCATCCTTTGCTTATTTGTGTCCTTCAAATATGTCCTCTAGGTGCTTCCATAGTTTGTGGGCTATATCCACCTTTTTTATTTCTGAAAACTCACCATCAGATAGGGCACTGATAAGGGCTTCTTTAGTAATAGCATTCTGATGAAACAATTCCTTTTGTCTATCAGTAGCATCTTCTTGTGCAAGGTCTTCAAGGGTAGGTATCTTGGCTTCTTTGATAGTCACATCAAAAACTTCAAAATCAATGCACTGCAAATGGGTCACCATATTGTTCTTCCAATCAAGATAATTCTCTCCATCAAACTTAGGACTTTCTTTCCTAAAGTACACCATCTAATCAACCTCAAGCTATTAAAATTTCTCTCCAAGGCACTTGGCTTTGATACCAATTGTTAGGAATAGTCCCAAGAGATAATTGAGAGGAAGGGGGGTGAATCAGTTATCTACAAGATTCAATTATTTATCCAATTAAGTATACTTAAACATAAAGCGTAAACACAATGAAAGAACACAAGAACACAACACCAATCTTTTGGTTATGGGGAAACCCAAATAGGTAAAAACCCCAGTGAGAATTGACATCCACTAATATTCTACACTAGAGTATTATGATCCTTGTTAGAAGATCCTTAACCCTGTTAGGAGTTGCTTTACAATATATTTAGTACAGTAGACCTGGTCAAGGGTTAGACCCTATTAGGAGTCTTTTACAATTGTCCCTGTTAGGGGAGAGGATTCACTATCCAAGACCTCACTTCTCAAATGGGCAAAGGCTACAACCTTCTGAATAACATATACACACTATATCTGGATCTTGGTGAACTATGCTGTGACCTACCATCTAGAACAGTTCCAATGAATAGCACAAGTACTTTACTTGGTCACATAGACCTTCTTTTGATGGCTCAACACTTCACACACTCTGCTCTGCTCTACTTAATCAACCATGAACCACACTTCAAAAATCACAAATAATTGCCCATAAATATCTTTCCTCCAAATGATATAATCAAGTTGGCCTATTAGAACCATCTTGAAATCATATTAGATAAACCATAACAAACTCCAACAACCATTATGTCAGCTCTACTATGCATGCAACACAATCTGGGACCTGTTCAATAAGATAATTGTAGATGCATGCTACACACTGTCGGCTCTACCAAAACAACTAGATCTTTCTCCTCAAGCTAAATTAACTCATGAACTCTTAACCGAACATCAATAAATCTCCTCTAAGTTTAAATCCAAGGGCACATACCCATAGGATAGGTGCAACTACATAACCAATAAAATCTCTGTCGACTCTTCTAGATAAACACAAGAAACTACTACTGGTGAATAGTGACTGCTTAACTTCACTTCTACTCATCAACAGACTATGTGTCCATAATGGAAACATCACTAACATATCTTCAACATAAATCCAAGTGTGCAAGGCTCCATGATAACTGTATGGATGACCAAACATAGAACATTTTCTGTAACTCTGTCAGGAACACTACTGACACCAACTGCAATGTAACTGTCTGTACTAACAGTTAACCTCTACGCCCATGATATCATGCTGATATCATGTCCATGCTTCATATATAGAATTATTACTACATAAGACTTCCACACATGGTACTTTCCATATGTTGTCATCAATGACAAACATACAGTCAGTACTGCCGTGCTAGAAAATCTCCAACAACTTCTTTTGTATCTACACATGGAACAAACAAATTAGTAAAAACATTGTATCTCTTTTATTTTTGCAGACTCCTTAGTGCACATGCCCTGAGCATAGCCCTTCTCAGAGGTGTATGATTGAGTGCATATATGCATGCTTGTAAATATTATGGCACCATACATTGTTTAGATCCATTGGATCTAACCCCCATCTCCTCCTCTCTTCTCTGTAGGTTCTGGATATCAAGAGCACATGGAAACACCGTGGATCAAGACTTGATTACCAGACAATGTCTGGTACCCTTGTATTTATGTTGATTGTTTCATGTATGTCTGTACTCATTTATGCAATTCTGATAATGGCTATTCTCATGACCTGTGTGAGCTCAGATGAATGGTCTTCTCATTTCCTTCCTTTTGTACAACACACTTAAAATATTAGCACATATACATGTAATGCTTAGATGTAGATCATTTCTTTTCCTTTTCATGTACCTTACAATGAAATGAACATAAATCTAAGAAAGATCACTAATAATTCAAAATAGGGTACAATAGTCTCACTTAGTAATTAGGCCTTTGAAGATGAGTGAAAATAATGATAACATGCTTAACACAATACTTTGGTGTCCCAAAAAACCCTTGGTCAGAGGGAAAAACTATGGTGGGGATGGTACCCACAACTCATCACTGCAGTAATAGGGTTCCCAGTTAGGAGCTTACATTAATGCCATCTTCTAAATGACTTCACCCTGTTGGGAGTGTCTAATACCTTGTTAGAGTTTAAATTTGAAAATCTTGTTAAAGACTACTTTGTTAAGAGATTTTATCCCACTTATATAGTGTTCACCCCATTAAAGGATTTACAATAAGTTCCTAAATAGAACTTCTAAGTCCAGTTAGATACTACCCAGTTAAGGGATTTCACAATCTTTCTGCTAAACTATTAGGAATAAATCAATAAGAAATTTTGACCTGTAGATGCTTTCTCCAAAAGCTTTTCAGATCCCGTTTTGCTCTTCTTCTGCTTTGATCTTCTCTTGATCTCTGATCCTTTGAACTTTTTCGATAATATCAGTCTACATTTCTCTTCACTTCTATCTACGTTGTCTCATATATATCTTGCTTACCTTTTCCTTTGATCTCCTCTTATAGTTTCTTTCCCTGATTAGGATTTCTTGAACTTCCATAAACCATTTTTCTAATTGGATGCCATCCTTGTTCGTAACCTTTTCTTTTCTTTTCACCACTAATGCTTTCCTATTAACTTTCTCAATAACCCTTCATTTATGTCGATAACACTTTTTGATAGTATCCATGCTAATATATCTTTCATTTCTTCATCTCTATACTTAATGGTATTTACCAACAATGAAAATCTTAGCAAAATCATCATTGATTGCTTGTTAATTGCCTGTAGAGGATTTTGTCAAGTAACATATCATTCATGATTGCATCACATCTACATATTTCATGACAAATAAGAACATTTTGTTGTTGTTTTTTATGCTTGATCTTTGTTTACAAGTTTTTGAATTAGTCTGCATAGCATTGTATTTAAAGGAGAACATGACTATCATTTGAAAATATCCTTAAAGGTGTTTTTGAATAATTCTAATTTTTTTTTAAAAAAATTCCATTTTGAAGAAGAAAAAGATCCATTTTGCAAATATACAAGTCCATACACCACCAAATCATTTTTATGCACTCCAAACTAGTTTTGCAAAATTAAGGCTATTTTTCTAGTGTATTTTTCTAGTGTCAACTTTGTAATGTAAAAACAATGTTGACACAATTTAGAAAATGACCAAATTGAATTATCATCATTTTTCTTTTATCACTTCCAAAAATAGATAATTATAATTACACTTCAAATTTATGATCAAATCAATATAATTGAAAAAAAGAAACAACAAAATATTACAAAACACCAATAAGAATAGCTACCCTCCAAAATAATAGATAAATATCAATCGACTACGAAAACTAATTATTATTTTTTATATTAATTTTACATCTCTACATAAATTTAATTATATAATCTAGATTAGCTCTAAGTTAAATCACTTAACTTATATTAATTACCATATTCACAAAACCTAATTTTAAATTAAAAATTGACACACATAAACCAACACACTTATAGTCTCTCAATTATTATTTTCCAAATATATTATTTTTTAATTTTAATAATTATTATATAAAAAATGTTAACACAACAAATGTTTTCCAAAAGCTATTGAAATCATAATCATTTATTGAGTATAATTTTTCAAGACACTCCAAATTTCAAATGAGACAACAACTCACAATAAAAACCAATTATAACAACCAATATGACACTTATCATCAATTTTTTCTTTTTTCCAAATTTCTTTAAACTTCTCAAGATTGATATTTCTAATAATTTCCTCTAAATTCTTCACATATGCAAACCACCACATTTATGGTTTTTATCAACTATTATTTTCAAAATATATTATTTTCAAACTTCAATGATTATTATATGAAAAAGTTGATGAAAAGATGTGAACCTACCATTTTGTTCCAAAAAGCTATTGAAATAAAAAAACATGTATTGAATATTGTTTTCCAAGACACTCCAAAATTTCAAATGGACCAACAACTAAAACAAAAAAGAAAATATAAAACAATTATAAAAAACATCTATACAATGAGACACATATTCATCCAAAAGTTCAAATAGGACAACAACTCCCAACAAAAAATAATTATATCAAAAGATGACATACTTATTCATCAAATTTGTTTTCTAATAAGTTGTTTTATTGAAGCTTCTCTAGATTGATACTTTTAGCATGTTCTTACAAATTCTTCATTACATTTTTTTTTCAATAAAAACATGACACACTTCTATGCAACGAGACATTTATTCATCTAAGGTCTCAATTAGAACAATAGGGGAAGAGCATGTTGGAAACTACAATTGAAACAATTGTTGTATTGTCATTGATCTCAAACTTTAATTGGTAAGACTGTTGCTACTTAGAAAATTACGATATCTATTTGAGTGTTGCTAAGGGGATAGGCAAGGTTGGTAACAATAGCACCTAGGGAAAGGTTGAGTTATCTTGATACTACAAAGTGTACTTGACTATGGTGTACAATGATGAGACAATGTATTGTTTATACTAGTAAGACTGAAGACTAAACTGGTAGGCTTGACTGAAGAAAGAATGAAGAAATCATGTTTAAGCCGAGTAATGTTAGTGTCGACTGAGTTAGTGTATGCCAAGCAAAATTTTAGTGTCCACCGAACAACAGTAAATTGCCGAGGAAGACAGTATAAGCCGAGGAAACATTTCTAGTAATGATCGAGCTTTCTACATGAAGACCGAGTAGTTGATCACAGTATTGACTGAGCATCAACATTTTTATATTTGAAGAGAATTTAGTTTTGGAGCCGACATTGTTGAATTCTTGGATTATGTAAAACATGTTGACTTTATTTATTAATTGTTTGAAAGCATTAAATGCACTGTAAAATGTTTTATTGTAAATCTTTAAGAGATTTGAGATGTTTCTAGAAAAGGAGCCGAAGAACATGAAGTGGGTAGATTCAACGAATCTGACCTAACCCTAAGATCTACGAATGAGATTAAGCGGCATAAGATGAGTTAACCTAATTGAGAAAATTATTAAAGGGAACCTGCGCATTGGATATGCATAGGTGCATGGGGTGAAAAAGAGAATGCTGGAAGATCAGTAAAGTTTTATTGACTGTATAAGCAAAAAAGGCTGAAGGAGAATTATGGTGGTTGCTTGAAGAAAAGTTCCGAGCAGATCATAGATGGAGATGACAAAGTTTCAAAGTTAGTAAACCAACATTAGTGTATGGAATCGGATCTGATATTTGCAAAGTGAGTTGTATATTTTTCAGAAAAATATTGCTGCTACTTTTTAACCATTGTAACAGTCAAAATCTTTTTAACAGAGGTTGACCTAACACTCATATGTTAAATCTTTTGAACAAGGTTGCATTCTAATGGAGTCTATGTAAGTCCTATGACAAGGCTCACTTTTAATAGGGTGATTGAAATCCTTTAACCGGGTCACATCGAACAATGTGTATTGTAACCTTTGACAGGGTTGGCTTTTAACCGAGCTCACTTTAGAAGAGTGAAAATAATAGTCGCATGTTACAAAGTGGTTTTTTCCAAATTGGGTTTCCACTATAAATTCTGGTGTTAATAGTTGTGTGAATGTTTTTGTTTGACCATTTCTATGTTTTATAAGTTAAGTTATAGCTGGGTAGTGGACTGCATTGTTATATGTTTCTATTGTTGAATCAGTAATGATCAAGTTTGTTTTGGTTATTGGATCTGATTTAAAGAAAAATTTTAAAATTTGTTTTATACATTAGGACCTGAGAACAACTGATTCACCCCCACCTCTCTATTGTTCTAAATCATATTAACAATTGGTATTAGAGCTTTGTTGCTTATTATTAGTGTTTACAGAAATCAAGTTTAAAGGGGCTTGAAGCAAATGATCAGGATGTATAAGGAGGTACTGAAGCTAAATAAGGAAAACTTCCCTACATGGTAAAGCTTGATGAAGCTGCATCTGGCCGGTATTGGTGAATCTACAAAGTACTACATTGAGAGTGGCTATGCCTCACCTATTGCACCTTTGATTGTCGAAGAAATGAGAGCTAAGAAAGAACATAATCAGGCAATGTTTGAAATTGCATGTACCCTAAGCTATTTAGAATTTGAGGACATTAAGGATTGCACAACTGTTAAGGAGATGTGGGACACTCTTACAAGGATCTATGGTGGTGACTTAAATGTACTGAAAGCAAAGGCCAAGAGTCTTAGAGGTAGGTTTGATGAAATGAGAATGCAAGAAGGTGAAAAAATTGCACAATATTGTGGTAGAATAAAAGAAGTTGTGAATGCTATTAGAGGAGCAAATGAGGTTATTGATGATGAAACTATAATTGGGAAAGTAATAAGAACCCTGCATCCTATATATGCTATTAAGATCTCAGCTATTCAAGAATCTAGATGGAACTTTGCTAATGTGCTTACTTTGGAAAGTTTGGTTGGTAAGTTGACTAATTTTGAACTCTCTAACTATGATAATTTCACCATTGGAAGCATTGGAAATGTTGAATCTATTTTCAAGTCATAGCTAGTTTTGAACAAGCCAAAGAAAGAAAAAGAAAGATGCATAAGTGAAAGTGAAAGTGAAAGTGACACTTTTTATGAAGAACTAGAAGATCTAGAAGCTCTTTTGGCTAAGACTGAGAAGAGAAAAAGGAAAATATAAAGGTATACTCCCTATTATATGTTTTGCATGTAATAAAGTTGGTCATATAGCTGCTAGATGCCCTGACAGGAAGGATAAAGATGATGAAAGAAAAAGAAAATACAAAGACATAAGAGATGACAGTAGCTACCGAAGGAACAAGGACTACAAAGGAAAAGGTAAGAAATCTTGTTACATTGTTGAAAAAGAGACTGACATTGATAGTGATGATTTTGAAATTGAGGTAGTCTATGTTGCAATGAAAGATGAATTTGATGAGGATGAGAAAACTGCATTGATATCCTATGTGAACAAGAATGATAAATGGATTATTGATAGTGGTTGTTCACATCACATGACTGGTGACAAAAATAAGTTTGAGACCTTACATCATTACAGAGGTAAAAGTGTAAAATTTGGTAATGATGCACCATGTCTTGTTAGAGGAAAAGGTTTGATTAAACTAACTGATAAGATATCTTGTGAAAATGCATATTGGGTTGAAGGTCTTAATTATAATTTGTTAAGTGTTGCTCAGCTCAACAAAACTGGTTACCGAGTGGAATTTCATCACAAAAAAGCTAAAATATTTGATGCTACTAGAGAACTAATTGGAACTAGAGATCAGACTAGAGGTAATTTGTTCTATCTTGACCTATCTGAAGAGACATGTTTAATTGCACAACTTGATGATATTTGGTTATGGCATAAAAGGCTGTGTCATGTTAACTTTGACAATCTGGTAGAGATAAGTAAGAACAAAAAAGTAAGAGGTTTACCTAGAATGAAGAAACCTGAGAATGTGATGTGCAATGAATGTCAATTAGGAAATATTACAAAGTCAAGTTTTAAGAGCAAATCCTTTACTTTTGAAAACATTTTAGATTTGGTTCATACTGACCTTTGTGGACCTATGGGTGTACAAAGTTAATGTGGTGCTAGATACTTTATCTTATTTGTTGATGATCATAATAGGATGATGCATGTAATGTTTCTAAAAGAAAATATGAAGCTTTTCAATCCTTTAAGTGGTATTTGGCTAAGGTTGAGAAGGAGACAGGTAGGAACCTGAAATGCCTTAGATCCGATCGAGGTGGAGAATTTACATCAAATGAATTCAATCCATTTTGCAATGATAGAGGAATTAAAAGATAGACGTCTGCACCTAGAACACCTCCACATAATGGTATAGTAGAAAGAAGAAACAGATCTATCTTGGATTGTGCAAGGACATTGTTGATTGAAAAGAATGTGACATAAAAATACTAGAAAGAAGCTATAAACACTGCTGTCTACACTCTTAACCAGGTACAGATCAAGAAAGGTACAAATCTGACACCCTATGAATTATGGCATGGGCATGCATCAAGTGTTAAATACTTTAAAATCTTTGGAAGTAAGTGCTATATATTAAAATATACTAGGAATGTAAAGTTTGATGCTAAGAGTGATGAAGGCATATTCCTAGGGTATTTCACAAAAAGTAAAGCTTACAAGTGTTTGAACTCTAACACTAACAAAATTGTGGAAAGTGTGAATGTGAAAATTGATGAGTATGCAAAAAGAAATTAAGCTGACAGCAAAAGAGAATCAGAAGATTATAGATCTTTTGTGTACATTGAGGAACAAGAAGAGGCAAGTAATAGACTTGCACCTGATGCCGAGTCTTGGGCAAGCAATGCCGAGTGACAGATAGATGCTATCGAGCATCAGGAAAATAGTGCCAAAAGAGAACAAGAACATGTTGAGCTACAAGAAAACGCTACTGAGTATCAAGAAGAGGTTGTCGAGCATTCAGAAGCTGAATCTGACAATCTTATTGGAGAATCTAATGAAATAGAGGAGAGAAGTGCTGAACCCATTTTGGCAAAATATGTAAGAAGACATCACAAGCCTGAATAGATAATTGGAGACAAAAATATTGGAATTTAGTGCAGAAGTAAGAATAAGGATCCAACATGCCTACTGTGTGAATTTGAACCTAAGTCAACTAGAGAGGCATTAGAGAATGAAGACTAGATACAAGGAATGAATGAAGAGATTGACCAGATTGAGAAGAATGATACTTGGACTTTGGTGCCGAGACCTGAAAAAAAAATGTTATAGGAAAAAAGTGGGTGTTTCGGAATAAGATGAATGAAAATGGTGAAATAACTAGAAACAGAGCTAGGCTGGTATGCAAAGGCTACACACAAGAAGAAGGAATAGATTATGGGGAGACATTTGCCCCTGTAGCTAGATTGGAAGGAGTAAGAACTTTGCTTGCATATGTTGTTTATAAAGATTTCAAGGTATATCAAATGGATGTCAAGTTTGCATTTTTGAATTGTATACTAGAAGAAGAAGTTTACATAGAACAACCAGAAGGTTTTATTGATCCAAACAGAAGACAGATGGTGTGCAAACTGAACAAAGCACTATATGGATTGAAACAAGCTCCCAGAGCATGGTATGAGAGGTTGCACAACTACTTGATACAGATTAGATTTTCAAGAACAAATGACACAAGCAATTTGTATATGAAAGATGAAGAAGGTAAAGGTATCTTGTTGGCAAATTTTTTTTTAGATGACATTATTTTTGGTGGACAAGATGTATTGTGTAAAAGATTTTCAAATGAAATGCAAATTGAATTTGAAATGAGCATGTTTGGTGAGATCAAATTCTTTGTTGGTTTACAAGTATATCAAAGGAAGAATGAAATTTTCATTACACAGTCTAAGTATGTTAATGAAATACTAAAATTTTTTGGGATGAAAGATGCTAAACCAGTGAGTACTCCTATGGTTACTGGATAAAAGTTATCTAAGAATGATGATTCTGTAGAAGTGAATCAGACTTTATACAGATCCATGATTGGAAAATTGCAGTATGTTGTACATAGTAGACCAGATATTGTACTAACTGTTGGGATTGTGGCAAGATTCTCTGCCAATCCTAAGGAAACACACATGATGGCTGTGAAAAGAATTATGGGATACTTGAAAGGAACTGCTGACTATGGTCTATATTATAAGAAGGATGACAAATTTGAACTCAGAGTTTATATAGATGCTGATTGAGCAAGAAATGTGGATGACAGAAAGAGTACTAGTGGTGGAGCTTTCTTTCTTGGACATAGATTAGTCTCCTAGATGAGCAAGAAACAAAATTGCATTTCCCAATCTACTGTCGAGGCCGAGTATGTTGCTGCTGTAGTAAACTATTCAAATCTGGTATGGATAAAACAATTGTTGATAGACATGAAAGAAGAAATCACTAAACCTGTTGTTATTTTCTATGACAACACAAGTGCTATCAATATTTCTAAGAATCCAGTGATGCACACTAAGACCAAGCACATAGCAATCAAGTATCACTACTTAAGAGAATTAGTACAAGATAAATAAGTCTAAATGGAATATGTGAATACAAAAGAATAATTAGCAGACATATTCACTAAAGCCTTACCCAGAGAAGCTCATGAGTATTTGAGAAGTCAATTAGGGGTCCTTCCCCTAACTAAGGCTGCCTAGTCAAGCTAGGAGCACTGCATCAAATAGGCTACAACATAATATTTGTCAAATTGATGTAGAATATTGTCACACTTTAGGGCTGGCCTAGAGTTGTGAAAAGGAGCAAAGACAAGGAATCAGTCATAAGCAAGATGACAGGGAGAAAACACTAAGCTGCACAGATATTATCTACATCTTCTAGATGTATGTTTTAGTTACTGCTTTGGCATTTTTGTCAAAGAGGGAGATGAACTGCTATGATAACACATGACACTAAAAAGTAAGGGTGATGAATTGATATGAAGGATCAGGATAGAGGGAGATCTTAATACTTCTGACAGTCACATAAGTGAGGCTTATAAGATTCTGAATCAAAATGAAGCTAAGGATATTACAAATAATTCTCTGATGAGCAGATAAGTTTTTGGATTGGTTGGTAATCCATGTGTTATTCAGGTGATATCATATGGTGTTGCCATCAATGCCAAAGAGGGAGATTGTTGGAAACTGCAATTGAAACAATTATTGTATTGTCATTAATGTCAAACCTTAATTGGTAAGACTGTTGCTACTTAAAAAAGTACTATATCTATTTGAGTGTTGCTAAGGGGATAGGCAAGGTTGGTAACAATAGCACCTAGGGAAAGGTTGAGTTATCTTGATACGACAAAGTGTACTTGACTATGTTGTACAATGATGAGACAATATATTGTTTATACTAGTAAGATTGAAGACTAAACTGGTAGGCTTGATAGAGCAAAGAATGGATAAATCATGTTTAAGACGAGTAATGTTAGTGTCGACTGAGTCAGTGTATACCGTGCAAAATTTTAGTGTTGATCGAACAATAGTAAATTGCCGAGGAAGACAGTATAAGCTAAGGAAATATTTCTAGTAATGACCAAGCTTTCTACATGAAGACCGAGTAGTTGATCACAGTATTGACCGAGCATCAACATTTTTATATTTGAAGAGAATTTAGTTTTAGAGTCGACATTGTTGAATTCTTAGATTATGTAAAATGTGTTGACTTTATTTATTGATTCAATGAATCTGACCTAACTCTAAGATCTACGAATGAGATTGAGCGGCATAAGATGAGTTAACCTAATTGAGAAAATTATTAAAGGGAACTTGAGCATTGGATACGCATAGGTGCATGGGGTGAAAAAGAGAATGCTGGAAGATCAGTAAACTTTTATTGACTGTATAAGCAGAAAAGGCTGAAGGAGAATTGTGGTGGTTGCTTGAAGAAAAGTTCCAAGCAGATCATAGATGGAGATGGAAAAGTTTCAAAGTCAGTAAACCAGCATTAGTGTACGAAATTAGATCTGATATTTGTAAAGTGAGTTGTATATTTTTCAAATAAATATTGTTGCTTCTTTCTAACTATTATAACAGTCAAAATCCTTTTAATAGAGGTTGACCTAACAATCATATGTTAAATCTTTTGAACAAGGTTGCATTCTAATGGAGTGTAAGTCCTATGACAAGGCTCACTTTTAACAAGGTGATTGAAATCCTTTAACCGGGTCACACCTAACAGTGTGTATTGTAACCTTTGACAGTGTTGGCTTTTAATTGAGCTCACTTCAAAAGAGTGAAAATAATAGTAGCATGTTACAAAGTGGTTTTTCCCAAATTGGGTTTCCACTATAAATCCTGGTGTTAATACTTGCGTGAATGTTTTGGTTTGAGCATTTCTGTGTTTTACAAGTTAAGTTATAGCTGGGTAGTGGACTGCATTGTTATATGTTTCTATTGTTGAATCAGTGATGACCGAGTTTGTTTTGGTTATTAGATCTGATTTAAAGAAAAGTTTTTAAGTTTGTTTTATACATCAGGACTTGAGAACAATTGATTCACCCCCCCCCCCCCCACCCTCCTCTCTGTTGTTCTAAATCATATTAACAGAGCACTAGTAACCGAACTTGTTCCAATAAATGTACACTATGCACACTTGACCCCCCAATTACTAATTTTAAAAGAGCCTAAAAATGATAACACATGCACTGATAGCTGATCATTTTTTAGCTTTTTGGTTCATAATTGGCTTATTTGTGCACCACCATTGGGACATTATTGACAATTTTGAGTGTACAGTTATTGGGAAATCTTTTAGTGGGTATCAGGCAACACTTTTAAATGGTCATTTTTTGACCCTTTGATGCTTAATGTTTTCTATAGGGAGCTCCATTAATTTCTAGAAGCCAAAAAATATTTCTTAAGTTGTCAACCCATATACAAAGATAAAAAAGGGTCAATCAAATCTGATATATAGGTTAAGCTCCACAGATGCGCGAAGTTAGCCATAACGATTATTAGTACACTTCCCCTAACTCACAACAAAAACAAACTAATTAGAACAAATAAAAAGACATTCATCAATTTTTTTCCAAAAAATTGTTTTCGTAAAGATTCTCAAGATTGAGAACTCCATTAAATTCCTACAAACTCTTCATTATATATGTTTTTAAATAAAAATATAAGATAAAGATTCATTCCAATAAGTTTGGAGTGCATTCCATAGAGGTTGGATTGCTTGTACAATCTGATGAGCCACTTTTTAGTCAATTCTTTCTTGCATTATATGTGGTGGAGAGAAGATTGATGTTAACAAATGGGCCTCCATTATGGAGAAGAATAATGTCACCAATGGGCGTCCATTATGGAGTAGATTGAAGTTAGCATTTGGACAGCTGTAATACAAAAGGATTCTTTCTATCAATGGATGTATCAGTCGTGGAAAAAAACTGGCACATTTTGTCACAAGCTCGGTCAGAAGCCTTATCTTCAAATGTATGGGTCCCTCTTAAATGGATTCTTCAGCCACCGAATACTATTAATGGAGATACAGTCAATTAATAATGTTGTCAGCACATCTTCAAGTCACAGTCAAGAGCATATTTTTCGTTTACCAAAAGTAGTCGATCTCTGAGAACTTTGTTATTAAAAAATTGCAAAGTTTTAAGAGATAAGTGTCAATACGTTGTCAACTTTATTATTAGATCTTTATTCACATTTTAAAAGAGTTATTTAAAGAGAAATTATCTTACTTTTCTTTAATTGAAAAAAGCATTTAAAAGACAAAGATCACAGAGGCAAATAAGAAACTTTTAAAAGAGTTTTTAAAGGGAAATTATCTTACTTTGAGCTTTACAAGATGTATTACTGCACATGAACATACATTTGAAGAATCGTTACTTCGGAGACAAGGGCTATCACGTACGAGGGCTAAGAATAATGAAAATAACTTGAAAAGGAAGTGCATATGTACTCAAAGCATATGGACATGGTGTAAGTATATCTTAGTCTTGCATGTTGACATGGGATGTAAAGACATGTCTTGTCATCTTGATAGGAGTGATAAGAGTCGTTCATTTCATTTTCTAAAGGTTTTTTCATATACGTTTTGTTGTTCGATTGTGTTATATAAGATGATACAAAGTTATAGAATGTGTAAAAAAAATTATATGGTGCAGATAAAGAGTATAGTTTGTTTACTTTTTGCTTTTATGTGGTTGATATTTGAGTTTGTCATACTTATTGATATAGCAAATCAGATAATATCGGACAATTTGAGAAATTGAAACTTGAAGTTTAAGATACATTCGTTTTCTCTTCTACTTTTGTTTCATGTTACCTTGTCAACATAGTTCATAGGGGCATAGAAATCAAAAGTGTGTCTAGTGAAAATTATCATACATCATGTACCAGAATAATAATTTTTTCCAAAAGATTGATGATAGCTCAAATGGAAGTGATGCTCTAACTCAATTATCCCGAGCCAAGTTTCAAGTTAAAAGAAAGAAGATAAATATATTATTTGACTCGCATTCACAATCTAATATTATTTCTTACTAGTTGTTTGGTAAGTTGGGTTTGGACATTTAAGTCACCCACATCCATGCTTTGTAGGATGGTTACAACATGGGTTACATATATAAGGTAATGAAGCCATACAATTTGGCATTTGGTCTATATCTAGAGTATGAGGATGAGGTAATAGTATATGTTGTCTCATTGGAAGTAAGTGATGTTGGTGTCCATGTTTAGTTCACGTATAATTGAATAGAAAGTTGAACTTGATTTTTTCAAGCCACATTAAGTAGGGTGCTTAAATTTGTATGAGGATTGAATATAATTTTTCAATATTCATATATAGAGAACCAAAAAAGTACATTAGGCTTTGATGAGCATAAGATTTAATAAATGTGTGTGTGTGTGTGTGCGTGCACACGTGCACGTGGTGTGTTAAATATGGATATAAATCATAATAGTAATTAATAAATTGAGTGTGATCCCTTCTAGATATGACCCATTGGCCCCAAAAGCTATCATTTTAATATGTGAAGGTGTCATGCATCCCTTGGGCATTATATTCTTGTAAAGTGTTGTATAGTATTGCACCTTATAAAATGATCGCAATATCTCTCCTCCCATCCTGGTTGTGTTTGCTACCACTTTTGATAATTCTTGGGATGTTGGTAAAGCTCATTTATAAAAGCACTCTCTATAGATTTTTTTACACACTCACCTATGCTTGGTGCAATTATATCCATAATCCATCTCTTTTTTCTACCAATCTATCCTACTCTACCTATAAATTATCCTTCTTTTCTTGGTCCTATTCTTTCTCACCCACAACCTAATCAATCTTCATATCCCTCTTAATTATGATTGTGTCTAGCCTCATGTAATTATGAGCTAGTTGAACTTGAGGGGGGAGAAAATACAGGTTGTTGTGTCTAGCCTCGTGTAATTATGAGCTAGTAGAACTTGAGGGGGGAGAAAATACAGGTTTTTGTGTCTAGCTTCATGTAATTCCCCCTTTAAGGAATCCCTCTAAGAAAAAATTGGGTCCAAAAATTGAGGGACAAGTTGGGTACTTGACTTTTTCACAAGGACAAGTTGGTTAGTTGACTTGTCCTAGGTAGAATTAGCTCAAATTTCACAAGGAAGTTGAGGAAGGTTGAGACTAGACACACTCATAATTAAGAGGGATTATTTCCTCATGTAATTCCCCCCTTAAGGAATCAAAATACCCCTTTCCATAAATCTTACATTAACACCCTTCCTCCTTTTGGTTGTGCTAATCAAACTTTGCTTAAGGGTGGGTTTTTATTTCAATGTATACCACAAGATCTTGGTGAGTGATCTAAATTTTAGTATTGATCACCATTTTCTTCTATACATTTTGGTGAACCTTTCTTATGACATTTCCACTTTTGATTTGGTAGTTAGATTCTCTTTGCATGATCTCCTTATTTTCATTAATAACATCTAGATTTATAGGCTTATCTCTTTGTATCTAGATTTACATTATATACTTCTCATTGCATCTACTTGTGTATGCTTTATATTTCATGCTTGAATTTTATAGTTAAATATGTTTTTTCATAAAAGACTCTCCTTGTTTGGACTGCATATTTATTTCAAACCCTATAAATTGTATTACACTTCTCTTTCCTCTCGTTCCCTTGTGCTTTAGTGTTATCACTTTGAGTCCTACTTATAACATTCCAGTTAGAAGAAGTCGTAGACTTATGGATTCCTTTGATCCTGAGCCTTCTCTCTTTCCTAGGAATCTAGATGAGACCAATATGCATATTAGTGATATCAATCCTATCATGGAGAATAACTCTTCCCATTATTCTCATTATGAATATGACTCTTTAAGAGTTCATCTTATGCAAGTCCAAAATAATTCCAGTGAATTTGAGAAATTTGAACAATAGCTAGAACAAGAAAACTCTAATCATGAGGCAATTTCCATTATAGAAGGTTTAGAGAAGTTAATTAATTTAATGATGAACATGGTATTGATGTCTTCCATAGTAAATCCCATCTAATTGATACCAATGTCAAGCCTATTAGATATTGTGCTCAAGATTTAGGTCTTATTACACCTACTACTAGTGCTGAGGCCTCTATGCCTATTTATACCTCTATTACTATCATTTACACTTATGCTCCATCTATCACAACAACTTCAATTCAAAATCTCAATCCTACACATGTGAGAATTCCTAATCCTATTAATTTTTCTATTCCTTCAAGTGTGCCTTGTGTTTCATTACCTTCATCAATGCCCACTTACAATAGTGTCCCTTTTCATATTCAACTATTTATTCTGTTTCTAATAATGTTCCAAATATTTCTAACATCTCTCCTCCTACTGTGCTTTCTACTACTGATTCTACTATTAATAACTTAGCTCAAACTGTATCTTCCTTACAATAATAAATTGCTTCAATGATTCAATCCAAGTTCAACATCCCTACTTGTGACATTGTTTTCCTTTGTCTTTGGATATCATTTGTGTCATTATTCCACAATGCATGGAGATTCCTCATCTTGAGACTTATAATGGTAAGGGTGATCCTTTGACTCATGTCAAAACCTTTCAAACTTTGTGTAGTAATTTCTCTCATGGCCATAGGTTCATGGAATTTTTTTTACTAGAACCTTTTGAGAAAAAGACTTGCAATGGTATTGTTCTTTGCCTCCTTATTCTATTGATTCATTCCAAAAGCTTGCTAATTCCTTCATTCAAAAATTTCAAAACAACATTGGTCCTAAAATTTCTTTAACTGATTTAATGCATTTAAAATAAGGTGTTAAAGAAAAAGTGACTGATTTCATTGGTAGATTTAAGCATTTGCATGCTCTTCTTATTTTGTGCTTGATATTGATGTGCAATGCATTTTAATTATTAATTTACAAAAGGGCATTAGAGATAAGATTCTACTTTCTAAATTCTCTTCTTTCACTCAATTATGTGCAGTGCTTCATAATTATAAGCTTAAAGTGAGTTAGTTTGAGAGTACCACTCCAATGGCTCCAGTTTATAAGAGTGATGCCACATACACCAAATTCAACAAGTTTCATAAACCAAAAACCTTTATAAAAAAAAAAACCTCATCCAACAATGTTTATGATCAAGTGGCAAGAGCTTCCAAAGGTGTAGCTCCTTTATCATCTATCTTTAGACCTGCTCATAATTCTACTCAGCTTTCTAAATCTTTACATAATGTGATGATAAAGTTGATTAATGCTAATGTGTTAACACTTCCTCTTATCAAACTCATTGACACATCCAAACCACCACCCAAAAAATTTGATCATAAAGCTTTCTATCAATATCATTGTCAACTTGACCATGATATTGAAAAGTGTTTCCACTTGAAAATCTTTATTCAAGACCTTATTTATTCTAATGCTATATCTGTTGAAGGTGTCAATGATGAAGGAAACAAATCTATAGCACCTCCCAATCAAAGCTTCAAAATCTATACCAACTATTTTCCATCTCCATTCAACCAATACCATTGAGTCTACCCATCATTCATCTTCGTCTTCCACTTAGCTTATTTACTAAGATGATACATTTCATGAAGACAATCATGTTGTCAACCTTATTGATCAAGTTGAACCTAAGACTGATCCTTATCCTTGTTGGAAAGTGGTCAACATAACAAACATATGCACATGCACATGTATGAAATGTTGTCATTTATGGTCACACATATTGGATACGATAATTATGTTTGAATGCAGTTGTTGATTGAAAAATCCCTAAGTCCACAGACTGTTTCAATAACCTAGTCTGATAGAAAAGATTGGCAAGCTTCATAGAAGTTGTATTAAGGCATGTGATCTTGATGTCATTCTTGCAAGACACAAAGGAACACATGTGTGAGGTTGCACATGTTATTTTTGATGGATCAAAGAGATATGTTCAGTTGATTGGATGTGAAGACAATAAATAGAGCATAACATGTTAGCAATCATTGAGGTCAACTTTGTGAGCGTTTGGAAACTTATTTTTGGATGCTATCTTAGATTTGAGGTTGACTGAGGATGTTGATGAAGCATGCAATCATGCTTGAATTAATATGATGTTTAGCTAGAATAATATTGAGTAGCTTTGTAATTATACTCCTAATAGGGTATAAATATATAGACACTTTTGTAAAAGTGTTTAGCGATGTAATATGATAATATATGGATGTAATGTTGTTGGATACAAATTGTGAAGAAATCTAAAGGGCAGAGAATAGATCAAGAGGATTTCTTCTAGAGATACTTTGTTAACTCTTTGTATTTTGGACAATAGATTTGTTGTAAGTGTTTTTGCACCTATTGTACACCCCTAACAGGGTTTTTTTTGCCTCTAACAGGGCTAGGACCTTTAACAGGGTCGATTATTTAACATGGATCTTATTTTATGCATCCCCTAACAGGTATTTGCCTATATTATATTAATCAACTCCTAACATGGCTAGAAATCCTAACATGGTTTCAAGATTCATAGTGTAGAATATTGTGTGTACCATCCCCACTGGGGTTTCCTCGAAAACAAAAATGGTGTTATGATTTCTTCTATGTTTATATTTGTTTCATGGCTGTTCATTTTCTATTATATCTCTATTTATTGATTAAGGAAAGTAAATAAGTTTAAGAATTCACTAAAGTATTGTAACATTGATTCACCCCCCCCTCTCAATGTTACCAAATCCTAACAATTGGAATTAGAGCATTAGGCCCTTGAAGTAAAAGCTTAACACATTTGGGGAGATCAAGATGGATTTGGAAAGCTTGAAGAAGAATTATGAAATGGCTTTGGAAGATGTGGAAATTTCTAATTTAGATAGAGTGGATCTAAAGTAAAAACTAAGGAAAGTAGAAGACTTTATCAAGAAGTTGAAGCATCAACTTGAGCATGAGAGAAAATTGAGAGATGATCTTATGGAAGCACAAATTAAAGAGTTATCAGATCAAGATCAGATTGAGCAGATGAAGCATGAAAATAATTCCTTGAAGGATGAATTGGAGATCACAAAATTGAACCTGATAAATGAAATTGATGTTAAGAAAGAGGAAAATGAAAAGTTTCAAAATGAATTGTCAAGTATAAGAGATAGGATGCAAACTTTGGAGAGAAAGATGAGTGCATTAGATAAAAAGTATGACAAGGTAGATAGATACTGCATTACCATTACTGGTGAACCTTATCATACTAAAGGTTGCATAGAGAAAATTCATGAGAGCAGAAAAAAATTGGATGAGCAAATTCACATGCAAAAGCCTGTTGGAGATAAAATAGGAGTTGGATTTATCGACAATCCTAATCAGAGGAAAGATAGAATTGTGGTGAATCTTGACTCACCTAAGAAGTCAGAATATGAGGTTGTGATAGTAGAACCTAAGATACCTCCTTGTAAGGACAATAAAAAGTATTGCAGCCATGAAGATCAATCAAAGAAGCAAATTGAAAAAGGCACTCCTAAGCCCAAGTTTACAGGTTTTTGTTTTAACTACTACTTGTATGGACACAAGATAAAAGAATGTAGAAAACCATATATAAGATGTAGAAGACCTACATATGATCACTTGGATGATTTCCTTAAGAAGCAAAAGGAGAAAAATATGAATGAGATAAAGATGGAAAAAGGTGAATGTAGTAAAGATGTTGAACTTAGACAACTCGAGGATAAGGAAACAAGTAAAGAAAATGACATTGTCTAGGATAATGTTTCTAATACTAGTAAGGATGATGCTAACAAGATAGTTGAAGAAGTTAAGAAACCTATTGCCAAATCTAGAAAGATTGTGTGCTACAAATGCAATAACTTTGGTCATATTGCTAAGTATTGTAAGTTGCAAATTGATTATAAACAATTGAAACCTAAGAAGAAGGTAACATGTTTCAAGTGTAACAACGATGGACATATAGCGAAGTATTGTAGATATACAAGACCAATAAAAAATTACTTTAGGCCACTCATAAAGGAAAATGAGTTGAATAAAGAAGATTAAGAGCTAGTAGAGCTGAAAGAGGAATTTAAGGAGAAATGGGTCAAACAAAATGAATCTATGGAATCTAAGGTCAAGAAAGATGAAGAGAAGAATGTGAATACTCAAAAGAGTCCTAAGAGTCTTGTTGAATCATTTCTAGGGTGTATTGTTTCACCATCTTCATGATGGGAAATGTATGCCTTAGGGGGAGCATGACAGATTATCTCCAGTCAGATATAGAGCCCCTATATGGATGAGCTAAGTTGTGCGAGCTTGTAAGAAGCTGATGCAGGGGCATTCTAGGGTACTCAAAAACTCTACATGATGGTGTGTTGAATTGGTTTTGTGTTACTCAGTTGAAGCTTTAACCGATAGTCTCGGTTATTGAATGGCTCGGTCGCTAAAGGAACTCGGTAAAACCTTTGGCACTCAGTGGAACTTGTGCTCGATGATTCTTTTGATGCTCATTCAACATGCTTTCTTAGTGATTCCTGGCATGCTCGGTTGTTTTACTGGTGCTTGGTAGTTCTGGTTTACCGACTGGAGTTCTTCGAGATTTGGTTGGCCGACTTAGTGCATTTATTGTTGGTAGCTTTTGTTGTATTCTCCTATGTAGATCTAGAGGCCAAAATGGAGAATGAATTGTTTGTAAGGATATTTGTGAGCCAACTGTTGTTGCATTTAATATTTGTTTGTAATAGAAGCTGACTTGGCTTAGGAGTTAATTATTTCTTCTAACCGACTTGTGGTTGAGGAAATGTATTTAAGGAGTGCTTGGTTAGATGTTTAGTGAGTTAGTTAGTGGGAGATTGGTAGTGAATAGAGTATGAAGCATAAAATTTGGATCCTGTGAGATCTTGAAGATCATATGTTTATCTAATAGTTGTAATAGTAGAGCTAGTGGTTTGCATGCTTGGAGACAAGGAGATTTCTTGGAGGCTTGCGAGCTCAAGTTTAGATCTGCCTTAGGGTTTCCATCAGTTGCTAATTTTTTTCAGAAATGAACTAGCTAGAAGATTGCAGAAATACTTTGATTGTATTTGGCCCTAACCCGGAAGGCCTTATAGTCATGCATGTTGATGAAAATTTAGTTGAAAACATTGTCTTGTTGTATTATTCCACATTGTGGTGTTTGGCTACATGTTTGGACTATCCTTAATTGGATCCTCCTTACCTGTACTATGTCAGGTGGTATTAGAGCAAGTTGATCTTGTTGGGGGAGATTTGGCGAAGAGATTGTGTGTGATTTGAGTTGCAAACCCGTGTTATTGAACTTGTGAAATTGTGGCCTAGTTGTTCATGCAAGGTGGCAGGTTGTGATCTGACTTGCATACAACTTGGAGGTTGTCACAAGGTGGTCGGTGTAGGGATTGTTGCAAAAGGTTTTCTTATCTTTGAGGATGCCTCTGAGAAGATTGGACCCTAGGGTGATTGCGAATCTCTGTGATATTGTGGAGTCTAGGATTAAAAAGAAGGTGAAATTTGATTTTAGATCTAAGATGGAGTTGATGAAGAATGACATGATCACTGAGATCATGAGGGCTATGGCTTGTGTACCTCAAAATCTTGGTACTAAGGATGGTTATGAGGAAGCTGTTGAAGACTTTGAAGCTGTTGGATCTAGTGGAGATGACCAGATAGATAGATCCGGTGAAGACAAAACTGGTCGGTTGCATAGATCTGGAGCTCGGTTAAGTACTAGTTATCGAATGGAAGTTTCTACTTTCTCTGGTACTTTGAGACTTGAGAATTTGATTGATTGGATTGGTGAATTAGAAGACTTCTTTGAGCTTGAATAAATTGAAGATCCTCTTAGATTAAGATTTGCACAGACTAAGTTGAAAGGACATGCTTCTCTTTGGTGGAAATAATTACAAGGAGATAGAGAAGATGAAGGTGAAATGAAGATCAATCGATGGAGGTTGATGGTGACTAAGTTGAAAGATAAGTTCATACCTACCAACTATGAGCTTGACTTATTTAAGAAGTTGCAGAATCTAAAGAAAAAATATTTGACTATTGAAGACTATACCAAGGAGTTATATAAGTTGACTATTCGGTCTAGACATAGAGAACTTGGTAAGGAAAAGGTAGCTTGGTATGTGAATGGTTTGAGATTCAATATTTAGGATGAGCTTGGTATGCTGAAGATTGATTTGGTTGAAGATGCTTATCAACATGCTTTGAAGGTAGAAGATGAGTTGAAAAAGAGACAACATAGTAATCCCTGAGGGAAGGAGAAGCTTGATCACTTGATGAAGGATAAACTAACTGTTGAAGATGAACCGAAACCTATGGAATTGAAAAAGAAGATAGGTAGGGTTATCTTTAAGGGTACTTGTTATAATTGTGGTGAAGAAGGACATAGATCTTTTGAGTGTACGTAGAAGAAGTTTGGTGATCAAAGGACTGCTGTGGTAAATGAGAACATTAAGAATGAACCTGAATCTGAGAACTTGTTGGTTCGAAGAACATTTTTTGGTGCAAAGGTGGAACCTTGTCAGAGGAGTAACTTGTTTAGAACTTGGTGCAAGTCAAGAGGTAAACTTTGTGATGTAATCCTGGACAGTGGTAGTACTGATAACCTTGTAGCTGAGGATATGGTTTAGAAACTTGGTTTGAAGAGAATGAGACATCCTTATCCTTATAGGATTGGCTGGTTGCAAGATGTTCATGCTTTGGAAGTAAGGGAGAAATGTCTTGTTGATTTTTAGATTGGCTAGTATAAGGATCAAGTGTTGTGTGATATTGTGGAGATGAATAGTTGTCATATATTGCTTAGTAGACCTTGGCAGTATGATTGTAGAGCTATGTATCATTGTGTCAAGAATGTATTTACTGTTGAGAAGAATAACATGAAGCTTTCCCTAATGCCTTTGTTGGATACAACACTCGGTAGGAGAAACCTGAGCTTTGGTAGCCGAGATGAGTTGAGGAATTTTGAAAGGATGGATCCGTATGGAGAAAAAGCCTGTGTGTTATCAAGGAAAGATTTGAAAAGACCGAGGAAGCAGAAGTGGAAGAATATGCAAGGTGAAGACTTGAAGGGATTGTGTGTGAAGAACCAATTTGGGGTTTATGTGTTGAATCTCGGAAGATGTTCTTCCAGCCTATAAGAACATATTTTCAAACTTGGGGTGTCTGATGCAGGGGCATTCTAGGGTACTCAAAAAATCTGCATGGTTGTGTGTTGAATTGGTTCTATGTTACTTAGTTGTAGCTTTAATTGATGGTCTTGGTTATTGAATGGATTGGTCACTGAAGGAACTCAGTAAAACCTCTGGCACTCAGTGGAACTTGTGCTTAGTGATGCTTGTGGTGCTTTGTCGACATGCTTGCTCAGTGATGCCTGACATGTTCAGTTGTTTTATTGGTGCTCAGTAGTTCTAGTTTACCGACTGGAGTTCTTGGAGATTTGGTTGGCCGACTTGGTTTATTTATTATTGGTAGCTTTTGTTGTATTCTCCTATGTAGATCTAGAGGCCAACATGGAGAATTAATTGTTTCTAAGGATCTTTTTGATCTGACTGTTGTTGCATTTAATATTTGTTTATAATAGAAGCTGACCTGTCTTAAGAGTTAATTATTTCTTCCAACCGACTTGTGGTTGAGGAAATGTATTTAAGGAGTGCTTGGGTAGATGTTTAGTGAGTCAGTCAATGGGAGATTGCTAGTTAATAGAGTGTGAGGCATAGCATTTGGATCCTATGAGATCTTGAAGATCAGATGTTTATTTGATAGTTGTAATAGAAGAGCTAGTGGTTTTCATGCTTGGAGACAAGGAGATTGCTTGGAGGCTTGTGAGATCAAGTTTAGATCTACCTTAGGGTTTCCATTAGTTGCTGATTTTTTTTAGAGCTCGAATAGCTGGAAGATTTCAAAAATAATTTGATTGTATTTGGCCCTAACCTGGAAGGCCTTACAGCCAGGCATGTTAATGAAAATTTAGTTGAAAACATTGTCTTGTTGTGTTATTCTGCATTGTGGTGTTTGGCTTCATGTTTGGATTTTCCTTAATTGGATCCTCACCTATACTATGTTAGAAGCTTAAGTATGGTGCAATGTAATCTTGGATAAGATTGCATTGGTTTTGAAGATGTCTGTGAGGATTTCTACCAGTTTGAGCCAGCACTAGTTTCTTGCAACTTTATGAATAGTTTTTGGGAATTGTGGAAAATTTTCTTTAACGTTAATATTGTGGTCAAATTATCTACCATTTGCATGAAGATCAAATAGCATTGAAGAGTCTGGAGGAGTAGTTGGAGCTTGAAGTTTTTGTAGTTGTGTTCAAAAAACCCTTACATGGCTATGCGAGCTAGGTATTTGTATTTATCTCAAGAAATATTTGTCAATTGCAATAGCGGAGTAGACATAATGGATACTCCTAAAGTTTTCAATGTGCTTGAGAGGAATAGATATAAGTTTAAGAGTCATCCATTCAAAACTACTAAAGAGGATCAGGAGGGCATGTTTTCACACACTTCAATTGGTGTTCTTCATGTTGAAGACATCATGGCATACATTTCCAAAAAGATTGAATTCCTAGGAACCTTTGAGATCTATGATGAAATGCTAGGGTTTTATAATGCAGACAGAACCATGAGAGAAGAATGTAGAAAGTGCACAGGTTGCTAGTAGTAAAATTTATGGAAAGATATGAATTTGATGAATTAGACTGGATTAAGATTGTATTGAGTAGAATGCATGATGAGTTCATATGGATTGATGGAACCCCCACTAAAATTACCAAGGAACTTCTACATGAGATCACTGGATTACTTATGATAGGTAAAGTACCTACAATTGAGAAGAACATAAGGTTTGAGGTGGAGAAATTGACAAAAAGCAAGTGAAATAAAAGAGCTATGACAGTAAATGACATTGTGCAAAAAGATGTCAAGTTAGTAGCGATGAAATTGGGATATAAATTTTAATATAGTAGTAGATTAAATAGTGTGTCAACTAGTTTCATTCACATGATATCAAAAATTGTAGTTGAAGATGAAGATTATGACCTATGTGAGGTCCTATGACAACAACTAATGGAAAACCTTGTAGGAATAAAGAAGAATAAGACTACACATTTTAGATTTGGATCATTGGTTATGTATATATTCTTTCATGTGATGAGGAGATTTCCTAACATGTAATTATGGAGATCTAATAGATGTACAATGCAGATGATTAGTGATTGCTATAGGAGAAGTGATGAAAAAAATAGGTATGCTGAAGTTGTAGGCATGATGAAGCTTTTTTAGAAGCAAATGCACAAAAGGGAAAGAATCCCTTGGACATTACTTGACAAGTATAATGATGACATTTGTTTCATGGTGGAAATGGATAGTACATGCTTTGAAGCAGTTGAACCTAGAACTTCAAGGGCTATGTTGGATATTGCTAATGCATAGGTGGTGATTGAGACATTTAATATGTTTAATCACTACATTACTGAATGGGCACTCATATTGTTGTGATTTATGTTTTGTCACTGATGTCAACATATGCCTCTATGAAGAAAATAGACTGGTAATCATAGTGTACAAATACTGTACGAATGTTTCAGATGCTGCAAAGTTAGATGAGAGTTCGGGTGGATGTTGTGATCTTATATCTGAGATCGCATCATTAGATGTTTTATATTGAGAGAGTTACAATGATTTTGGAAAAGACTGGTCACTGGACTGTGACAGTGAGAATTGATAGAGTTAGTCTCTAGGTTTCTGGTATATCTTTCAAAGGATTTGGATTCAAGGTATGTGAACTTGAAGGATGATGGACAAGGTACTGAAGGATGTTCATTGGTTAGTGCAAGGTACAAAATAATTGGTGATGTCATCTATGGTGTGTTCTCTGGCGATGATTTATTCTGAAGTTGACTCAGGGAATGAAGCATGTGTTTTGTTTGGAAAACATAAATTAAGGATGTCAATCCTTAATTGTTGTAATGTAATCATTGTAGACTTGTTTTAGATACTATGTGCATCTTAGCAAGGGTTTATGTAATTGTTTGTAATTAGGAAAGCCTCATGGGCTGACCTAATAATGGTAAATTGTAATAAGGTATAAATAAAAGGTCTTTTCCTTGGAAAAGATATGGATGGATGTTGATGAGATAAAGAAGTTGGAAAAGATGCAAACTTGTGTTTGTTGTATGTAGAGAAGAGGTTTATTGGTGGATTTCATTGGAACTAATCAAGCAAAGATAGTTGTTGGCAAAATAGTTCAAAAAGATTGTGCATTTCTTTATATACACCTATTGTGAACTAGTGAGTTCTGAAGGTGGATTTAACCTTCTTTAGGCAGTGAGCCTTGGGAAGTGAGCCCAATCTTTTGTTCTTCACTCCTAATAGGGTCTGTCCTCTAACAAGGACTATGTACTATAATGTTTCAATAAGCTCCTAATAGGGTTATATCTTCTAACAAGGATAACTATACTCTCAGTACATCATTTATGGGTGCTAATTCCCACCTGGGTTTTTACCTTTAATAGGGTTTCCCCAAGACCAAAAGATTGTGTTATTGTGTTGGCATTTATTGTGTTCATTGGATCTGAGCATTGGATCTGATATTATGGAGCTTAAAGTTTAAAGTTTAAATATTCTATTATACAACTGATTCACCCCCCCTCTTAGTTGTATTGTGGACTGTTATTCCTAATAATTGGTATCAGAGCTTGTGGTCCTCAGAGAGAAAGCTTAACATCTTGAGGTGATCTTGGAGATGGCATTCTATAGGAAGGATCATCCTAAATTTGATCCTGAAAACTTTGGCAGTTGGAAAAACAAGATACAAACACATTTGCTATGCTTGGGCATAGATTACCTGATGATAGTAAAGAAGAAGGAACCTATGAAGGCTGAAAATTATTTGGGGTCAGCCACTGATGATGAAAAGAAGTTATTCTCATGCAACATGGTCACAAGTGAAGCATTGATTAGCGCACTATCTGAGGGCGAGTTTACTAAAATTAAAGATTTGGATTCGGCACATGAAATTTGGAATAGATTAGAGGCACTTTTTGAAGGAGACAAGTATACCAAACAAGAGAAGTTAAAAAAATAGAAGAAAAAAATGGAGAAGCTATAAATGAATGAAGATGAAAGCATTAGGACCTATGTTCAAAGGGTTACTGAAGCTGTAGTCAAAATTAAAAATTTTGGAGGCACTTATGATGAAGATGAAGTTATTGCAAAGATTCTTAGATCTCTAACTCCTGTTTACAAGTTCAAGGCTATGTCTATTGAAGAAACTATACCTCTAACTTTGAACTTTAGTAGAGAGATGTTGATTGTAAAGCTAACTACTTTTGAAGTTGCAGAATTAGGAGAAGCTGTACCTAAAGTTGAATCTGCATTTAAGGCATTTGCACATAAGAAATTATCTGCGCCTCTGAGCACAAGCAAAGAAGACCTAAAAGAAGAGCTTGGCGAGTATGCTGAGGAATGGGAAAAGATAATGGCAGAAGAAAGACATATGGATGAACTTGTTGCACTGATTGCTAGAAGAGAAAAAAGAGGTAAGGGCAAGTTTGAAGGAAAGTTACCCTTGAAATGTTTTTCATGCGGTAAGGTAGGTCATTTTGCATCTAGATGTCCTACAAGAGTCCCTAAGTACAAACCTGATTATGCAAAGGTTAGAAGAGACAAAGAATGTTATTATGCTAGTGAAGGAATGTCTGATGATGATGATTTAGATTATGAAGAGATTGGATTTGTTTCTATTAAAGATGAACCAGCACATGAAGAAAAAGCCTTATTATCTCATGTTGATAAGAAAATTGAATGGATAATTGATAGTGGATGTTATCATCATATGATTAGTGATAAGAACAAGTTTGTCAAACTAGTGAATTATGATGGAGGTGTTGTGAGGTTTGGGGACAATCTCCCTAAATCCATCATAGGAGTAGGATCCATTACTCTAGATGGAAAGACTAATACAAACAATGTACTACTTTTTGAAGGACTAAAACATAATTTTTTTAGTGTTGGTGAGTTAATGGATAAAGAGTTTGAGTTGAGCTTTTGTTAATGGTAAATGTTTTATCAGAAGCAAGAAAGGAAAACTGATTGCTACCGGTTCAAAATCTAGAGGTAATTATTTGAATTGAACACATCTGGAGCCTCTTGTTTTGTTGTGAAGGTAGATGATAGTTGGCTATGGCATAGGATATTTTGTCATGTTAATTTTGATAACATTGTTGAGGAAAGTATGGTTAATGCAGTAAGAGATCTACCAAAGATTGTGAAACCATCTAACACTGTATGCAGAGAATGGGTTATGGGAAAGAATACTAGAAGAACTCATAAAAGAAAATCATATACATAAAAAGGGAAGCTGGATCTGGTACATATAAATCTCTATGGACTTGCAAGAACAAAGTCATACTATGGTGAAAGGTATTTCATACTCTTTTTTATGACTTTTCTAGAATGATGTGGGTTACTTATTTAAGAGAAAAATCAGAAGCATTTGATAAATTCAAGTTGTTCAAAGAAAAAGTAGAAAATGAATCAAGATTAAAGATCAAGTGTTTAAGGTCAGACAGAGGTGGATAATTTACTTCAGACTTATTCAATTCATATTGCAAAGAGCATGGGATAAAGAGACAAACATCTGCTCCTAGGACTCCACAATAGGATGGGATAGCATAGCGAATAAACAACACTATACTTGATGCTGCTAGGACAATGTTGATTAAAGGAAATGTATCTCATGTACATTGGAGAGAGGTTGTTGGAACAACAGTATATACATTGAACAGAGCTTAAATCAGAGAAGGTACAAGTAAAACTCCCTATGAACTATGGTTTGATCATACTCCTACTATAAAAAATTTCAAAATATTTGGTGGTAAATGTTATATTTAAAGGGATGATGACATAGGGAAGTTTGATGCTAGAAGTGATGAAGGGATCTTTCTTGGTTACTCTATTAAAAGAAAGGCTTACACATGTTTCAATCTAAGATTGAAAAATATGATTGAAAGTAACAATGTGAGAATAGATGAGAAGTTTCAGATACAAGAAAGAATGTATGACAGTAATCAAATTTTAGAGATGAAATAAACTACTACTACTGCAGAAGAAGAAGAACTTGTTGAGGAAGAAAGTGAAAAAGAGACTTGTGATGCTGGTACAAGAAAGACTACTGAGACTCCTAAAACTCCAAGGTATGTAAAAAATAACCATCCTGAAAATCAAATTATTGGCAATACCAGTCAGGGAGTGCTAACTAGATCAAAAGTTAGAGAAGAAATTTGTTTGATTTCTCAAGTTGAACCAAAAACTATAGATGAAGCTTTTAAAGATCAATCTTGGATAAATGCTATGAAAGAGGAATTGGATCAGATAAAGAAGAATAACACTTGGGAACTAGTTCCTAAACCTAAAAAGAAAAATGTTATAGGAACAAAATGGGTCTTTATAAACAAAATGGATGAAGAAGGAACTGTTGTAAGGAACAAAAAAAGACTAGTGTGTAAGGGATACTCACAACAAGAAGGCATAGACTTTAAAGAAACATTTTCTCATGTTGCTAGAATAGAGGTAGTAAGATTATTCCTATCTTATGTTGCACATAAAAACTTCAAAGTGTATCAGATGGATGTTAAATTTGCATTTCTAAATGGAGATGTTGAAGAAGAAGTATATATAGAATAACCTGATGGATTTCCTCTATGCGAAGAAAAAGACATGGTGTGCAAATTGAAGAAAGCCATGTATGGGTTGAAGCAAGCTCCTAGGGCTTGGTATGCAAGGTTAGACAAGTATCTACTTGGGCTTGGATTCAGAAAAGGTAATGCAGCTAGTAATCTTTATTTAAGAACTATTGAAGATGGAATCCTAATAGTAGAAGTATTTGTGGATGACATTATCTTTGGAGGTAATGATGATCTATGTAAGAAATTTGCTAAAGAAATGGAAAGTGAATTTGAGATGTCTATGATAGGTGAAATGAAATTCTTTCTTGGATTGCAAATAACTCAGAATGAGAATGGTATTTTCATTTCTTAGAGCAAGTATCTAAAATTTCTTAAGAAATTTGGAATGGAAGATTATAAACTAGTAGGAACACCTATGGTGACTGACAACAAGCTAACAATTGATGATGAATCAAAGTGTATTTTTTAGACTTTGTATAGATCAATGGTTGGAGGACTATAATATTTGACTCACACCAGACCATATATTGCTAATGCTGTTGGAATTGCGGCTAGATATCAGGTAGAACCCAAAGAAACACATCTAGATACTATAAAAAGGATACTGAGGTATCTAAGAGGAACCATAGATTATGGCCGTTGATATGATAGAAAGGATAGCTTTGAACTTCATGCCTATACTGATGCTGATTGGGCAAGGAATATTGATGAGAAAAAAAGTACTAGCGGTGGTGAATTTTTCCATGGGAAAAAGTTGGTTTCTTGGCTAAGTAAGAAACAAAATTGTATAGCACAATCTACTGCTGAATCAGAGTATGTTGCTGCTGCTATAAACTACACTCAAATCATTTGGATGAAACAAATGCTGGCTAAAATTGGAATAAATTTTAAAGAGTTTGTGGTTATCCATTGTGATAACACCAGTACAGTAAATATGTCAAAGAATCTGGTGATGCATTCCAAAACTAAACATATTTCTATTAAGTATCAGTTCTTGAGAGACAAGGTGACAGAAAAAGAAATAAAATTAGAATATATCAGTACAAAAGAGTAGATTGCAGACATCTTCAAAAAGCCACTATTGAAAGACACCTTTGAATATCTCAGAGGTATGCTAGGGGTTCAGGCCCCTCCTAGTCAAAACTAAATGATGAAGAAATGCATCAGTCCAGAGGTATTTAGAGCCTTATCACTATCTGGACTAGATGCAGGGATCCACTCCTTAGGGGGAGTGATCATGGAAGAAATTTTATCTATGAAGGTAGCCAAAGTCTCATGGCACCCTTTGCCATTGTTGTCAAAGGGGGAGTGTTGCTATGAGAAAATCCTCACTGTATGGGGAGATTGTTTAGTTGAAAGGACTTTTGGATTGATATAACTTTGGGATAAGATTTTCTCATATGTTAACATCAATTCCAAAGGGGGAGATTATTGGATATTGCTAATGCATGGGTGGTGATTGAGACATTTAATATGTTTAATCACTATGTTACTGAATGGGCACTTATACTATTGTCATTTGTGTTTTGTCACTGATGTCAACATATGCCTCTATGAAGAAAACAAACTGGTAATGACATTGTACGGATACTGTACAGATATTTTAGATGTTGCGAGGTGAAATGAGAGTTCAGGTGGATGTTGTGATCTTATATCTAAGATTTCATCACTAGATGTTTTATATTGAGAGAGTTACATCGATTTTGGCAAAGATTGGTCATTGGACTGTGATAGTGAGAATTGACAGAGTTAGTCTGTAGGTTTCTGGTATATCTTTTAGAGAATTTGGATTCAAGGTATGCAAAATTGAAGGATGATGGACAAGATACTGAAGGATTTTCATTGGTCATCGCAAGGTACATAATGATTGGTGATGTCATCTATGGCATGTGCTCTGGTGATGATTTATTATGTAGCTGACTTAGGGAATGAAGCATGTGTTTTGTTTGGAAAACATAAATTAAGGATGGCGGTCCTTAATTGTTGTAATGTAATCATTGTAGAATTTTTTTAGATACCATGTGTATCTTAGTAAGGGTTTATGTAATTGTTTGTAATTAGGAAAGCCTCATGGGCTGACCTGATAATGGTAAATTGTAATAAGGTATAAATAAGAGGTCTTTTACTTGGAAAAGATATGGATGGATGTTGATGAGATAAAGAAGTTGGAAAAGTTGTGAACTTGTGTCTGTTGTATGTAGAGTAGAGGTTTATTGGTGGAATTAATTGGAACTGATCAAGCAAAGATAGTTGCTGGAAAAATAGTTCAAAAAGATTGTGTATTTCTTTATATACACCTATTGTAAACTAGTGAGTTCTGAAGGTGGATTTAACCTTCTTTGGGCAATGAGCCCTCTCTTTTGTTCTTGACTCCTAATAGGGTCTGTCCTCTAACAAGGACTATGTATTGTAATGTTTCAATAAGCTCCTAACATGGCTATATCTTCTAAAAAGGATAATTATACTCTCAGTACATCATTTGTGGGTGCTAATTCCCACTGGGGTTTTTACCTTTAATAGGGTTTCCCCAAGACCAAAAGATTGTGTTATTGTGTTGACATTTATTGTGTTCATTGGATCTGATATTGTGGAGCTTAAAATTTAAAGTTTAAATATTCTATTATACAACTGATTCACCCCCCCTCTCAGTTGTATTGTGGACTGTTATTCCTAACAAGCTACCCCTATGGGATATGAAGTTGATTACAACATTTTGGAATTACACATTCAACATGTTTTGTAGTCCCCTAAAGACCCCAATACTTTTAGGTGGGGCGCATATGAAGAAAAGTATGCAGTAGTAAAGGAAGACCTGGTGAAGGGAAGAAGGGAAAGAAATATTGAGTCCCTTGTTGACAAAATAGTAGGGAAACATGGAATCGCCAAAGATGAAATGAATATTGTTAGAGAAAAAGTTTTAGAACTTGGGGAGAAACATAACATTCCCCCTTCTCAGCCTAATATTAAAACACCTCAAGTGGTGGAGGTGGAATAAGGAAAGAAGAACAAGGATAAAAATCCTACACCTACTAGGAGAATATCACGGAGGCAAGCTGCATGGGCAGCTACATAAGGTACAACACCTCCTAAAGCTAGACCAAAGGCCATGGCTAGTGGACCAGGCAGAATGAGGAGAACATCTGATACTCCTCCATCTTCACAAAGAAAGGGTAAACAATAAAAGGTTGTAGAAGAACATGCACAAGAATAATAATTTTATGTAATGGAAATAGAGGATATATAGAAGACTGAGGAACAAAAGAAGAAGGAAGAAGAAGATGAGAAATATAGAAAAATTCAAGAGGCTAAGTTGAGATAAATTGAAGCAGACAAGAAAAAAGCAACAAAGGAAGAGAAAAAAAAACTTAAGAAACAAAAAGGTATTTGTTCAAATTTCTTTAAAGTATTGGAGAAAAGAGCAATTAATGAAGGTAAAATAGCTTCTATTGAAAAGTACTATAAAAGATATGATGAGGAAGAGAAAATTAAGATAGAAGACATAGTTGTGGAACACATGCTTACTTTCAAAAAGAATTTAATTGAAATAGAAAGTCAAATCAGAAAATAATTATTTGAAAGATTGGAAGAAAGGAAAAAGAGATCCTTGGATGAAGATACAAAGATGAGACAAGATATCCTTCTTCAAAATAATCCTACCATGACAGGGAATGAGATGGTGAATTGTCTTGAGAAGTTAAAGCCAAATTTGAGGACTAAAACTAGAATCATCAAGTTTATGGCCCAAAAGTATGAAGAGGTTGAGAAAGAAACACATTGAAAGGTTGGATAGCTACTCCTTGAGGAGAGACTTGATCTTGGAAAGTCTACAAGCACTCCAACCCCTGTAATCATCTCTACTAAGCCCAAAATTTCCAAACTTGCAGAAGAAGCTACATTTCCTAAAGAATCAAAGGTAGCAGATACTACCGTACCAGATTTTTATATTGATAATGTTGGGATTTCATTGAACATAGAGAAGTATACATCTGATCCATTTTAGATAAATGAAACATTGGCCAAAATTAATACAATAGTGGAGAACCTTGATCCTCCCAAGATTGCTCAAGAGGAATCAGTTGAAAAAGAGAAAGAAAAGGAGAAAACTCCTAAAAGGGAGCATGTTGCAGGAGAGAAAGGTGAAGAAAAAGAGAGGGAACAAGAAAAGGGAGAGGAGCAGGCACTTAGCACTCCTAGTGCAAAAGGATTACTACCTATCTCTCCTTTTTCTACACCTGGTTTGTTGGCAAGTGGTTCCCAATCATTTCCAACTAACCTAGAGGAGATGGATGTATTTGATTTGATGCAATGGTTTGTACTTTCTTTTGCTAAGGCAAAGGAGAAATCTAAAAATAAGGTTGAAAAAACTACAAAGGTAATTCAATGAGCCACACCGTTTTTGAGTAAATTTTTGGTTATACCTCCTGAAGGTACTAAAAACAATGTAGATAATCTAGACAATGTTCTAAGTATAATAGAATTTTTTTTTGATAAATTAGAGGATGCAGCAAGAGTCAAAGTTGTTGATGACTTAAAAAATTTAAGGATGGAAGATACTCTTGATGGGATCAAGAGTGATCTTAATACATTGATTTCCACTAAAAGGGAAATCAAATCTTGTCTTAAGGATGGACAAGATCTCTATAAAATTTTCATGACTTCAAATGAAAATATAA
Source organism: Chamaecyparis obtusa (assembly GCA_027943335.1). Lineage (NCBI taxonomy): Eukaryota > Viridiplantae > Streptophyta > Pinopsida > Cupressales > Cupressaceae > Chamaecyparis > Chamaecyparis obtusa. Next base: position 1,545,058 of record BSBK01004491.1, read on the forward strand.
AGAGTATATCAGACATCATAGCATAGGATGAAGAGGCTTTGGAAAATCTTTCTAAAGATTTTGGAGATAATAAAATTTTGAAAATGAATAAGGAAGTCAATAGGATCATGGATAAAATCCATACCTTACAGATGGAGAAAGACAAGGTTCAAAAGACATTTAAAAAATTAAAGAACTTTCTCACTCCAAAGATCAGTGTTTTGGAGAGCACCCATGAGGACCTATAACTTGGTTTGAAAACATTTTAGGAACTAGTGTCTACTAATGTAGAGACAATAGACAAGGCCACATTCGGTCTTAGAGGAATGATTCAAGTGGAAGAGGCAATAAAAGTAGCATGAGATACTAATTTACAGATTTTGAAGACCAATTACAGAGATTTGTTGCATATAGTTAAGCTATGATTTTGCATACTCTAACCCTTTTGTTGTTTTGTTCATTGATTTTGACATTTTGGCACCCTTTTCCATTGATGTCAAAGGGAGAGAGATAGAGTGAAAAATTCCAAATGTAATGAGAGAAAGAGAGCACAATGTAAGGGGGAGTGAACAATTGTAATGTGGAGAGAAGTGAGACACAAGTGAAGTGAGAAAGAGAGAAAATCTGTGTGTGTAATATGAAGTACAACAAACATAAATAAAGGGAAGTTTTTGAAGATTATGTGTTGAATTTTTATCATTATATTCCTTTTACTCTTTTGCTTTGATGATGCACTTAGTCATTTTTGACTAAGTGTTTCCATCAATGCCAAAGGGGGAGATTTTTAGCAAGTGGTCAGCATATGCACACATATGCACATGTATGGAATCTTATCATTTATGGAAACACTTATCATTTTTATGGTCACACGTATTGGATATGATGATTATGTTTGAATGCAGTTGTTGATTGAAAAATGCCTAAGTCCACAGAATGTCTCAGTAATACAATCTGGCAGAAAACCTTAGCGAGCTTCACATAATTTTTATTAAGGCATGCGATCTTGATGTCATACTTGCAAGACACAAATGAACACATGTGTGAGGTCACACATGTTAGTATTGATGGATCAGAGAGATATGTTCAGTTGATTGGATGTGAAGATAGTAAACAGAGCATAACATGTTAGCGATCATTGAGGATGACTTTGTGAGCATTTGGAAACTTATTTTTGGATGCTATATTAGATTTGAGGCCGACTGGTGATGTTAATAAAGAGTGCAATTGCACTTGAATTAATATGATGTTTAGTTAGAATGATGCTGACTAGCTTTGTAATTATACTCCTAACAGGGTATAAATATATAGACACTTTTGTAAAAGTGTGTAGCAATGTAATATGATAATATATGGATGTAATGATGTTGGATGCAAATTTTGAAGATATATAAAGGGTAGAGAAAAGATCAAGCGGAGTTCTTCTAGAGATACTTTGTTAACTCTTTGTATTCTGGACAATAAAATTGTTGTAAGTATTTTTGCACCTATTGTACACCCCTAATAGGGTTTGTTTGCCTCTAACAGGGCTAGGGCCTTTAACAAGGTCAATTATTTAACATGGATCTTATGGTATACATCCCCTAACAAGAATCTTCCTATATTGTATTAATTAGCTCCTAACAGGGCTAGAACTCCTAACGGGGTTTCAAGATTCATAGTGCAAAATATTGCGGGTATCATCCCCACCAAGGTTTCCTCAAAAAAAAAATGGTATTATGAGTTCTTTTATGTTTATCTTTGTTGCATGGTTCATTTTGTGTTACATCTTTATTTATTTCATAAGGAAAGTAAAGAAGTTTAAGAATTCACTAAAGTATTGTAACATTGATTCACCCCCCTCTTAGTGTTACCAAATCCTAACAATCCTTGCATTACCTTTGACCCTACTAAGACAATTAAAGAACCTAATTGTCCTCTCTATATTATTGAAAAGGTTAATGGTCTTAATTCTAGTGGTGTCTATAAGGTTCCCTTCCTTGACCATAAATTAATAATAAATTATAATAAGTTAATAGGCAAACAAAAATAATAAATATAATTATCATTAATGCTCAGGAGTCTCTACTAATGTTTGACAGCTCAATGATGTTCTTCCCCTCGACATCTGTGTCTAGTTTTCCTAAGGCTCCACTTTCTTTGATTGGAGATTCTAAAACTAGCTTCACGAGGTTTCCGAAAGAAGGTGTTTCTAGGGTTAAGTGGGAAGACATTTTGTTTGATGAAGATGATATAGCTAGATTGAAGACCTTAGCTCACATTCCACAATGGGTTCTTATGAAAGGTAAATGGAGGGACTGTGTGTATAATAAGTAACCCACATCCATATTTTTTTGTAGCTTTCAAGATACAGTTGTCTTTCATCCACACTGATCTACAAGTATGAATAGGGCTTTAGTCTTTGAAGGTATTTTGGGCCCTCCTCTAGTCAAGCATCAACATTCCAGGAAATCATTTTATTGGACTCATCCTAGGCTACGCAGATTTATTATTCCTCAACCACCCTTTGATATATGCGAAGGTTCTGTCGTAGGGAAATTTTTCACAAGTTCAAAGAAACAATTTAGTAGTACTGAACTAATCAAGAAAACTACTAATAATAATTAAACACTACAAACAACAAAATAACAAACATCATATTCAAAAATTAAACATATATGCAAACCAAATGATGCTTGAGGATTTTTTTGGTTCTCTTTTCTATTTTTGGGATGTAACACTCAGTGGTGATTCGACAACATCCAGACTCCAGAGCTTCAAGAAATTGTGACACTTTGATAGTAAATTGACATAAGTTCGACACAAAATTTAGAGATATGAAAGTGTGAGAGATGAGGGTTTCTTATATAGAAATTATGATTTGAATGGTCGATCAAGATTGATTTGAGAAAAATAGATTCAATGGATGAGATAATTAAGAACTTAAAATATTTGGGCAACTTTCCAAAAAAAAATATTTAATTCCAATTTAACTCAAAAAAGTGGAGAGTTGTTTAGGAAATAAAGAAGAAGATAAAGATGAGAGGATTTAGTTGTTTTTTGAAAGATAAGAATTTCCAAAATTGAATTTTGAGAAAATAATTAATTTTTTATTTAAAATTATTTGATTTTCAGAAAGTTGTGTTTCTCAATTTATGAGGATTTTGATTTTTTAGAAATTATATTTGCCTCATATTTTTTTATTTTTGGAGATTTTTACAAGATCTAATTGAATTAAAATTTCAATTAAATTAGAAAGGGAATTAGAATAAAATTAATTAGAAATGATGTGAAATTAAATTAATTTAATTTGGAAGAATAATTATCTAATTTAAATAATTAAATTCAAATCATGGGAAATAGGAAATTGAATTCAATTAACTAATAAAGATCAATTAATTAAAGGAAATTAATTATTTAATTAATATTAGAGAGGTGATTAACTAATTAAAAAATTATATTTTTAGAGGAAAATAAGATGATTAATTAATGATTAAATAACCATTAACTAATAGAAGAGTATTTAGTGACTAAATGTGAACCCGCAAGTGTGTCCATTTTTGGGTATCTACATTTGCCCCTCTTTGATATAATGCAATTATGAGCATTGTATCAAAGAATTTTAGACTAGATCATGCCCCGGATTGTCTTGGCAATAACAGGTGGTTTATGCCCCCTCGAGAGATTGTTTGTGCAAGAAAGGCATGAATGATCTCTCGATAGAAGATGAGAAATGTTCGATGAAATGATAAAAGAGAAGAATAGTTATTAAGAAGTGAAGACATAGTAGATGATGATGACTGGTTGATTTCCATTGGATTGTTAACAAGAATCATGTTTGGTTTCAAGAAGGATCAATCATGTATAAGACTACCGACAACATCTAGTTTTAGGGAAGACATACCCTGTATAAGAAAAATGACAAAGTTTAGTTTTAGAAAAGATACATCCTGTATAAGACATGTGATCATTGATTGATAGAAATCATTTGACAAATTTGACAAATTCATGGATTGACTGATTTGATTGATAGAAGAAATGTTAGTGAGAAGTATGAATTAGCTAGAAGAATGAATTAGGACAAATGAACTAGAAGAATTTAACTTGTGCTATCAACTTGGATGATGTATTGAGTCACTGCCAAAAATATTTCACTATTTGTCATCATTGTACCTTATTTGGAAAGGAAGGGATTTGAATGCATCCAAATATTGACCATTTGGATATTGCTACAATCTCAGATTGACAAGAAAAAAGAAAACAAGGAATGTTTTGACATCGTCCCAGGGTTGTCTTAGATCATGGATGTGTGTGGCTGCTAGATGCATGACAATACTTATCACATTCATCCTACATCATCCTTGCCCCAGAATTTTATCAAACACTCCAAAAGTATCAAACAAAAGAAAATAAGATTATGAACCATCATAGCCACTCCCACCACTCAGTGATATCCTTGAGGAGCATAGGAACACAATCAAGAAAGATAAATCAATAATGGACTCACATGACTAACTTTGCCAATAGCCTTATTGATCATTGATTGGTTTGATTTTGATTGATTATGTCTGGTTTCAGGAATGAACTACCCGTATTAGGCTAACCCATTTGGTTTCGAGTGTATCCATCAATGTATAAGATGATTGATTGATTGATTTGATCGATAGATTAGATTATTAAAAAAGATGAGTCTCATGAGTCCATTACTGATTTATGAACATCATTTTTTTAATTTGAGTTTACATGTTTGATTGTCACTTTCTGCTTGTCATGACAGAGATGTGTTTATTGCAGGATTTTGATATGTTTTTATTTATTTGGTCCATCAAAAGTTTCATATGTTTGGAGTCGAGGTATGTGTGGTGTATCACATAGATCAAGGCACTTATCATAGACACCCCAAAGATTGTTAGATGAATTTTTGATATTTTCAAATTTTTGGGATTATTTCAGGATCATATATGATGTTTTTGATCATTTTTTTCAGGACATTTTAGAAAAAATTTAGGGATTTTTTCAAGACATTTTTGAAATTTTTAGGATTTTTTTAGGACATTATTTGAATGTTTTTAGATTTTTTGAGGACATTATTTGATTTTTTTAGATTTTTTGAGTTTCCCCCAGTATCTAGCAAGGCAAGGAAGATTGATGGATGAAATGGTATATGGATGAAGGCTAAACTAGTTCACTTGGTATGTCTTGAAGCTATTTAGATACCAAGGACTATCCATGAGATGGGATAATATTTCTTTACCAAGTTTAGGAATTGGATATGACAAGATAGGGTAATGAAATGGTGCACTGAATGTCGTGTGGTTTATAGGAGTGGACATATCAAGAGGATGTTGAAAATACATTTTTCATTTTATCTCTTTATTTTCTTTCAAGATCAAGAGGGATTTGGATAGGATAATGATAAGACAAGACCAAGAATGGACAAGATGAAGGATATGGACTAAAGGTTGCAACAAGATAGGCAATATGTACCAAAGTGATGTGGATAGGATAAGGGATACATACTAGAGGGATGTAGATAGAATAATGAAGATGGACCAAAGGGATATGGACAACATGAAGCAAATAAGACATGTAATACTTCTAGGGAGATCACAATCCTTGTCAATATCAAAGTTGGAAAAAAGGAAATATGGACACTGATAAGGGATATGAGGAACATAGGATAATGGAGGAAATGAAAGGGATATGATATGATGGGATATCATGGATGGAAACTTCCCCCAAGTAGGAATGCAAGAAATTCATAACTTACACATGATGCCTGTTTGCCAGGTTTTCACTATTGAACGAAATTATTTCTCTTTATTATTTTTTTATAACATACCAAGATTCATTTTTCTTAGGTTTTCATCAAGGCAATACTTTTTTTGACTTTTTGGGAAGATGGTAGACTTGTAATAGGACATAAAGGAAGGAATCATGCATATTTTTGCTTCGATAGTTCTCTTGAAAGACATGTAATAATGGATCATATCTTTTTATGGTATGCTCAAAGACATTGGTAGGGTAATGAAAAAGGGAGGTGAAATAGATGGTTGGATGAAGTGGGGTAAGGGTTTATACAAAGGATTAGATAGGATGGAAAATATGTGCTAGATAATGGAGGGATTGGAAGACTTGTGTAGGATTATATGGAAAGGGTGACAAGGTAAACATTAGCACACACCTTGAAGGGTGGTGGAGTAATGGAGGAAAGATGGATTTGAAAAATTTGGATTTTGATGGAGAAGTTAATATGGATCTGGATTTTGGGAGATAAGGACCCACAATGGATTTGGAAGTGGATGGAAGATTCTTCGATGGTAGATTTGAGAAAATCTTGGGAAGCTTGAATGCCAATTTTGATTCTTCTTTAGTATGCAAGTCTTTTATGATAGACTTGGGAATCCACATAGTTGTTGACTTTTCTTTTCTTTGTAATTCTTCAAAACACATTTCTTCAATGAGGGATTTAGGAACCCACATTGTATTTGATATTTGTTTTCTTTGTGATTCTTTAGAGCGCATTGCTTCAATGAGGGATTTATGAACCAACATTGTCTTTGAATTTTCTTTTTGTTTGATAGGCCTTTGTGGCCTTTTGGATATTGATTTTTTCTTCTATCTACATGTCAGTTAGATTGGACATGTTGATTCTTTGATGGATGTGGATTTTTGTACTTGCAAATTTTATTCTTGGCATCCAAAGTTTCTTCCCAAGGTATTGGTTTTTATGGATGGATATGAATGATATGGAGGCTTTTTGGATGGGTGGAAGGTTCTCCAAGATGTGTGCCTTTTTTTACCTTGTTTTAGGAAAGGATAAGTGGATTGTGAACTATTAGATGGAGGAATATACAGACCTAAGATGTAGGGAAGGGATGAAGGGGGAGGTATACGCTTGGATTTGGATTTGGAAGGGATACCAACACCTTGAGAGTGAGATTTGAAAGTATGGTGATGACCTTTACAATTATCTTTGACATGAAAGGGTTTTGATATACTTTGTTTATGAATTCTTAACCCTTTGACTTGATAATGCTTTTGAGAAATAGGAGACTTTTTGCAAGATGTGAGTCCATTTTGAGGTAGACATGTTACGAAGGGAACAATATGATCATTCAAAACATACTAGATTGTATGGAAGTGGAGGAACCCATTTGACATGGATGGGGTTCATGAACAACTTGCGTAGATGTGCTTGGATCATGAGGGGGATCAAGAGGAATGATATCATCCTGCAATAGAATGGGAGGAATGAAAAGATCATTTGGTAGGATAGGATCTTGTGGAGGATATGGAGGTGGAAGGTCCATGAGACTTGGAGGGAAACTTTGTTCTTGGAATAGATGGGAATCCTCATTGATAGGACGGACATGGATGGTAGGTTCATTATTAAAATCTAAGAAGATAGTATCTTGGTCATAGTTTGTGTCATGTACTTGGATTTTAGTTATCTTTAGTCAACCGTATGGACTTGGTATCATAGACCTAAAACTTATACTTAAATATCTTTGTGATAGGGCAAAGATACTTTTATATGGTTAGATATGTAATCGATATATATTAGTCTTAATTATGGTTCAATAAATGATTAATCTAATGATGGATGAATATATATGTGTTGCATATGTTTTGTGTATGTTAACATTACAATTCAAGAAGATTAATGGAGTAGTACAACAAGCATTGGTGCTCAAGGAGGTCATGTTTGGGGACCAAGTCAAACCAGTTCAGTGAGGATAAACATGGAAATAGTCAAAAGATGAATTGGTTACACCCTATAGAGAAATTTAATGCTTTAAATGATCATTCTTAAGTATGGATTAAATCTAGGAGAGAGTGGGAAAAGCTATATTTAATCTTAATGAACTTGACAATTAACCATTCCTCATTTGATGGTTGAATCTCCTTCTTTCTAGTTTAAGTAATAATTTCATCCACCTATTCCTTTGGGTGTGGATTAGTTAGAAATAGAGAGTTTGGTTATAAATAAGAAGCTAAAAACTTCTTCATAAGTTAGATTAGTTAGATTAAGATTCCATAGAATAACATTTTCTAGTTTTCAATATAGTTTTAGTTAAGTATCAGTCATGATTTACAATCAAGTACTTTTTGATGAATGAATAAAGCAATACATTTTTGAGTTCATAACATGTAACTGAGTTTTGGATAATCATCCAAGGGTCTCACTTCAGGAGTAGTCCTTTTCAATTTTAGCATTAGTTTCCTTCAACTTTATTGACAAGTTTCAGAGTTTATAGTGTTTTGCATAGGTCAGCTTTAACATTTGGATTCTATCAAGCATTTGAATTATTTTCATTCCAACCATTTAAATTTCAACACTATTTTCCTTAAAGCTATAGGGTAGCATGGCCTTAGTCGTAATTTAGTGCACATATAGTTCTTGCCCATTTCAAGTTCACATACCTTGGGTTGACAAGTAAATGAGCCTTCTCTATAATAAAGATAGCTACTCAACTTGGATGTCCAATCCCTGAGTTGTGTTTCATACCCTAGTTATTTATCTAATAGGAAAGGTAGACATTTTTGGTGTTGTTGTCAAGGATGGTATCAAACTAAGGACTTGTTAGATAATTAGTTGTAGTTTTAATTGTATTGTATATAAAATTAATTTTTTTAAATTTATGTTCAATTATAATTAAATTTATGTTCAATTATAATTAAATTTATAGTTTAATTACATTTTTAAAGTTAGAAATATGTTTAAAATTACATTTTTCAATATTTTCATTTAACATTAATTTTTTTAAGTTAAAGTTGTTGTGTGAGATAAAAAATATTTATTTTTCTACCAATTTTAAAGTATCATTTTATTTTGAGTTTGCATAAAATGCAAATACTATTATCATTATTCCTATTTTAAAAAATTATAATGATGAATATTATTACATATATTTTTTTATATAAAAATAAGAAACTATCATCAAACCTGATAAACTAGATGAGCTAAAATAAATTGATATTTTCTATAGAAATAAGTGGCGAAAATAATGCATTATGGGTACAAATCCCAAAATCTCGTGTATAAACTCATTTAACTAATCAAATAATAGAAAAATAATTTTTATACATGATAAAGTTAAAAATATTGCATCTAACTTTAGAAAACATCAAATTTATTACAAAATACAAAATCTAAAAAATTCTAATTGGTCTAAATAGTTTTATTTAATCATTAGTTAACACTAAAAACTCAAAAATTGATGCAATAGTACTTGCTTAGCCTATCAGCAAGTACTAATAATGATATCTATTAGATAGTCATTGTATTCAAATTTTGAATAGATTTTATTATATTTTTATTGTACATATTATTCAAGCATTAATTCAACGTTCAAATGTTAACTTTACTAATATTTGGTGGTTGGTTGGAAGATAATTATAAAAGTTACTTATGTCTTCAATCATTTATTTTCAAATAATTTTTTGTTTTTTATTTAAAAATTTTAAAAATATTATTTGTTTATATTTTTCTTTAGAACATAAATAAAAATTTTATTATATTTTTCAATGCATTAAATGTTTTAATATATTTTCAACTATATCACTAATGCACATCTTATTCAAACATTGATTTAAAGCTCAAATGCCAACTTTATTAATATTTGGTTGTTGTTGATTAGATAACATTGATAATTATAAAAGTTAATTATGTCTTTCATAAAATCTATTGTATTGTTGACTTTCAAATTATTATTTAATAAAAAAATTATATTAAATATATTACTTAATTATCAATATTGTTTTAATAAATGTCATGTATACGCCAGTCTTGATGGTGAGCGTAGGAGCGATTGGAGGTCAGGAATGGCCACCAAATGGAAGAAGGCAGTAGTTGCAACCACAAGACCAAAAATTCCAGCAGTATTGCCATGATAGGGGAATAGTTGATCACAACCGGCATGCACATGGCATAGGGTGTCAGTTACACCCGCAGAGTCAGAAGTATGATCAATTTTGTCAAGAAAAGGAGTTTTAGCATTCACAAAAATCCCCACCAGTGCAAGATGATCTCACTCATATCTTCTCTTCCACACCTTTTGTACAACCTGTAGGCTTTGAGCATTATGACATTCGATTTCAGAAGAGCCCTTTTGTGGAAATAAATCTAAGAAGAGGGTATTTGGATCAGAAAGACTTGAAATCTATTTTTCATGGTAAAGCAATGGTCCAACCAGCTAAACCCTTCTTCTTAAATCCATGATTTCATGATCTCCGTTCCACGGAAAAATTTTCAGTGAATCTTCCAAACAAGAAGCTCCTTGAAGAAAAAACCCTAACGTTTAATGACTTCACAAATGTAGATTTTATGAGGCCTTGGCATGGCTCATCTACATTTGAAAAAGGATAATCTTCCAAACAAATCCCCTATCATTTCATGGATGGTTCGCATTTTCAAAAAAAATTTGGGCGGGAGATCATCAATTAAAAAAAACCTTCTCATGTGCCTGAATGGAGAAACAAAGGTCCGAATCATTTCATCAAGAGAAAGAAATCTAGTTGAATAGTTAAGCCACATCGCAAGGGTCAAGAAAAGTAGCCCATCTTTGACATTTATGAGCGTACCCCGCCTGGGTCTCCAGTTCACATTTATGATCATCCACCAAATATACACATGATGGTTGCGGGTTCTGAGCAGGAGGTTCCTATTACCCATGCAAAATGTTTTACTAATAGATCACAACCAACAAGATAACCTACTGATCCAATTCCTGAAGCAAATATTCTAGATTCATCTAGGGCCCCCTTCAATCCAAAAAAATGCACTCAAATATGGCAAGAGAAAAACTCATGGCATGCAGGTTCTTTGGAGTCTCCTAAGTGTGGGCCAAATCAATTGAAGGTCACTTTACTAGGAGATCTATGGCAACATTCTATTGGCCTCCTTCATCAATCTTCTCTCATAGGTAAGTTTTATTGTTCTTCCTTGTCATTTTCTGTCATCAAGGAATGTGCATTTTCTTCTTGGTCAGGTTTAAAGGATATTTTCTTCATTGATCTAGACCCCAAATACTTCGTTGCCATTTTTGAATCTAAAGAGGATAGGAATTTTGTACATAAGCAGAAAGGTTGGTTCTGTCAGGGATCATGTCTATTCACCATGATCTAGATCCCAAATTTTAATCCCCAAGATTCAAAGGTTCATTTTTTTCCTCTCTGGATTTCCTTTCCCCTTCTACCACTTGAATATAGAGACCCTGAGATCATCAAAATCTTAGCCAACAAACTGGGTATCTTCCTCAAGCATGATCTCATCCATTTGGAGGTCAAAGTATGTCTTCTTATTGATACATGTAAATCTTTTCCTAGTGTAATATCTCTCAATTCACAATGGGGCAATTGGTCACAGTCTATTAGGATTCAAGATGAAGTTACAGTTAATAAATTCCAACACAGACTTGGTCACTTCAATACCCAATGCCAAGAAAATTGGCATGACACTATTGTAGTTTGTTCGGATCATAGTTCAGATCCAATGTTATGCACACAAAAATCTACTACACATGGTCATGCTTCCCAGATAACTTATGTACATCTTGATAACCATGAAGCTCTTCAAGTGGTATATGCCAATAAGATATCAGATTCAAAGTTTGCACATATTTTGAATTTGATTATGCCAATCTTTCAACACTTATCAGTTAGATCAAAGTTATGCTTCCTATTACCATCTGCTCCTCCTTTATTCTTGATATCATTGTCCATTCCCCCGGTCAGCAGAAAGTTGTTGAACAAGACTTTTACCTTTCCTCTCTCTCTTCCTAGGCATTTGGATTTTAATATTCCATCTGCAGATTGGAAGATCCACCAAATAGGAGACCAAATTGTTTTAGAGATATCCTCTAACATCATTTTTGGAATTGCAAGGGAAGAAGGTATTATACTTAATGACCAGAAAATTTTGGTGCTGGATAATTTGTTTAAAGACTTTGAGTATTGGAATAGTCAGGCTACTGCACTTAACCCACATACTAACATGATCATAGAACAGGGAGAAGGTTCCTCTACTGTTATTCAAGAAGAAATTGCACATCTTAATTCCAGTCACTGGAGACACCATGACAATCTAGAATTTCCTAATATTTTCTCTAATGAGGACTCTTTGGGAGTTGAGAAATGTATCTATCAAGAAGTTTAGGAATCGACTAAGACCCTACCCACTCAAACATCAGATATTCAATCTAAGGAGGGTATTTCTTTAAACTCATAGTTATCCATGGATACCAAGCTGACTACTTTTGGGGGTCTCTTTGATCATCATCAAACTTTTTCAATTGTGTAAACCCCATTCCAAATTACTCATGTTCTGAAGACACCAAAATCTAGAGGCAAACCGAAGGGATCTAAGACTAGGATAGAAATAGCAGCAGGTATTCAGATTACGTTGGATGATAGATTTATTGTTACCAAAAGATTGACAAGGAGAAAAAAAGGTTCTCCTTGTCCACAATGAAGATAAACTCATGGAATGTCAGAGGCATTAATGCCTCTAACAAAAGATAGAGGATCAAACAAATAGTTGATTCTATGATGGCAGATATTGTCATGATTCAGGATATAAAACTTTCCCAAGACACATTTGAAAAGACCATTTCCAAATGGAAAAAATGGGCCTCACTGCACTCTCCAGGAATAGGAGCCTCAGGTGGACTTGCAGTCTTATGGAACCCCCAATCCATTCAAGGATAGCTCATTTAGTAGGAAAATAATTGGCAGATGTTGAAGATGTTTGATTTTGATACCTCTTTAATTTTGGTTAATGTTTATGGCCCTAATTCAACACAGGACAAAGCTAGAGTTTGGGAAAACATTACTCAGCTGATTCAGACACAAGATTCTCAGAATGTCATACTTGGGGGGGTCTCTAATGCAATTTTATGTCAGTCTAAGAAAACAAGGGGTATTTCTCTTCCCCTCAAAACTATTCAAGATTTCTCTCATTTTGTGGATAATAATAATCTTATGGATATTCATCCTACAAATGGGTCCTTTACTTAGACAAATAAGAGATCTGGTTTTGCACATATTACTGTTCGGCTGGATAGATTCCTTTTATCACAAGATTGGAAACTTCAAAATTTGGTCATGAATTCAAATATTCTTTCCTTGCCTGGATCTGATCATTTCCCAATATCAATTGGTATCTCACAATCTGATAAAGGTGATAAAATTCAATATCATTCATCTTTCAAGTTCGAAAGGATGTGGCTTTGCCATCCTCAATTTTTGCATCTTATAAAGTAGTGGTGGACAAGTGCACCTTCTGTTAATGGATCTAAGATGCACCAATTTGCCATGAAGCTGAAACACACCAAAAACCTCATTAGAAAATGGAATCAGGAGGTTTTTAAGAATGTCTTTTCACAAAAAGAAGAGGTCAAACTACAATTGGATGAAGTTTATAACAATATTATACATAATGGTATGAATGAAGATACTTATGTAAGGCAGAAAAATCTTCAACAAGAATGGGAAGAGCTGTGTAGTGGAGAAGAAATATATTGGAGACAAAAATCAAGGGAGCTTTGGCTTCAAGATGGCGATAGAAATACAAAATACTTTCATGCATCGACTAAACAAAGGAGAGCTGCTAAAACTATCTTTGAAATCAAGGATACTACTTTAGGGAATCTCATTACAAATGCACATCTGATTTGTGAACAAGCGGTAAATTTTTTAAAGAATTTTCTTGCTCCTACCATATGTCCTTCACCCTCAGATTCTAAAGTGAATGAGATCCTAGAGTCCATTCCAAATATGGTGTCACCCCAAGAAAATGCCATGCTGATGGCCCCCTTCTCTATTCAAGAAATTCAAAAAGTGGTCTTCTCTTTTCTTCCAGATAAAGGTCTGCGCCCGGCTGGCTTTACTGCTCTCTCTTTTCAAAGTTGCTGGAATACTATTGGTTGGGACCTATTAGCTATAGTTGAGGAGTCACGAAAGAATAAGAGTATGCTAAAATATTTCAATACTATGAATATCTCAATAATACCAAAAATCAAGGATCCTAAAACATTTTCTGACTTTAGACCAATATCCTTATGTAATCTGACATATAAAATAATAACTAAGGCCATTTATTTAAGGTTACAACATCTTATTCCATCAATTATCTCACCCGAGCAAGGAGGTTTTATCCCAGGTTGAGAAACCATGGAAGGAGCTTTAGTGGCTCATGAGTGTACACACAAAAGTAGTGCACTTCTATGAATCCTTTCAATCAAGAACACTCAAGAATGATGTCTCAAAAATTGATCCATAGCTCTCTATGTATGGAGTTGCAAGATTGTAAAATTACTCTCAGCTAGAGCTAATAGGCTTAATGACCTTGCTAGTCAACCACACAATGAGAGATTCAAATGAAGACAAGGGCAAGAGTGCCAATATCCCCAAGAATCAAATAAAATGCAAATGTAAGCTAGATTAAGATGAATATGAAAGCTAGAAATGAGAGATGCAACCTAAGCTATGAAAATGAAAGTACAAACTAAACTAGGAAAGGAAAGATGCAAGTGTTACAAAATCCTTCCTAATTAGACTAGATGAGTTATTCGAAAGCATGAAAGGAAATCTAAACTATGAAAGCATGAAATATGAAGCTACTATGCAAGAATGAAAACTAAACTATGAAGCAATGAAGAAAGCCAGGATGTGATGCAACAATGGTCTCCAAAAAGCTTCAAAGTCTTCAAGAATTCTTGCAACATAAATTTAGCATAAAAGTGAATGACCTAGAATGAGGAAGAGAGCTCTTCTTTTATAGGAAATGAGAAAGAATGGACCATGGAGATTAAGAGGCAAAAGACTTAATCAATGGTGGAGCATCAAAGATGAGCAATCCATGTGCACAAGTATCCTCCAATAGGAAAATAAGAGTTGACTTTTGTGTCCATATGAGACAAAAAGTACTTTTTTCTTTTTTTTATAAAATAAGAATAATGCTTTATTTGTGCAACTTAGGATAAGAGGAAAAGTGGGGGGCTTTTTAATTTAATAAAAGGGGAGGAAATATTCCTTTTAAATAAATAAAGACTTAGGATAAAATGGTTAGCCCAAGGAATAATCAAAAATGATAAAATAGGATTTGATCAAGGAAATTGATATAATTGAAAATGTTGATTTTTGAAAATATTGATTCAGGGATTTGATAAATTGCAAGAATGGGGGCCCAAAGTCTAGGCGACCATTTTAGGGTGCATACATTTGCCCCTCTTTGACTAATGTGTGATCATTTTGGGAACACATGCAGTCAAAGAAGAATTGAAATGTGAGTTCATTTTGGGATCACAAAACAACTCAGACGTGTGTTCATGTTGGGAACATGCCCGAACAAAAATAAACAAAAGATTTTGGACATGAGTTCATTTTGGGATCATGTCCAAAATAAGAGATAAAAATCTCAAGTTGAGTGAAAGCTCATAAAAAGATATTTGAATCAAGAAAATCAAGGATTAAATCCAATAAGTACTGCCCCCTCAGAATCGAAATCAAAATCAGGTATAGGAGAACAACAGATTGATAAAAGATGATCAAATCATAATGAAATCATAATCGAAGATAAAGGATAATAGGATAACCATTAGGTAGTGAAAACATGCCCTATTTTGACTAAGTCAAACCTCAAAAAGATGAAGCAAGTGAAGGTGAATGAAAGACTAGAAGTTTTGAAAGAGATGGGGGGAAGAAATGAAGATGCCCCGACAAAGATCGAAGGATCAAGCCTCAAAAGGTTAGTCAACTACACAGAAGAGAGAGAAATTTTTGAAATGCAATTTTGACTATCAAGATGACCTCAGATTTTGATTTCAAGTCCGAAAATGGATCCAGGACGTCAAAATTAGCTAGGGGTGCAATTTTTGCACAATTCCAAGGTGTTTTGAAAATAAGGTCAAAAAGTCAAAATGCTATAGACAAGAAGCAAAAGATATGATTGAGAAAAGGAAAGGTGAGCGCAGTTGACCAACAGGGTCATGAAAGATAAAAGGAGAGCTCTCTCCATATGCAAGATGCAAAACTAATCTAATCATGAACCTAAAAATGCAAGCTACTATGAAAAAGTGGTTGACTTGCAAGGTCACAACGGTTATAGACATCTAATAATCATCATCGAGCTTTATTGGTAGCGTCATAAGATCATACAATACACACTAGTATGACTATGTGAATATGAATATGATCTATATTAGATAGAGATGTGGGAATCCCACCTAGGTACCAAAGATATATAGGTCAAGATGACTAGTGCAGTGAGATTACCTAAGTTTACTATAGCAAGATTATACTCGCATCGAGACACAAGGAAAGTCAAGATGGCTAGAAGTATGCACTTGCACAAACAGTCAAGGATAATACCTTGTCAATACCCAATGTCAAGTAATACCAGGATAAATGCTCATGATAGTTAGGATCAATGAAATATACCCACAAGTAGATAAAGAAATAAAACATGTTCTCATACCCTCTGTCTTCTAGCTATGCATCATTGAAAAATTCTCAGGGAGAGACCACTCATCAAAGATATCCTCATAGACAACACACAAAGAGAAATAAAGTCAACATATCTGAATTGAGTTGATTTTTTAAGTGCGTGTGTGTTGGTCATAGAGTCAAACTTTGAGTATCAAATTTGCTAATGAGCGATATCACATCATACTTAGACTGGTAGGTAAGACATCTGATAAGTGTTGAGAAACACTCGACACTAGGGTAGCATTGAAAAACACAGTTTGGGGTGGTGTTGAAAAACACCTATTTGAGAAATGCCCCAAGAGACAAATGCACCTAAAGGACCTATGCTAACAGGTATGCCCCCTAGACAAAAATAAAGACCAATTCGAAACCAAGTTAAATAAGGTCAAGGTATGATGGAGAATGGCTAAGTGTCGAGGATGCATGCTAAAAGATGGGTGCAAAGGCCTCAAGTAGCGCCTATTTCTAGGTTTTCACCACTTGGAGATTTTTTTTATTTTTTGATTTTTTTGTATTTTTTGCTACCAAGGCGCCTATTTCCAGGTTTTCACCAAGGCACTTTTTCTATTTTTTTGAATTTTTTGAATTTTTTATATTTTTCTGGACTTTATATGCTTTTTAGGATTTTTTCAGCATCATATATGAATTGTTTTGATATTTTCTTAGGATCATAAAGTATGTACAAAGGATGCCCCCAGACAGAATAGGCATCAAACTCTCAAGCAAGATCACATCATGTAGTCCCAATGTCTAGTAAGGTGGGGAACAAGAGGGAGTAGCAAGCTGGTGGAAGAGATGGAAGACAAGAGAATGAAGGAGAATGAAGGGAAGAAATCCTCAAGAGAAAACTCCTCAAGAGTACCCAAGCTAGGGAAAAATTGTCATGCAAAGCACATTTGGATAAGTAATGAAAGGCTAGCATAAGATAAGTCACAAAAGCATAATGCAAAAGAAGGAAAGGATGCAGTCCCAAGGAGTAGACATGTCAAGAGGCTTCATAGCATTGTGTTTTACTCTTTTTTATTATATCAAGACCAAAGGGGAAAAGGATAGCGAAAGGCTAGAATGAATGGAGGAAAATAAATATGAAGGCTAAACATGAATGAAATGAAAGCAAGATCATCGTAAGATAGCTCACAAGATAGCCAAATGTTCATGTATAGGTCAACATTATCAAGATCAAAGAGAGAAGATGGAATGGATGAAATATGTAGAAGAACTACGCATGATGCCTGATTGCTAGGTTTTCATCATGATACTTATCCAAGGTACCACAAGGGAGTGGTTTTCACCATAGGATGAATTTATTTCTCTTTACTTTTGCTACCAAGGCCCCTGTTTCCAGGTTTTCACCATGGCACATTTTTAATTTTTTCATCATTTTTTTTTCTTTTTTTCTTTTTCTATTTTTTTTGAATTGTTTTCTTTTTTCTGGAAGAAGACAAGCTTTTTAGATAATGCTCCTTGAAAGGATAAACCATAATATGCCAAGGATTCAAAATGATATGCTCAAATATGCTGATAGGGAAAGGGAGATGGAAGAGAAAAATGGAGGATAAGGTTTTATGTAAAGTGAGTTAGGTTGGAAGACAGAAGGAATAAGAAAATGAGGAAAAATGATAGAAGGTAGAAGGATAATGAATGGAAGGATTGTGAAAGGGTAGATGGAAAGGAAGGCTAGATCAATGTCAACACACACCTTGAAGGGTGGCGAGAGGATGGAGGAAATGTGAATGAAAGAATACGAGAAGGAATATGGTGAATATTTAGTAGAGGTTGTGGTTTAGGCACATGGAATGGAAGAATGTTTTTGGAAGAAGATGAAGCGGAAGCCTTTGAAAGTTTGAATGTCAACTTCACTTGTTTCTCAACATTAGACTCTTTCAAGAGAGATTTTGGAATCCATATAGCCTTAGACTTTTTATTTCCTTTTGATGATTTAGAGAGAATATCTTCAATGATGGATTTTGGAACCCATACTTGTCTTGTAGTTTTCTTCTTAGATATCTCTTTTGACTTTATGCCTCCATGTCGATTAGAGGAGACATGATGATCTTCTTTTTTTGATGGATTCTTGTATTGCTTCTTTTTCTAGTATTGAACATTAAAGTTACTTCCAAAAGACTTGGGACTTGTGGAAAAAGAGGGACGATATGACTGGTTTAGATGGGTGGGTAGATGAAAGGGATTCAAAGGTATGCATCTATGCTAATCTTGAGGAAAGATAGGAGATGGAGCGATGTAAGGACCCAAGATGGATGAAGAATTAGGAGAGTTAGGAGGGGAAATTGAAGGGACATAAGGGCCCAAGATGGAAGGAAGATGTGAAGGCCTTAGTATTAGTGAAGTCCAAGGATAGATGTGGAAGATACAAAAGGATAATCAATAA
The DNA here is from genome assembly GCA_027943335.1 of Chamaecyparis obtusa. Classification (NCBI taxonomy): domain Eukaryota; kingdom Viridiplantae; phylum Streptophyta; class Pinopsida; order Cupressales; family Cupressaceae; genus Chamaecyparis; species Chamaecyparis obtusa. The sequence goes on from BSBK01004491.1 coordinate 1,563,893, forward strand.
GCTCATCATCATCTATATAACAGCCAAGGACATCAGCATCTTTAGAGTGAGCATTAGGATTTGCAATAGGATCGTGAACATCTTGAATAGGAGAAACTTCTTTGATAGGAATTTTCAAAGCTTGCAAAGACTTAGAAAGAGTAGAAAGTGGAGGTGAACATGGAGTGGTAGAACAAGAAGATGGAAGACTTTGATCTTGACAAGTTGCTTTGGATAGCATGAGTGCATCATTTTTTTCTTGATTTTCAATAGGCTCAACATTGGAAGTAATAACACCATTTTTAATAACCTTAATGGAAGTATCATCTTTGGAAAGCACAAGTGTAGTAAGGTTATTTTGTTTATCAACAAGCTCAACGGTGTGTGTAGTAGCTTGATCTTGCTTAGGAGAAGATTTAAGACATGGTGGAAAAAATGAGGAAGGGCGTAAAGGATCAAAAGAACCATGAAACAGATGAGAGATATTAGGAACAAGATTGGATGACATGGAGGGTTATCGATCTTGCTCTTTCTTTATGTTCTTTTCTTTATCATTTTTAGAGTCTTCTTGACATGGAGCCACTTCTAAGGACAAAGAAGCATGTTGGAATTGTATGGAGGATTTTGGAAGAGATGGTGAAGGACTAGATGAAGTAGGCATTATAGCACATAAAGGCTTAGGCTCTTTAGGTTTAGCATTATTGAAAGTATTTGTAGCCAAGTGAAGGTTAGCTTGAGTTTCTTTAAGAGGCAGCCCTTGAGGATAACTATAGGGAATTGCATTAAAAACATTAGGATTTTTGTTGGGTGAAGGATTTGTGAAAGATTTGGAAGACTTGGAAGCTTTAGGAAATGTATGAGTATTGGAGGAAGTAGGGGATGGAAGGGAACCATCACAAGACAAAGGTCTATCATTAACATGATCTTGCTTGACAGTGTCATCTTTATTTTCAGCACGAGGATTCGTAGAGGAGAAATGCTCATAGTATCTACGTTTATAATCAGCGCAAAAAAATTTCTTTTCCTCAATAGTAGCAGATGTATCATATTGGTCACAAAAAATATCATAATCCCTTTCAAAATCAGAATCATATGGATCTCCATCATGATCTACCCAATAGGATGACCCTTTAGCAAGCACGAGCACATGACGAGGAGGACTCTTAGGAATAGAGGTTTCATAAAAAATGGGCATGTCACTCCTTGTGGGAGAGGTATCACAATGATTACTATATTGCTCATATTGAGGAGTAAGACTCTTGGGAGAAGTAGAAGAGGAATGAGATTGCGAAGAAGAGGAAAATGAAGACCTAGTGGAGGAAGAAGACTTGGATAATGAGGAATGCGAATAATATCTAGAAGAGTTATGACGAGACTTGGAATGTGAAGAAGAATGAGAAGACTTAAAAGATGAAGAATGTTTGGAAGAAGGAGATCGTGACATAATCATGTTTATGATCCTAGCAAAGGCGTCTAATTCAATCATCTTTTCTTTTATTTTTGCCTTAAGTATATCACCCATGAGATATTTAGAAGGACTATTGGAGGAAGAAATATACTCTTCGAATTTAGCAATGAGTTCGAGATCATCCATTTTCAAGAGAGGTTCCATAACAAGATATTTGAAATTCATGGTTCTAGAAGAGAAGGAATCAAGCATGCAAGAAATGAATAGAAGAAGGTAGACTAGAAAATAAGAGGAAAGGAATCAAGAAGATATGAAGAATTTAGGAAGAATCATGAAGAAAGAAGAGAAAGGATGAAAATAGGAGACTAGGAAGACATGATAGATATGGAAGAAAGAAGACCAAGACTCATTGTTTGCAATTTGATACCATTAAAATTCATTTGGATATTGAGCAATATGTCACAACACCTAAGATTTAAAATTTGGATTGACTAAGGAGGACTGAAAATTGCATAAACTAGGCAGACAGGAAAAATATTCTGGTTGACACTTTCTAGGCAAGCCAGGCGATAGTTCTCAGTGAGGTGATAGTTCATCTCAATCCAAATGATAGTTCTTAATATACCTGGGTGATAGTTTCCAGGCAGGCAGGGCGATAGTCCAGCAGGGGTGAACTATCACGTGATATTTCTCAGCAAAGCGCGTGATACTGTTACAAATTTGGGTGATTCTTTGACCAGTGAACATAAAAAATCTCAGTTTTGAAGCATTTTGATCAATTTTGAAGGTTGGATAGTGCAATTTCTTAGTTTGACAAACAGTAACAGTAGATAAAAGACAGGTTTGCAAACAATATAGGATCAAACATGTCATAGAACACTTGAAACAAGGGCGAAAGTAACCTTGCTAAGACAAGCAATTATGATATCAAAACTGAAAATCTATGAGCATTACCAAGATGTTTGAGTATGCAAGAACGTTTACACAGGTATAGCACAACGAGGACACTTCAAGCACTTACTATCCTAAAAAGACAAGGCTCATTACTTAACAACTTGGCCCACAACTTGATGCTCCATTGCCTCACACAAAGTGGTTGCCCATAATAGATATTGGCTTTGTCATGGAAGTGCCAAAGACACAACCAAAGGAACACATATGGTGAGTAATCTTGGGGTGATCTGGGTTATTCCACTTGGATCAATCCTTGCACCAAGAAGTTAAGCGACAAAATAGGGTGGCTTCTAACTATGGTTCGTAGTAAGGGCTTCCGTTCATAGCACCCCTCTTGCTCCTCATAAAGGACTGGGACCTCGCAGCCTCAAGAGTACCTTAAGCATTCTTGCTCAATACTTTCCTCATGGTCACAATCCCACAAGTACTCACATTAAGCGAAGACAAGTGCTCTGTCTACCAAGGTTTTGTGTCCTTGATAGCCTTGAGATTATAGTGGGTTGGAATAGCTCGGTATTAGCTTGTCCCCACTTGTGTTGTTCCTCTTGATTTCTCAAGAGTAGGCCCGCTAAAGGATTCTAACAATCTAAACAAAAAGTAGATCAATTTTTGAGATTCAAGGTTTTCGGTTCACCACAAGGGTGAAGAGCATACTCCCTTATCTCAAAAATTTCTCCCAGACACACCAAGCAAAGATTCAATTACCCCCTTGCTTTCAAAATTCTAAGATGGGTCAAGATTTCTATTTCACCACAAGGGTGAAGAGCATACTCTCCTACCACCTCAAAATTCCTACAACAAGGTATTAATTTCCTATGAAATGAAACAACTAGTATATGTCACACTCAATAAAGAAAGCAATTAAACAAGCACTTGATTTGGTTTTTATGCTTAGGGAAGCCCTACAAAAACCATTAGTAGCCCTCTTTGACATGCGTTCTTTTGGCAAAATATTCAAGCAAGAGGCACCTACAAGCACAGCTTGTTAGCCCTATAATGGTTAGCACATCAAAAATTAGATAATATGCAAGGAAAATAGCTAATCAAATGGTAAAATTTGAGAATGAAACTAGCATGGTTGGATTAGGCTCGGAAAGACCTTTCCAATGATATATCACACTTCAATTTTCAATACCATTTGCAAAAAAATTTCAAAAATGGGTGCCCATTTTTCAGAGTGGACGGATTTGAAAATGCTAAAATTTTCAAAAATTTTCAAAAAGATAGCAGAGAACCCGAAACTTGCAAGATAAACAAAATAGCTCAAAAAATAGCTCACTGTCAGGTACAGGCGATAGTTACAGACACCAGAATTATCACGCGATAATTCTCAGTATACTAGGGTGATAATATTAGTCTATGCGATACTTTGCTCTATACAAGGTGATACTTCGCCCGAGACCAAGCAATATTCTTGGTAATAGCCAGGTGAAGTATCACGTGAACATACAGAGAACTATCACATGATATTCTGAGAAGTATCACGCGATATTCTAAGACAGAAAACTAGAGACCGAAAATTAAGTTCAAAAACTTGCCGAAAAAGTGACGGAAATTGATGAAAATGCAGAAAAAGAAGGGACAAAGCTAATCTACTCCGCCCCACGGTGGGTGCCAAAAATGTACACACAAAAGTAGTGCACTTCTATGAATCTTTACAATCAAGAACACTCAAGAATGAGGTCTCAAAAATGGATCCATAGCTCTTTATGTATGGAGTTGCAAGATTGTAAAATTGCTCTCAACTAGAGCTAATAGGCTTAATGACCTTGCTAGTCAACCACACAATGAGAGATTCAAATGAAGACAAGGGAAAGAGTGCCAATATCCTCAAGAATTAAATAAAATGCAAATGTAAGCTAGATTAAGATGAATATGCAAGCTAGAAATGAGAGATGCAAGCTAAGCTATGAAAATGAAAGTACAAACTAAACTAGGAAAGGAAAGATGCAAGTGTTACAAAATCCTTCCTAATTAGACTAGATGAGTTATTCTAAAGCATGAAAGGAAATCTAAACTATGAAAGCATGAAATATGAAGCTACTATGCAAGAATGAAAACTAAACTATGAAGTAATGAAGAAAGCCAAGATGTGATGCAACAATGGTCTCCAAAAAGCTTCAAAGTCTTCAAGAATTCCTGCAGCATAAAGTTAGCATAAAAGTGAATGACCTAGAATGAGGAAGAGAGCTCTTCTTTTATAGGAAATGAGAAAGAATGGACCATGGAGATTAAGAGGAAAAAGACATAATCAACGGTGGAGCATCAAAGATGAGAAATCCATGTGCACAAGTATCCTCCAATAGGAAAATAAGAGTTGAATTTTGTGTCCATATGAGACAAAAAGTACTTTTTTCCTTTTTTATAAAATAAGAATAATGCTTTATTTGTGCAAATTAGGATAAGAGGAAAAGTGGGGGGCTTTTTTATTTAATAAAAGGGGAGGAAATATTCCTTTTAAATAAATAAAGACTTAGGATAAAATGGTTAGCCCAAGGAATAATCGAAAATGATAAAATAGGATTTGATCAAGGAAATTGATATAATTGAAAATGTTGATTCTTGAAAATATTGATTTAGGGATTTGATAAATTGCAAGAATGGGGGCCCAAAGTTTAGGTGACCATTTTAGGGTGCATACAATGAGGTCCTCCATTCAATCAACACTAATCAAACTTCAAATTTTGTGATCAAATTAGATATGATGAAAGCTTATGACAAAGTCTGCTGAAATTTTTTTTTTCAAGTTTTAAATAAAATGGGATTTTCAAGAGGTTGGTGTAAATGGATCAAGGCATGTATCTCAGGGGCTTGGTTTTTAGTCCTAATAAATGGAAAACTAGCTGGTTTCTTTTCCTCAATGCAAGGAGTTAGACAGGGGGATCCATTGTCTCCGGTACTATTCATCATCATGGCTAAAGCATTCAGTAGAACTATCAAATGACAACATGGTCTAGGTAAGTGGCAGGGTGCACACATATCTGGCACAAACATAGCTGTCACTCACTCCCTATTTACTGATGATACTCTATTATCTGGTTTATCACAAGTCCAAGAGGTTTGAAAAATTAAACATTCCTTACAACTTTATTCAAAAGTGTCAGGGCAGGCTATAAATGTGCAAAAGTCAAAGATATATCTTTTTAACACTAACAAAGTTATATTTGATAAAATAGTTCAGATTTTGGGTTTTTCAGTGGATTTTCTACCATCCATATATTTGGGGATCCCATTCTTCATGGGTTCAAATAAATCAAGCTATTGGTCTTAATTTCTTCAACGTATTCAGAGCAGAACTATGGCTTGGAAAGCCAGATGCTTATCTCTAGTAGGAAGAATTCTTCTCATCAAATCGTTATTATCAGCAATTCCAAATTATTACCTCACTATCCTAAATGCCCCTCCCAAAATCCTACTTCAAATCCAAAAGATGATTAGAGGTTTACTTTGGATAGGAAATATGAATGAGGTGAGGAAAATTCCTCTTATTTCCCTTCAAGACATGACACATATTCCTGCACTTGGAGGTGCAGGTGTTCACGACTTATCAAAAAGAAATGAAGCTTTTGGTGGCAAATTAATTTGGCAAATGTATAGTAAACCTCAATCCAAATGGTGCCAGATCATGCAAAAGAAATATTTGGACAACAATGACCCTACAAGATTTTTTTCTATATCGGCTCCTCCAAAGGGCTCTGTAATATGGGATTTTATGATGTCATCAAGAAATATTGTTCTTAAATATGTTACTTGGGAAGTTAATAATGGAATTATGGTTAATTTTTAGAGAGATTCATGGAATGGTCAACCTCTATTATCCAGAAGCTGAATTTATGAGGATATCATAGCTGTGTCAGAAACCCATTGGGGCACACAACTTAATCAATATGTATCTGCAGTCTGCATATTCTTAGGGAAAATTATTTGGAAAGATCCGGATGTGCTACCATTGTCAAAATAGGACAAAATTTAGTTTCAAAGCATATTGGCATCTCAACAAGTTTTTCTTTTGAGCTTTGAAGACAAACTAATTTGGGCCCCAGCTAAAGATGGTAACCATTCAATTAAGGAGGGCTATAAACTACTATAGCAAATTGGGTCAGATAAAGTCCCATCCAGAGCATTCTCATTTTGTTGGAATTATGTTGTGTTACCAAAGGCGGGTTTCTTTGCATGGGTTACAATTAAACATAGGATCTCAACGAGTGATAAGTTGAGCAGATTGCATATTGCCCCAACATTCAATTTTTTATTTTGCAATGCATGTGAAGAATCAGTGGATCATCTTCTTGTAACATGTCTGTTTGCTCAGCAATGTTGTACCTTTATCTTGAAAAAGTTAAATTATAGTACACCACTTCAGGACAATATTTGGGACCTTTTTCAAGCCTGGCCGGTTCTTTACCCAAACTCACTGTTTGCAAACCTTTGGAAATGTGCCCCAGGAATAATCATTTGGGCCATTTGGTGGGAAAGAAACAAATGAATTTTTAGGAAAGAGAGTTCTCATATCGACAAAGTATTAGAAGGTTTTGAAAGATCTATATCAGAAGTGACTAATGCGAGTTTAAGTAGCTGCAAATTTAATCCTATTGTCACTTCATGGGACTCTAAGGTCATACAGGAATGGAAAAGGCTAATCATTCCAATTGGATGGGGGAGTAGTAAGTCTACATCTACATCAGTAGCTTGATCGAATGTGCATTGATGGGCACCTTAAGAGGGCTTTATGAAGCTCAATTTTCATGGAGCTTCTAGATGAAATCCAGGAGTCTCAGGTTTGGGGGCATGTATTCACGATACCCAAGGCATTGTAGTCACTCAAACCATATCCACTTTGCTTGTTGGCACTAACAACACGGCTAAAGCTCAGGCTCTACTTGCAGGTCTAATCCTAGCTAAATAGGGTAACTACCAGTGTCTACATATCGAAGGTGATTCTTCAGTCATCAGTAATGCTTGTATTCATAGACAATCACATTACTGGAAATTAAAGTATATTTTAAATCAAATTTGGAGGCTATTAGACTGGTGCCATAATGTGTTTATTTTGCACATGTTTATGGAAGGTAATCAAGTTGCATACTTTCTCTCTAATTTGGGGTGTGATGGGCTGGAGATTTCCTCACTAAATCCAAGGTGCATGATTGAAAATCATGGAGAACTTAAAAGATTGATTACTTTAGATATGGAGGCCTGTTGTCACTTAAGTTAATAAATAGATCATGATGTGGAAATGACTGCACCTGTCATGCCCATTAAAGAAATAGACTTGATATTTTTTTCCAACATCATTCCCTTGTGTGAAAAATACCATCATTGATGTGTGGCCTAGGAAGTACATACTGCAGGCATAAGAGAGGACATTTTCCACATACAAATCACATGGCTCCTCAAGTGCTAAATCATCCACCTTATGCCATTTCATTATGGGCATTTATGGGTTGGGATATCCCATATCTACACATTAATGACAATTTTAACAAGTACATTATCAGGTTATATAACAGGATACCAGTTGCATTTTAAAAGCATATTGTGAAAATGTCAAAGCCTTTGCATGCCTTTGTCTTGTGTGAATCTTGCCACAAACAACATCGGTTGATTCTGCCAAAGAATTAGCATTTGGATCCCACCATGCCCTGAGGAAATTGTGTTGCATGTACATGTTGTTGATGCGGCCTTAGCTGCACTTTTTTTCATCCACTCTCCATCCATTCGTTGGGCTATCAAGCAGGTAATAGGAGAGGAATTCTTTGATTCTTCCACAATGCACTTTCTTTACACTTCAAATATGGTTTCTATTTTCCTATCCAATGCTATGGATATACTACAGTCACCTAATCTCTTGCAGTCTTTGGCCTCCAAGGTAATTCGACCGCATTTCATTGCTGATAATAGACTTAATTTTGCTATGCAAAATTATGATCTGTGGAAAGGATTGGCTTTGGTAGGTGGTTTATTTTCACATTCACAGTTGTTACAAAAACATGAAGTAATGGTCACATACGAAGCCCTTAAAAGAGTTGTGGAAAAAAATAGTCTTTCACACATGAAAGCTGCGTTATAGGTCATGGCTCGGGCTCTCGACTTTTAGTTGGAGGACCGTGTGAGAAAAATAGGGTATGCACTACTGGACTTGTTAAGATTCTCAAATACACCTCCCAGTCAGTGCTTGCAATAGGTGCCTTCAAGTCAGTCATCGTTTGCTATGGGTGCTGAGTGGAATGCTTGGCTCTCCCCTTCATACCTTCAATTGCAACATCCCCAAGCTAAAGATCAATCTGGGTCAAGTTGGTCTCCCAAAAATTTAGTGGACCAGAGCAGTGGTTGGGGCTCAGTGGTGACTTCACATTGTGATCTTGGTTGGGGTAAGGCCTCAAGCGCTTGTCGGGATTCATTTGCACAAGGTATTTCAGACTGTGGGTGGCATGAAGTTGTGGATGATGTTGATCCTCATTCACGCAGGGTATCTCGAGACAGTGATGTCATGGAAGAGTGAGTGTTGGTGATGGAGGTTTTTTTTCTTTTTGTTATTTGGCTATTTGGAGGTAGTTCAGTATCCAAAGTGTAAATTTCAAATTATGTGATCGAATGATATTGTATCTCGTAAGCTATGTAATTGGAGGTAGTTCATACTCCATATTTTAAATAAGATGCGTATGCATCTTCAAACTACATCAAAATTGTATATATTCGACAACTCAAATTTTGTATTGAGCGACGATGCTGGGTTTTGTTCCTGATTCTTTCTCGGTTGAGTTTTTTTAAAAATTTTTTTAATTAGTTTTTTAATATAAATATTATAGTGGCTTGTCCACTTTTTCCTTAAAAAAAAATGTCATGTATACGCGGTCCTATAATATCAAACCAATTCAACCAATCATATTTGAAATAAGTAATTTCTATAATATATAAAATTAGTAAACAAATATCCTAATTTTAGAAATATTGCAATTATGAAAAAATAATTACTTATGATTGCTGCAAAATAATTCAATACAATAATCACTCACTAATAATACATTATTTAAAATATTAAACATTAAAACAACAAATATTACTACAACATATGAAACATAATAATTCTCCATCTATTTGTACATTCTATTTTCATGTTCTATATATCTATGGTACGTAAGATACAATTTTCATGTTTTAAATTATCAGAGGTACATAGAATTCAGGAGCATAAAAATCTAACTTTTTTTGATTGATCATGTGAATCTGCAGGGCATGTCTTCCGTGACTTAAAGCTACTTGTACCATAGCTACATAAAAGTATAGTCAATGAATGTTAAAAAATATTTTTATCACTATCAATCTTGTCATACCTCTGATAGTTTAGCAAAACTCAAGTATATCTTGAGATAAATTGTGAGATTGAAATTGCTAGATTCACCAGTGTCTTAAGCAACATTTAGAGGATTTAAGTTTTTAAAGTTGTCTAATTCTTAAGTTGAAGTGTATATAGCTTTTAAAATTTTTAGATTAGATTATTGTAAATTATAAAGAAAATAAATTGACATTGATGTAATATGAAAATTTTTAAATATTATTATTATTATTATCTTATAGACTGGAAATTTTAAATATCAAACAAGGGTATAATTAAATATCACCAATACAAATGATTAATAATATCAAATTTTCACAATTCAAAATGTTTGATGTTTCTATTTTTAATTCAATCGTATATGTTTTTCTATTATTTTTTAAACTCTCTAACATTCTATTGATGGATCACACAGTGTGATCATAAAAATTCATGCAAAAAAGTACACAAAATCAAATTAAAAAACATCAGCATAAAATACAAATATTATTAAAATTAAACTCTAGGATCAACCTAATATATTAAAACTATCAATATCTAAACTTGGACTTGTACAACATTAGTTGGCCTAGGTAGAGAAATTTTGCTCTTAAAAGAGAGGTCACAAGTTCAAATCTCACATGGGGTAGTGTATGTATGTCTTGTTTGTAGCATAGTTAGGTGCCTCCATGCTACATCAACGCACCAATAAAATAGACATATGATATGGCATCATATTTGATGATGACGTGGTCTTGAAACCTTAATTATAATGATTTCAAATTTTCTAAATAAGATATTGAAAAGTATGAAAGAATTCAACTATTAAATTCCTCCCTTATTAATTTCAAATTTCAACAATACAGCTGAACTACACATAGCTGTACTCAATCACAACCTGACAAATAGGGGACTGATAGCATAGGATTGGTTGTTCGAAAATGCTTCAAATTTCAATGATGCTTTATGAATATGCTCTAAAATTGTACAAGATTCTTACTTAGATCTTGAGTTTATGTGCCAACCGAGCAATAAACAAGGGAAAAGAATGACTATATTGAATTTATTTGGATTTTTGCGAGACCCATGAAGCATGAGCTGATTCCATTAAAAAATCCAAGCCCATAGTTAATCTTGAAACTTGAGTAACATAATTGTTTTCTCTTACTTCATTCCTACTGATCCATAAGACTTAATTTGGATAGGAAATTTCATCCAAAACTTATTGTTGTTTATTGATATTATACGATGTCAACATTTTCAGCTGTACTTTATCCAATGGATGGTATAAATGGTGACAAGTATTTGTTTGTACAAGGTTAATATGATATTGATAAAGGTGTTGATCCAATGGCATTAGAGGAACTTTATTGGATGGTTGTAATACACAGGGAGGATAACACTTTATATGGTAAAAGCAGGGATCCTATTTGGATAATAGTATGGAGGATAACACTTTACATGAATATCTTAATGTGTTATAGTATTTGACATATCATGTTGTGAATGATATGTATTCAATATATTTTGTAGCTCATAGCTTAGGGAGTACATTTAATTTGTTTTCCTTTTAAATAAGTTGTTTAGTTGCTTCATGCATTGACCTCATTATTTGATGGCTCTACTAGCATAAGCCACAAAACTATTCTACCTTACAAGAGGTCATGTGAAATCTACGACCTCATCGAAGGTGTTAAAAGAGGATCAGGTAACTCATCTTAACAACCCAACATAAAATTGACTTGTCCGACAAAAATACGCAATTCCAGAATTTCTTTTAAACCAATAATCCTGAGTAGATATTTTAATGGGTAAATGGGTCTAGTGAGCAACCCTCAAGAGAATTGGGATTAGATTAAAAAAAATTCTCTAATTATAAAATGGTACCTCTACCTTTAGAATTAAAGTTTCTAGTTGGCAACATGTAACCTCTTGGAGATTTTTTTATCAGTACCTCAAGAGTTTTCAGCTAGGATCGAGCTATTTGAAGTCAAAAATAGTTGGACCACTTGAAGCCAGATATAGGAGACCTCATCAAAGGACAAATTAGAAGCATTTGAGAAGTTAAAATTATTCAAAGCTAAGGTTGAAAATGAGTCTGGATTGAAGATTAAATGTCTGAAATTAGATAAAGGAGGAGAATTCACCTCTGACAGATTTTATGGGTATTGCAAAGAACATGAAATCAAGAGAGAGTTGAGTGCACCTAGAACCCCTCAGTGGAGTGGAATTATAGAAAGAAGGAATAGGATCATACTTGACACAACACGCACCATCATGATTGAACAAAAGGTCGCACACACCTATTGGAGAGATGCGGTCAATACTGCAATCTATACAATCAATAGAATGTTGGCAATTTGCCTAAGTTAGTTACATAGATTTTTTCATTATGGAAACACATGATCTACATGAAGATCACACAGGTCAGAGAGCTAGTATGACAGAGCGCAATACAAAATTGTCTAAGTATGAGACAATGTTTTTACCAGTGAACCTGGAGACAGTTTTTGTTTGCGATGTTGATTGGAGTGAGTTCAGTGCTTGCACACTTGAACATAGACTCTATGATGACTATTGAAGACCCACCTCAGAGAAGAAGTCAGTATGACATGTATGGAAGAAGTTATGACAGTTTTACTAAAGACAGTGTCAAGCCGACAGGACAGAATATGAAGACAAAATTGGTAAAGAGTTAAGGGATTATTTTGTTTATCAAAATAATGACTTAACAATATAAAGGGATGAAATCCTAGATGTTATCTCTTGGATAAAGTTATTTGTAATATGATAGCCGACTGGTAAATGTAATTGTAATTGTATGAAGTGATATGATGCGAGATATATGATGCATATGTAATAGCGATAGTGAAAGAGAACCAAAGAGATATTGATACAAGCAGTATAAGGTTATGTACCTTAAACTTATTTTGTAATTAGTGTATATTGTACATTACTTGTTTGGACAGTGGGCTCATTTGGTAATCACATTTTGTACTACCAACTCCTAACAGGGTTGAGGCTTCTAACAAGGCCTATAGTCCCTTAATTAGGACTAAGACACTATATGCATGTAATAGACTCCTAGCAAGGTCAACATCCTTAACAAGATACTTTTGATTAGTGGATCTTTGTGGGTACCATCCCCACCGGGGTTTTCCCTTGGCCAGGGTTTCCTCGAGAACAAATAATGTGTTATGAGTTCTTTAGTATTATTGCTATGCATGTTGTTTAGCTTCTTATGTTATGCATGTGTAAAGATAATTTGTTATATCCATAATTGGGAAAATGTAAAAGTTTGTAGAATACTAATTCACCCCCCCCTCTCAGTATTCCCTATTTCTAACAATTGGTATCAAAGCTTAGTTACTCGGAAAAGAACCATTCAAGGAAAGCCTAGCAGCTTGAGTAAGATCTCTATGGATATGGATCAACATATTGAATTGCTTACTATTGAAAAAGACACTTTGAAAAAAAAATATGATGATGCAAAGAACCTCATTGAGAAACTAAAAAACAAGTTGGAAGATCTGAGATCTGAAAAGGAATCCGAAGTTTTTATTGAAGATTGTGATGCAAATTTAGAAAAAGAAAATGAGATCCTTAAGCATGAACTGAAGATAGAAAATCTGAAGCTTAGTTTGAAAGATGGAAATGGCAAGAATGAAGCAAATCTAAAATCTGAGAATGAAAGTCTAAAGACTGAAAAATGAAGGACTAAAATCTAAACTTGGTAAAGTAACATCTGAACTTGAGAAAGTCAATTTGTAGTATGCTGAACTTGAAAAATACAATAAAACTATGAAAGGTGAACTGACTCAATCGAAACAACAACTTGAAAGGTTATATTCAACTAGTGAGAAGATTGATGAACAAATATATTATCAAAAACCATCCTATGATAAGACTAGTCTTGGATTCAACACTTTTAAAGTAAATGAAGAAAGCAAGGAACCAGATCTGAAAATATCTGAAAGCATAGATGAGAAGAAGTCTGATAAGATTAACAAGTCTGAAGATACACCAAAAGAAGAAGAATCACCCAAGGAAGAGGAATCACCCAAAGGTATGCAAAGAGAATTCAAAGGTGGATGTTTTTCTTGTAATACTATTGGTCATATAAAGAGAGATTGCACAGGTAAGCAATTCAAACCTCTTAATGGTTATTGTTATAATTGTCATGGTTTTGGACATAGAGCTATTGAATGTAAGAAATCTAAATTTATTGAGAATAATGATGGTAGTAGAATGTTTAGGAATACTAATAATGTAGATAAGAAACCTATTGAATATATGAACAGAAGAAATGGAGTAATATGTTATAGATGCAACAAAGTTGGACACATTGCTAGAAACTACAAATCACAAATAAATCAGCCCGGACCAAGATATAGAAAAAATGAAATTTTTTGTTAGATATGCAACAAAATTGGACATACAAAAAGGTTTTGCAGAATGAGCAACCGAGTTTTTCATCCTAATCCTAATCCAAGAAATCATGCAAGAAGAAATGAAGATGCAAGTAACCGTCAGAAAGGATGCTGTAGTAATTCAGATGAAGTGAAGTTTATCAAAAGCACAGATCAAGGAGACATATTCAACATTGAAGGTAATCAGGAAGGTGAAGCATTAAAACGTAAGAATGAATCTTTACTTGACCCATCTCAAAGTACTTAATTTATGAAAATTGCGGTAGAATAGGAACTAAGATTAGTGTAGAAGTAGATATATGATGAATTGAGTCTTGCGCAGTTAATTCAAGGTAGTATATGATGTTCTAATGCTATGGTTAAGAGCGCAAAGAAAAATATTATGTTTTTCGAGATCGCAAGAAGTTTTAATTTTTGCAGGTTACCAGAATTAGCTTTTTGGAAAGAAACGGCAAAAAAATTGAATGCGATGTCAGATCTAAGTAAGATTGAATTAATAAAAGGTCATGATTGGTATTATTTGATCATCAAAGAAAATTTAAGTGTTAAGGAGATCAAAGAGTAGTGATTGGAAGCATTTTGCAATGATTTGGAGAAGAATTTTGTGTTGAATCTACGCAAGCCCTAAAATCATGAAATCAAGGTATTTTACTTGACAAATCTTTAAATCAGTGAAGGAATTAGAAGAAATCATGGATGTTTCTTTAATTCACAATGTCAAAAATAAAAATAGACCTAAATTGAAAAGGGAACTAGTAGAACCCTTGGAAGATGATCCTAGGTTAGCTTTATCATCCGTACCAGATGAAGTTTTACATCTAGAGAATGTTAGAAGTTATCTTGGATGCAAACTAGAGACTATCAGTGATAGTGATTTCACCAAGGAATATCAGAAGATCTACAATCAGGACATGACATTGAAAGAAGGATTTGAACATTTGAAAGATAATGAAATCATTAAGTATGCATTATAGTATGAATTTGACAATGAAGAATGTACTAAGATAATCTTAAGCAGAATTCATAATGGGAAGTTTTGGTTAGAAGATAGAGTGATAGATATCACAACTGATTTGATTCATGAAGTCACTGGACTATTTAAAACTAGAGACATTCCTTTAAATGAGAAGAACATGAGGAAAATAGTCATTGACAACACAAATTCATCCTATAATGGTAGAGGAATTGTGATTAGTAAGATTCAACAAGATGATGTCAAATACTTATGCAAGATCCTAACCACTAAGTTTTGTGCAAATTCAAGAGAGGATGACATGGTAGCTGGAATGATACATGCAACTTATCTGATGTGTGTTGACAAAGTACAAGTTGATATGTGTGAGATTCTGAGAATTCAACTGTTTGAGAATTTGGAAAAGATTAAGAAAACCAAGTATACACAGTTTAGGTTCTCATCCTTAATCACCTATATGTTTTTTCATCTATTGAGAAGATTTCCTTACACCATTGGAAATGACTAGAATGATGGCCAAACCACAATGGAAAGGATTAAACTAGTTTACAGAAGGCATGTTATTGATAAAGTGAATGAGAGTGCAGTATTGGTTGATACTGACTTTACCTACATTGAAGCAGTAGAACCTAGAACAGAGTTCATAGACCCTCTTGTCTATGAGATATCTAAGGTAGAGATAGAAGAGTATGTGAGAAGGTTACTTAAGTGTAAGTTGGACACTCACTCTAACAGGTTTGGAACCTTTGAGGAGAACTTCAACTCCGCTAAGACCTTACATGAAGAGTAGTCAAAGAAAAGAGTTGAGAGTACTTTAAAGAAAATTCTACAAGATACAGGGATGACTGAGCATGAATTCTTGGTAGCAAAGAAAACACCAGTAGCAATCAGAGATATTGGACAAAAACAAGTTTTAGTTATTCCACCTTTATCATCAATTGGAGCACAGCAAGAAGAAACACAAGTTAAGGTGCAAGTGGAAGAAATTGAGAAGGATCAAGAGGCAAAGATATCCACTAGATCCACTTCCTCCACACCTAGCAAAAGAGTAAAAGAGAGTGCTATTGGACCAGGTAAGAGATATGAAACATTAGTGTAATCAGTTCCAAGGAAAATTGTAGAAATCAAAGATGATGGAACTTCTATTAAGAAGAAAACTTGGAAACCTAAAGTTGAGAAGCTTAATGAGCAGATCATTAAAGATGGAGACTTTAAAAGAATGAATAAGTATTATGAACTTTATGATTATGCAGAGAGATTAAATCTGGAAAATGCAGTGGTAAAGCATATGATTTTGTCTGATAAGAAGTTTGATACAATTCAAGGTAAGATACCTAATGATTTGTACAGTAAACTTGTGAATAGGAAGAAGAGAGCATCAGAGAAAGACACAACTATTAGAGAAAAGTTTGCAAGAAACCTTTGTGTAGTAAAAGATGAAGCACACTTTAGCCAAATCATGAAAGCTTTAAGCACCCATTTGAGAACCAAGAAGAGAACCATTCAGATTATGGGAGGCATATATGAAGAAGTTAATTCAGAAATAGAGCAAGCAATAATCAAGGTTATGTCAGAGAATGCTGGAGAATCATTAGTTGTAGTAGAATCCAAAGATCAAGTAGAAAAAGAAGATCCAAAGATGAAGATGAAGGAAGCAAAAATTCAGAATGAAACTAACTTTCTTTCTAGCCCTAATGTGAAGGTATTTGATGTTGAGAAGAAAATTCATAAGTTATATGATGAAATCAGAGTTTTGCAAGATGAAAAAAGATAGGAAAATGAAAAGATTCACTCTTTTAAGAGAGTACACTTCTATGAAGTTAAGCATTATTGAAGAGCAATTGGAAGAATGTCTTTCAGCTAAGACATCTTTTCAAAAGTTTAACTTTGAGAACCTCCAAGCATGTGAAATAACATCTTATGGATTGAGCGCACTACTCAATGTGGGAGATTCTATTAAGAAATCATGGGAGAAGGAGTTAGAGGCTATAAAGATTGATTTTTTAGATTGTGTTGCAAGCCTACCGACTTTGCAATAATGAATTAAGGTATAATCTTTTTGAGAATACAGTTTTGTAACCCTCCTTACCTTTATTTTGTCATTGTTGTCAAAGGGGGAGAGATATATAGCAGAAAATTGATAAGAAATGATAAGGATTGATACTCTTAGGGGGAGTACTATATTAGAGATAAGTTTTTTTTGGAGTTATAAGGATAGTATATATTTTATACTATGGCCACAATTTTGAGATTTGGAAGTTGTAGACTTAGCCAATTTTCTCATATGTTGCCACCAATGACAATGGGGGAGATTGTTGGCAATTTGTCTGAGTTGGTTACATAGATGTTGTCATTATGGAAACATATGATCTACATGAAGATCGCACAGGTCAGAGAGCTAGTATGACAGAGTGCAATGCGAAATTGTCTAAGTATGAGATAGTGTTTTTACCAGTGAACCTGGAGATAGTTTTTGTTTGTGATGTTGATTGGAGTAAATTCAGTGCTTGCACACTTGAACATAGACTCTATGATGACTATTGAAGACCCATCTCACAGTGCAAGTCATTATGGCATGTATGAAAGAAGTTATGACAGTTTTACTAAAGACAGTGTCAAGCTGAGAGGACAGAATATGAAGACAGAATTGGTAAAGAGTTAAGGAATTATTTTGTTTATCAAAATAATGAATTAACAATATAAAGGGATGACATCCTAGATGTTAACCCTTGGATAAAGTTATTTTTAATATGATAGCTGACTGGAAAGTTATTAATCCTAATAACTTGTATAAATGTAATTGTAATTGTATGAATTGATATGGTGCGAGATATATGATGCATATGTAATAGAGATAGTGAAAGAGAAGTGAAGAGATATTGATGCAAGTAGTATAAGGTTATGTACCTTAACCTTCTTTTGTAATCAGTGTATATTGTACATTACTTGTTTGGGTAGTGGGGTCATCTGGTAATCACATTTTGTACTGCCAACTCCTAACAGGGTTGAGGCTTCTAACAAGGCCTATAGTCCCTTAATCAGGAATGAGACATTATATGCATGTAATAGACTCCTAATAGGGTCAACATCCTTAACAAGATACTTTTTATTAGTGGATCTTTGTGGGTACCATCCCCACAGGGGTTTTCCCTTGGCTAGGGTTTCCTCGAGAACAAATAATGTGTTATGAGTTCTTTAGTATTATTGTTATGCATGTTGTTTAGCTTCTTATGTTATGCATGTGTAAAGATAATCTGTTATATCCATAATTGGGAAAAAGTAAAAGTTTGTAGAATACTGGTTCACCCCCCCCTCTCAGCATTCCCTATTTCTAACATAGAATTCAATTAAGACTAGGCACAAACAAGACACCCTATGAGCTATGGTTTGGGAATGTACCTATAGTCAAATACTTCAGAATCTTTGGAAGTAAGTGCTACATCAAGAGAGATGAAGTAATTGGCAATTTTGATGCAAGAAGTGATGATGGTATTTTTCTTGGTTACTCTACTAAAAGAAAAGCTTATAGATGTTTTAATTTAAGATTGAAGAAGATCATTGAAAGTGCTCATGTTAAGATTGATGAGAATTTTATGATTCAAGAAAGATATCATGATTATGCACCTATGATTGAAGAAGAACCTAGATGTACCACTAGAGAAATAGTTGTTGATAAATGTTTGACAACATTAATGTATTATTCAATGACCTTGAAACTAGTGAAGAAGAATCATAGAATTTAGATGAGAGAGTCACACCTAATGTTCCTAAATTCACATCTAGATATCATTCAAAGGAAGACATCATTGGAGATCAGAATGGTAAAGTCATGACAAGATCAAAAGCAAAGAGTTCCACAACAAATGAAGAGGTATGTTTACTATCACAGATTGAACCCTTAAGTTTTGAAGATGCATGTAATGATTTAGATTGGTATGAAGCAATGAAAGAAGAATGACACATGGGCATTGGTCCCTAGGCCTAGTGATTATAAGAATGTGATTGGAACCAAGTAGATATTCAAAAATAAGATGAATGAAGATGGAACCGTGGTAAGAAACAAAGCAAGACTAGTATGTAAAGGACATGTGCAAAGAGAAGGAATTGGTTATTCTGATACATTTTCCCCTGTAAGAAGATTGGAAGCCATAAAGTTGTTTCTAGCCTATGCTACATTCAAAGACTTTAAGGTATGCTAGATGAATTTCAAGTTAGCATTCTTGAATGGAGAGCTGAAAGAAGAAGTTTACATAGAGCAGCCTAAAGGATTTACCTTATCAGACATACCTGATATGGTGTGTAGATTGAAGAAAGCTCTCTATGGACTTAAGCAAGCTCCTAGAGCTTGGTATGAAATACTTGATGGTTACTTGACTAAGATTGGATTCAAGAAAGGAGTAGCAGATTGCAACTTATTCATAAGAGAAACTATTGTAACAATAGTCTGATGGACTATTGTTAGTTTCTATATTTGTTGATGACATTATCTTTGGTGGTAATGACAAGCTTAGTGTAGAATTTTCTAAAGAGATGTAGACCGAATTTGAAATGAGCATGATTGGACCTATCAAGTATTTTTTGGGACTAAATGTGGAGTAGACAAACAAAGGCATTTTCATCAATCAATCTAAGTATGTGAAAGAGATATTGAAGAAGTTCAAGATAGATGATTGCAAGCCAGTAAGTACCCCTATGATAACAAGATGCAAGCTTTCAACAGAAGATGATTCAGTAGCAGTAGGCATGCCCTTGTATAAGTCTATGCTTGGTAAACTAATCTATCTTACTCAATCTAGACCTGACATTTCCAATGTAGTTGGTATTGTTGGAAGATTTGCAGAAGATCCTAAATAAAATCATCTTATGGAAATAAAGAGGATATTCAGATACTTGAGAGGAACTATAGACTATGGTTTATGGTATCCTAATTCAGAAAATGTAGAACTTCATGTGTATACAGATGCAGATTGGGCAGGATGTGTGGTTGATAGGAAGAGTACCTCAGGAGGAGAAATGTTTCTTGGAGATAAACTTTTTACTTGGACAAGTAAGAAGAAAATTTTTATTTCTCAATCCACAGCAGAAGCAGAGTATGTTGAAGCAGCATTAAATTGCTCTACAATTGTGTGGATCAAGTAGATGATAAAAGATTTTGGTATTCAGATTGATTATCCTATTATTATTCATTTTGATAACACTAGCACTATCAATATGTCAAAGAACCCTTTGATGCATGTAAAGACAAAACACATTGAGATAAAATATCACTTCCTAAGAGAGAAAGTAGCAGAGAAAGAAGTAAAGTTGGACTATGTAAGCACAAAAGATCAACTAGCAGACATATTCACAAAGCCTTTACCTAAGGATACTTTTGATTATCTCAGGGAGAAGCTGGGAGTAATTCCCTTCCCTAAATCTGATTAGAGTTTGCAGGAGTGCATCAGTCCTCAATGACTAATGAATGGTTGACTACTCTACTTCAGGAGTAGTACCGATGCTTAATTGTTTGACACCCTTTACCATTGATGTTAAAGGGGGAGTAAGTATATAATCATGAAAAACAAAATAGTAATTATTACAGTAGTTGATATTCAGATCATTCAGTAGTAGATGGAGGATTCATCCCTAGGGAAGTTTTGATGAGGAAATGGAGAATGTTATAAAAGAATTGCAGCAAGGGGGAGTAAGTATTTAGCAAGAAGAAATAAAATGGTAAGAGATGGAGGATTCATCCTTGGGGGAGTTTTGTTGAGGAAATGGAGAATATTATAAAATGATTGTACATTTGGATTGGTGGTGTTTTCATTCCATATGTTGCCATCAATGCCAAAGGGGGAGATTGTTGGAGATTTTCCAGCAAGCTAGTGCTGACTGTATGTTTGTTTTTGATGACAACATATGGTAAGAAGCATGCGTGGAAGCCTGATGGAGAGAGCCTTGAGTATATGTTTCCTAGATATGTGATCAGCATGATAGGGTGAACCCACAATAGTGGGTTACACTTTTTTGCTTGAACGAACATTGAACTCTACATTTTGAAAAGAACTTTGAGATTTAGATGCATATTGTTGTTAAACCGTTTGAAATTTGAAGATGAAGTAAATTAGAGTCTTTTCAGATTTTCTGTCTAGATTCTAATATTATTTTTTATTTTTATATTTGAATTGATTTGAATATTTTTTCTTTCTCCCATGAAAACTGGTATGTTGCTAAAAACGTCATTTTCAAATAGTTACATTATTTTCATAGAGCATAACTTTTTTTCTAAAATAGATATCAATGTGATTCTTTCAAATTTAGTTTTGTAACATCTGTATAGAGGGCATGCAATTGGTTTGATGATATTATCATAATTATTGTATATTTTATTAACGTTTGAAGTTGACTAAACTGTAATTTTGACATACCTTGACTACATAGATTATAACTTGTCGTGTATTTGTCCAATTTTATTTTCATTTTTTTGATAGAAAGAGAACTTCAATACCTAGGGCATTGATATTTTTTAGAATTTTTTTTTCTCTCATTTACTATTTTTCCATAAGCATCAAACATAGAGGTAGACATACGGTGAAATATCCATGTTTAATAAAACTAAAAATACAAAGTCATAATAAATTTGATAAATATTAACATTATAATCATTGGAAAGATTTTTCTCAGTAGTAACTTACTACATAGATAGGTTTTTCAAATGGATTCATTTGGTCTACCGAAAGATAAAGTCAAAGTGATTTTTTGTCAGTATTTTAATAGGTGAGAAGGGGACTCCATTGTAGGTATGAATTTATATCAATATTTTTTTAATCGAAGAGGCTTCGAGATAACCATTTGTAATTAATTCCTTCAAATGGAACCTCTCAAGGCTTAAATCATCATATTTTATTCAAAATGTGTTATTTCAGCAAAAATTGACATGTCTAAAAAAGTGCAACCCACTATTGTGAGGTCACCCGATATCATAGACATAGAGGTTGATTCTGAGTAAAGTCAATAATACAATAGTCTGTATAAGTGAGTGTTCCTGACAAGTCCCATGAAGAGTTTTGTATGTGATTTACAGTATGGTTGTAATGGAGCCTTGCTTGTTTATATGTATGTTGTAAACATATGTATGATACTATGTTCATGGATGCAGAGTCAGATATGTAGTACAGGTTGAGTTATGAAGTCTCTAGTTGACAGTCATAGTTTCTTGAGTTTATCTGGTAGAGTCAACATTATTTTTATTGTTTTAGTAGTTGCACCTATCGATTTGATATGCGTTCTTGGATTAGTGTTTAGAGAAGAGTTAAGAATGTTTGGTTAAGAGCACATGACATAATTCAACATGAGAAGAAAGTATTAGTTAATTTTTTGGAGCTGATAGTGTGAAGCGACACGTCTACTCATATTGAGTTGGGTGGTCCAATTTTGTGTTGCATGCATAGTATAGCCGACTGAGATGTTATTGGAGAGTTGTATTACTTCTCTAAAATGATTTTAAGATGGTTCTAATAGGCCGACTTGATTATATCATTTAGAGGAAAGATATTTATAGGCAATCATTTGTGATTGCTAAGCATGGCAAAGAGTTGAAAGATAGAGCAGAGCAGAAGGTGCAAAGTGTTGAGCCATTAGTAGAGAGTATATGCTATTCATTGGAACTGATCAAGACAAT
This sequence comes from Chamaecyparis obtusa, assembly GCA_027943335.1. Taxonomy (NCBI): domain Eukaryota; kingdom Viridiplantae; phylum Streptophyta; class Pinopsida; order Cupressales; family Cupressaceae; genus Chamaecyparis; species Chamaecyparis obtusa. The sequence continues at coordinate 1,586,612 of BSBK01004491.1, forward strand.
AGGTCTACGTGAAATTCACCAAGATCTAGATATGGTGTGTATCTATTAAATAAAAGGTTGTAGCCTTCACCCCTTTGAGTAGTGTGCTCCCAGACAGTGTTTCCTCACCCCTAACAGGGTTAATTGTAAAAGACTCCTAACAGGGTCTGACCCTTGACCAGGTTACTATACTTAATGCATTGTAAAGATCAACTCCTAATAGGGATCATAATACTCTAGTGCATTTTATAGTGGGTGCTAATTTCCACCGGGGTTTTTACCTATTTGGGTTTCCACGTAACCAAAATTGTGGTGTTTTGTTACGTGTTCTCATATTGTGTTTACGCTTAATGTTCTTCTATACTTAGTTGGATAAAGAATTGAATCTTGTAGATAACTGAGTCACCCCCCCCCCCTCCTCCCCTCTCAGTTATCTCTTGGGACTATTCCTAATACGTCTTTGTCAATTTCCTTGTCACTCTATTGTTTTAGGTTACACTATTTTGATGCAGTCCCTTTAGAGTCATAATAGCAAAAGAAAACCTATGGTAGAGTAATTATTGGATTTTATGGCACATAGGAATTTTATGTCTAGATATACAAGTAGATATGGAGTCCTCCATATTAACCTCTCTTGGTTTTTGTCAACTCAACATTGTTTTACCATGTCAACAAGAAATGTATTCTTACAAAAAGTGTTAGTTGAGAGCAGTCCAAATATGGCAAGAAGAATATGTTGCATTTTTAACATCATGGAGAGAAATGGAATGTTCCACGACATTTGGGTGGGAGGTTGACTTATTACTTTTAGATACACTATTTTTACAACCATGGTGGTTGATATTTTCACTTTCATAATGGATAATATTTTCCATCTATTATTATTGTTGAAAATAGAACATTATTCACTAATAAGTCTAGCTAATGATGTTCTTAGAGAACTACATATTTCACAAGTGGAACTAAAGACCTATAAGATTTTTCATCGATCCATTTTTCCATATAAAATTCATATATGAAGAAAAACACATGTCATCTCTCTAAGATACAAAGTTCACTAACTCAAGTATTCAAACTTTTGAATAAGCATAATACACTCAATTCTAATAATGTATAACATTTTTTTTTATATTGTACTTTTATGCTAGATTTTTATACCAAGTAAAAAAATCATAGATTATAGAACTATCTTAATTATCCAAACCTGTTGTTGAAGTGTACTATTCCGATGTGATCATATCTATATCTATCAACTTAGCACCACTTTGGTACTTAAACTCTTCTTGTGAAGTTTTTTTTACATATAATCATGCACCATCATAATCTAATGCTTCATGTCCAATCTCAATGAAATTATAAATATGTTCAACACCATTGATCATAAGCATCCTTTTTTACCAATAGAACATTCATAATTTCTAGAATTATTATGTGCAATTATCTAACCATATATTGCATTGACCAAATTATGGAAAGTGAGAAAAAAAATAACACAAGGATCTAACATCATAATGAATCCTTCCACTTCAACATAATTTTAATTTCCTCACATAAAAAAATAAGATTTTTTTAGATCTAAAAAATAAATTTGCAAATTTTGCCTAATTTCACCCAAAAAATACTAAAGCTAGCCAAGTAGTCTTACATAGAAATGATACTAAATTAAAGGAAACCTTATAGAATACAACTACAATGGATTTGATAATATCAAATAAATTTTTATTAGATTTGAAATTGATTTATTATATCAACAACATAATTTAGCTTCATACATCACAATTCACCCAATTGTGCTCAAAACTAGTAAAGTAATCTTCACTCTAGAAAGACACTAAAATGAATGAAAATTCTAAAGAACACCATCCAAGTGGTTTTATTATATAAGACAACATATGAAAAAATCTAAAAACTGATTCATAACATCAACAAATGATATATCTTATTGTACCAAAATATTCATAAAACCTACACAATTGTGACAAATCTAGACCGCATGATTTACTGCTAGCACCCCAAAGTGAAATAGTATTATTTCAAAAAAAAAATATGAGAATATATGTCTGATTAAGATCAAATAATAGTATCATATTTCTTTAGCACATATACAAGATTCAAAACACCCATTAATTAATACAATTATGCTTTGAAGAACACCTATACATTGGAAAAGAAGAAACTAACAATCTTACATTTTTTTTTCATTCCAAATGCAATATTTAGATGAGAATGCCTTGTTCATTCAAATGGTTTTGGTCTTCTAATCACCCAAATCTCATGGGTGATCATCTTCAAGCCTTCTCCTTCAATAAGTTTTCATTTGTTAAAGAAGTTATTTGCAAAACTGCAAATATCAGAGAAGAGATAATAACCAACAACAACCATATTTAAAACAACTTAATAAGAAATAATAATCAACATGCCTCCAATTTTTCTTTGAAGATATACTAGAAACTTCTTATTAATCAGCATGCCTCCAATTTTTCTTTAAAGATATACTAGAAACTTCTTATTAATCAGCATGCCTCCAATTTTTCTTTGAAGATATACTAGAAGCTTTACCTTAAATAGGATAGGAAAAACTAATCCTAAAACATTGAAGTTTTCTTAAACATTACACAAGATCTTGGTGGAAACTTATTTTTATAGTTAAAACAATGGTCTTAATTGATAAAGTGAATTGATTTTTCCTCCTTTAATTTTTATTAGCATAGTTGTTTAATCCCTTGAATAATTGCTTATACCTCTTTATGAGTTATTTTAGCCACAAGTTCTAAAAGTTTAAATTATACTATTAGGTTTCATTTATAAATTAAAGTGTTTCTTATGGATTATTTTCATTAGGGTCCACTTTTAAATTTTTGGGGTTTCTCATCACTTTTTATTTGTATGTTTTTTGAGAAAATGGATGATTTGTTATGAGTTTGCTTCTAAATTATCATATCTCTAATCAAAATTAATTAATTTATTATATCATGATTGTAATATATTGTATTTGTATATGTGAACATGTATATCATATTAACATCATGATATCTCTCTAAAATCTCTCTTAAATGATTCTCTCTCTTGAATCCCCTTTTAAAATATGTGATATCTTCATTGCGAAAAACATATACTCAACATTTAAAGAAATAAGCCCCTTTTCTTGCACATCTTTCACATCTTTCTCTAATGACATAGATAATTTTAAAGAAATAAACTTACTAAATGACTATACTCAACATTTAAAGAAATATATATATGTACAAAAACATGCACATCTTTCTCTAATTACAAAGATAATTTTACAATTACTTTGTCACATGAATCTTTCATAAATATGGATTATATATTTTATATTTAAATTATTAAAAATAAAAAATAAAAATATAACTAAAAAATCCTTTGTATACTATTAAAGGAGGATATTTAGTTGTGGACTAATTATTGTAAGTGAATACTCATGTTCTATACATGAAAGATATGGAGTTTGGTTGTGTAGTATGAAGAATTACTACTATTCCATGAACGAGTTTACTACCAAGCCATGCTAGTTGAGTTGATGCACTTTCTTAGATTTATGAACAGATAACATAAATGAATCTATTTTGTGGTTAAGTATAGATAATTATTTAATAAGTCAAGCCTTATGACAATTTCACTAGGTTTCTTCAATTCCTAACTTCTCATACATTACATTGGACTTCATATTAATAAATTATGTAATCATGATATAAAGTTGATGTCTTTGAATAAGTATAATAGTAGCATTAGTTTTAAAGATAATATACATATGTGACCATAAAAAAATTATTCTATATATCTTATTGCAATTATCAAAGGAACATGTTATTATATTTTAAAAATATTTTTAAGAACTCTTTATATACTAAAAAAATATTTTGTAATAGATTCTTCTTTTAAAAAAGTATATATTTTTGAAAAAAAGGTATAAATATGATTCTATTAGATTTAGCTTATTAAATACTTATCATATCTCATCTTATATAGAAGATGACACATTAGTTGAGTGCTCTCAAAATCATACATGTAGGAATTTTGAACCACTCAATTTTTTATATTATCTAATTTGGCAAGACCCCTACTAATAATTAAGGTATTAGGTCATATGATGCCATATTGACATTTTTTTTTGTTGAGCTGAAATGAGCCCCTAAAAAATAGGAATAGTTGTGCATTAAGTTATAATAGTTGAGTATTAATTCATATTTTACTTGTACATTGATGTGACATCACATAATTTGTTATATGTTAAAATTTTTGTTTTAAATTTTTTATTGTTGTTTAATTTATAGTTGAAAATAATGACTCTAAATTATTATAATAGTGTTTTCCTCATGGCACCAACATTAACAAGTGCCACGTAACGGCTAAGTACTTGCCTTTAGTTAATTTTAGTTTTAAGTTAGATAATTAGTTGTAGTTTTAATTGTATTGTATATATATAATTAAATTTTTTAAATTTATGTTTAATTATAATTAAATTTATAGTTCAATTACATTTTTAAAGTTAGAAATATGTTTAAAATTACATTTTTCAATATTTTCATTTAACATTAATTTTTTAAAGTTAAAGTTGTTGTGTGAGATAAAAAAGATTTATTTTTCTACCAAGTTTAAAGTATCATTTTATTTTGAATTTGCATAAAATGCAAATACTATTATTATTATTCCTATTTTTAAAAAATTATAATTATGAATATTATTAGTACTTGCCGATAGGCTAGGCAAGTACTATTGCATCCGTTTTTGGATTTCTTCCATTAACTAGTGATTAAAAAATCACATTTCTATCAATTAAAATTATTATTTTTATCAAATTTGTTACAAAATTAATTATTTGTATAGTATACATGCACATTTTTTATGTTTATAATTCAACAAAATTAATTTCGAGCTCTTCTATTGGCTTAAAAAATTTACCTCTTATACACGGATTTTGTGGAAGCACTACCTCTATTACAATTTTCGAGGCAATATTATAGGGGCAAATACTTTACCATGCCCTTAAAATAATTCATATCTATTTTTAAAAATATGTTATAATATAAATGCATGGTTTTGGATATATATTATTTATTAACTAATGTATATTAAATTGAATAATAAAATTTGTTATATGTATTATAATTAGATGTTATATATTTAGATTATATATCATAAATTATAATTATAATCTAAATATTAATAAACTTAACTTTTTCATTATATATTTTATATTAATTAACTTATGAATTAGTGATAATAATATCTATTATTTAGACTAAATAATTATAAGTTATATTTTAAAATACTAAATAATATGATTTGACATAAGTTATATGAACTATATAAAATATTATTAAAATTGTTCCTTGTTAATTAAATGATGTAATTTATTTTGATTTTAACAATTATTTTTTTAAAATAAGAAATTATATTATATTATATTAATAATGTATGTGAAGTATTTAAATTTTGATTTATAGTTATATTTTTTAAATATCTTATAATATATTATATTGATTATTTATGTATAAATTATTTTATTTCAAAAATTAATAATTATATTTAAGAAAAATAATTTTATTGATATTTTTAATTATATATATTTTAAATATATTTTTAAAATCTTAGTCATGATTGAGGATGTGCCAACCCCTGTGACTTTACACTAGGAAAAACATGTTGATATCAATAATCGGATTGGTGATGTTACCATGGGTGAGGTCCCTGCAACTAAGATTAGCAAATCAGAGAACCATAGATGTCCTGACCCTAATCTTATTGCAAGGCCCCCCCTGATGATAACACCACCAGCCCCCCTATAACTGTGCTTAATGAGTTAGATGATAATTTTTTTATAGAATTTATTTATGCCAAAATGGACCTTGCTAGGACTCTAATTTAGGATCCTTTGGGATCCTATATTAATGGTGACTCTGGTAGGAATAACATTCAATTTAGTGGTATTCAGTTTGATAAAATTGAGGATGATGATGATCTACCATTGGGGTGTAGTACCTCTAAAAAGAAAGGTAGACCTATTGGCTCTAAGAACAAAAAGAAGAATAGGGATCTTAATGCTCCTCCTACTAGCTCTATTAACCCTTCTTCATCATGAAGTGCATCTCTTGGAACATTAGAGGCCTTCAGTCTCCTGATAGGAAGTTTATTATTAAAAAGTTTTTGATGTGCCATAAGAATACCAATTTTCTTATGCTGCAAGAGCTTAAAGCTATTGATTTTTTACTTAATTTTGCTCTTGATTGTATATGGAAAGATGCTATTACAATTTACACTAACCACTCAAAAGGTAAGGGTGGAGCTGCTTTGCTCATCAACCCCTGTTGGGCAAGATATATCCAAAATACTAGTATCTCTCCTTATAACCATGTAGCCTGGGCTATAATTGATTTTAAAGGAACCGCATTTGGTGTTTTCTCTTTATATGCCCCTAATGACTCTAAGGAAATAATTTCTCTTTGGGATTGGTATGTGATCTCCCTAATATCCCCCGGATTATGGCTGGGGACTTCAACATGGTTGAAAACTAGGATGACAAAATTGGGGGTATACCTTTTGAGTGGAAACACCTAGAGAAACCTCATTGGGATCGCCTTAAACAACATATGAATCTTTTTTATCCCCTTGAAGGCCTTAAATCTGAGACTTCTGGTCGCTGGTTTACGTGGTGTAATTTCCAGCAAGGGCCTAACTAGATTTACTCTAGACTTGACCGATTTTATGTTAACTCTAATCATTTCTCCTTCTCCCCCAATCATCAAAACTCTCCCGTATCTGCCACCCCCTCTACCCTCTCTAATCACCTACCCATCATATCTAATATTAACCTTAGGAACTCTGTTGAGTTTTGTAATCCCTGTAATAAAAAGTTTATCTCAGTCCCTCCCTGCTGAAGGATCAGGATGCTCTTACTGCCATCAGAATGGTCAGGTCTTTCAACTTGTTTACTCAATTCCCCTCCCATACTGCTCACTGGAATATGAATGTTACCTCTTGGAAAAATTTCTTCAAACCTTAGGCCAGAAGAAGGCTAAAGATTATAGATCTCAGGAGAACCTCCTTAATGATTGGCTTCACATTGATGAATGGGAAATCCAATTGAATCCCACCTCCCCGAATCTTATTGAACGTGTTTCTCAAGCCAGGGATTCCCTGAGGAAGCATCAAGAAGTCAAAGTTAGGGGTGCCTTCATTAGAGCTCGTAACCATTGGCTTCAATATGGTGATAAAGGATCTAAACTCTTCTTCAACCTATTGAAACAAAAATAGAGTAGAGAAAGGATTGACAAGATTGTTGTTGAAGATAATGAACTTCTCAACATTAATGATATTACTGATGCTTTTGAAAGGTTTTATAAAATGTTGTTTACTTTGGAGGATAATGATGCCTCTAAAGCTATTAGGGAAAAATATAAAGGAATAATTCCTAATAGGATCTCTGATGCAAATGCCCTCTTGCTCAAATCCAGGGTCTCCCTCCAAGAAATTACTGAGGCCATTATTGCGCTTAAAGATAATAAAGCCCCTAGCCCTGATGGCCTTCCTGCTGAATTCTATAAGGCTAATATTGATTGGATTGCTAAAGATCTTTATGACCTATACTCTGAAACCTTTGACTCGGGTACCCTTGGGAATTCCATCAATATGGGCATTATTAAACTTGTCCCAAAAGATGGGGATACAACTCTCATTAAAAATTGGTGCCCTATCACGCTCCTCAATGTCTCCTATAAGATTCTTGCTAAATTCCTTGGTTCCCATCTTGTGAATATCTTCCCCAAGTTTATTTGCTCCACCCAAACTGGCTTCATCAAGGGGAGATATATCCTGGAAAACCTCATTACCAGCTGGCTAACTATGGAATGGGCCAAATCCTCCAACTGGAATGCTGCCATGTTTCTCCTTGATTTTGAAAAAGCTTACAACAGAGTTGAATGGGATTTCATCCTCACCATGCTCAAGGTGTTTGGCTTCCCTGATGAATTTTGTAGATATGTCAAAGTCCTCCTTAAAGATTCCTTTGCCCTAATTGAAGTCAATGGGAATCTCTCTCAACCTATCCCCCTTTCCTGCTCCATTAGGCAAGGATGCCCTCTTGCCCCTGCCCTCTTTGTGATTGCCTTTGATGCCTTATTTTACCTTCTTAGAGATGATACTCTATCTCCTAAAGTTCAGGGCATTACTCTTCCTGATGATTTTGAGCTTCTTAATATCTAGTTTGCTAATGACATGTTGCTCTTTCTTGAGCTCTCTAATCATAATATTCATTGCCTTACTCAAAAGATTGATATTTTTGGGAAAGCTTCAGGTGCCCGCATCTCCAACTCCAAATCCATCCTTCTTGGGTGGGATGAGGAACCCTCGGACTGGCTTCATCAGTCTGGTTTCTCCTGGGGTGGTCCTCACAAAATTGTTAGATACTTGGGCATTCCCTTCTCCATCTCCCCCTCGCTTAAGGATATGTGGCTTTGGATTAAGGAAAGGATTAGTAAAAAACTTAATAAATGGGATAATAGAGTGCTATCCCTGGCCAGGAGGATCCAAGTCTGTCAAAAGATCCTCTCTTCTTACAACATATATTACTCCTCTGCCTGGATGTTTAGTAATTATCAGGTGTTCGAAATGAAAAAGGCTATCAGAAGGTTCCTGTGGTCTGATGGGAAAGGAAAAAGAAAGGCCCATGTTGTTAAATGGAGCTGGTGCCATTTTGACAAGAAGTTTGGAGGGTTGGGCTTGAAGGATCTCAGGCAGCAAGGGATTTCCCTTGCTACTAAATGGATATTCTAGGCCCTTGGTGGTTAGGAACCTTGGAAGGTGTTCATAAGGAATAATATTCAATCTAGTGTCCCCAAACATGCCAAAACTTGGAAAAATCTCCCCTTTAGTGATCTTGTTGGTGGTTCCTTTCCTATCTCTGTCCAGGGTACATGGATCTTCAAATCTATTTGAAGGTCTTGGGAACATGTGCGTGGGTACATCTATAACTCTAGGTTTGATAACATCAACTCTTTGCATGGTGAACGTTCAATTTGGTGGAACCTCCACCACAATGGTAAGCCTCTTTCCTTAACCCAAGGCTGTTCTACTAGATACTGGCATAGTAAAGGGATTAAATGTTTTGTGGACATATTGGATAATGACAACCTTATAAGCTGGCAAACTATTAGTAGTAACTTTGATCTCCCTGACTCTCACAAAAGAACTTTCAACATGGTTAAGAATGCGTGTGCCCCTCTTAATCTTCCCTGCAGTATTGATGTGGATTCCTGCAGGTACCTCACCTTCCGATGGGGTGATGGTTCCCTCCTCCCTAAAGTTAAAGATAAAGAGATTTATAAGGTTCTTAATGGTGACTCCTCGATTCTGGACCACCTCAATTCCATCTGGTATGTTAATATTAACCCCCTTGATTGACAAAAAATTTTAGAAAATTTTTGGAAGTCCCCCATTCCCCCAAGATTAAATGCTTCAAATGGAAGATTATGCTAGATAGATTGCCTATTAGAACTCAACACGGTGGCTCTGATACTTGTCTTGTTTGTAAATGCCTAAGAGTATGAGGCACATTTTCTTTGATTGCTCTTTTGCCAGGGAAGTGTGGATGCTATTTGGAATTTCCATTACTAAACATGCTTATACTTTTGATATCATTACTAGATCTATTCTTGGTCTCAAAAAAGATGCTAACCTTTTCTGGCATATCCTTTCTTCTTACATCCTTTGGTTTATTTAGAAATTTAGAAATGAGGAAAAATTTCAAGGTAATGGCAGAGTTCTTACTGGGTTTCTTAGAAAACTCATACGTTTTAAAATTATTTCGTAGGTTTGCAGTGTGATGCGACTTGAGAAGGAGAAGCTACAAAGATTTCTCCACGATGGCCATGCCACCATGTTTATCTACGAAATGAAAAATGGCTTTGAATGGGCCAGCATTGTGGACAATCAGGCTGCCTTTGATGATGCTCTTAAAAAGATACTTAAGGAAATCAGGGATACTAGAGGGCCCTATTTTGATAAATTTGAATTATTTGCTCATATCTTGGAAAGGAAGAAAGTTGTTTGGATGGAGGGTGCTCAAGGATGGACCTCCTGGATTGAAGACTATAGTGATGTTCTGCTCTGACTCCTATTGGTTCCTTTTTGGTGTTTATACTCTCGATAACTGTTATCTATTATAATGATCCTTCCTACTTTATAATAGTTATTTTGTTGTGAACTTGGTGGGTTAAGGCTTTGCTTCCCCACTCCTCCTTTTGTACTTCTCCTTTTTTATCAATCAATATATAATTCAAAAAAATAAAAATTGATAATATATAAAATTAAAAAATTAAAAAATAATATAAAAGATATTACTTGAAATCTTTTTAAAAATTAAAGATAATTTATGTACTTCATTAACATAGATATATTGACTTACATTTATAAGGATTAATTTATTTATTTTTTTATTAATTTGATTTAAACTATGATAATTAAATATCTTAAAATTGTAAAACAAAAGAGTAAAATATTTATAATAATATATATTTATAATTCTAAATTAATATAAAACTTCACGTATTATATCAAATAGCTATAATATTAATTACATTGTGATTAATACCAATTATACTTGTACTTAGTAACTACAAAAATGGATATTGGTTTATCTTTAACTTTTCATTATTAACTTAATATCAAACTCCTAACCAATTAATCAATCTAATTATATTTGTATGAAATAGCCATAATACAATTTGGAAGAATTTTATTATTATTATTATTATTAAGGCAAGTACTTAGCCACTACGTAGCTCTTGTTACATATATTTTTTTATATAAAAATAAGAAACTATCATCAAATCCGATAAACTAGATGAGCTAAAATAAATTGATATTTTCTATAGAAATAAGTGGCGAAAATAATGCATTATGGGTACAAATCTGAAAATCTCGTGTATAAACTCATTTAACTAATCAAATAATAGAAAAATAATTTTTATACATGAAAAAGTTAAAAATATTGCATCTAACTTTAGAAAACATCAAATTTATTACAAAATACAAAATCTAAAAAATTCTAATTGGTCTAAATAGTTTTATTTAATCACTAGTTAACACTAAAAACTCAAAAACTGATGCAATAGTACTTGCTTAGCCTATTAGCAAGTACTAATAATGATATCTATTAGATAGTCATTGTATTCAAATTTTGAATAGATTTTATTATATTTTTATTGTACATATTATTCAAGCATTAATTCAAGGTTCAAATGTTAACTTTACTAATATTTGGTGGTTTGTTGGAAGATAATTATAAAAGTTAGTTATGTCTTCAATACTTTATTTTCAAATAATTTTTTTTTATTTTTTATTTAAAAATTTTAAAAATATTATTTGTTTATATTTTTCTTTAGAACATAAATAAAAATTTTATATAAATTTTATTATATTTTTCAATGCATTAAATTTTTTAATATATTTTCAACTATATCAATAATGCACATCTTATTCAAACATTGATTTAAAGCTCAAATGCCAACTTTATTAATATTTGGTTGTTGATTGGATAACATTGATAATTATAAAAGTTAATTATGTCTTTCATAAAATCTATTGTATTGTTGACTTTCAAATTATTATTTTTTTAAAAAAATTATATTAAATATATTACTTAATTATCAATATTGTTCTAATAAATGTCATGTATACGCCAGTCTTGATGGTGAGCGTTGGAGCAATTGGAGGTCAGGAATGGCGACCAAATGGAAGAAGGCAACAACTGCAACCACAAGACCAAAAATTCCAGCAGTACTGCCATGATAGGGGAATAATTGATCACAACTAGCTTGCACATGGCAGAGGGTGTCAGTTACAGCCATAGAGTCAGAAGTTTGATCAGTTCTGTCAAGAAAAGGGGTTTCAGCATTCACAAAAATCCCCACTAGTGCAAGATGATCTCGCTCGTATCTTCTCTTCCACACCTTTTGTACAACCTATAGGTTCTAAGCATTATGACATTCAATTTCAAAAGAGCCCTTTTGTGGAAAGAAATCTGAGTAGAGACTATTTGGATCACAAAGACTCAAAATCTATTTTTTGTGGTAAAGCAGTGGTCCAACCAGCTAAACCCTTCTTCTTAAATCCACAATTTCATGATCTCCATTCCACGACAAAAATTTTAGTGAATCTTCCAAACAAGAAGCTCCGTGAAGCAAAAACCCTAACGTTTAATGACATCACAAATGCATATTTTATGAGGCCTTGGCATGGCTCATCTACATTTGAAAAAGGAGAATCTTCCAAACAAATCCCTGATCATTTCATGCATGGTTTGCATTTTCAAAAAAAAATTGGGCGGGATATCATAAATTTAAAAAAACCTTCTCATGCGCCTGAATGGAGAAACAGAGGTCTGAATCATTTCATCAGGAGAAAGAAATCTGGTTGAATCATTAAGCCACATCGCAAGGGTCAAGAAAAGCAGCCCATCTTTGACATTTATGAGGGTACCACGCCTGGGTCTCCAGTTCACATTTATGATCATCCACCAAATATACACACGATGGTTGCGGGTTCTGAGCAGGAGGTTCCTATTACCCATGCAAAATGTTTTACTACTGGATCACAACCAATAGGAGAACCTACTGGTCCAATTCTTGAAGCAAATATTCCAGATTCATCTAGGGCCCCCTTCATTCCAAAAAAATCCACTCAAATATGGCAAAGGAAAAACTCCTAGCATGCAGGTTCTTTGGAGTCTCTTGAGTGTGGGCCAAATCAATTGAAGGTCACTTTACTAGGACATCTGTTGCAGCATTCTATTGGCCTCCTTCGTCAATCTTCTCTCATAGGTAAGTTTGCTTGTTCTTCCTTGTCATTTTCTATCATCAAGGAATGTGCATTTTCTTCTTGGTCAGGTTTAAAGGATATTTTCTTCATTGATCTGGACTCCAAATACTTCATTGTCATTTTTGAATCTAAAGAGGCTAGGAATTTCGTACATAAGCAGAAAGGTTGGTTCTGTTATGGATCATGTCTTTTCACCATGATTTGGATCCCAAATTTTAATCCCTAGGATTCAATGGTTCAATTTTTTCCTCACTAAATTTCCTTTCCCCTTCTACCACTTGAATACAGAGACCCTGAGATCATCAAAATCTTAGCCAACAAACTGGTTATCTTCCTCAAGCATGATCTCATCCCTTTTGATAGCCCACATTTGGAGGTCAGAGTATGTCTACTTATTGATACACGTAAATCTTTTCCTAGCGTAATATCTCTCAATTCATAGTGGGGCAATTGGTCACAGTCTATTAGGATTCAGGATGAAGTTACAGTTAATAAATTCCAACACAGACTTGGTCACTTCAATACCCAATGCCAAGAAAATTGGCACGACTCTACTGTAGTTTGTTCGGATCATAGTTCAGATCTGACGTTATGCACACAAAAATCTACTACGCATGGTCATGCTTCTCAGATAACTCATGTACATCTTGATAACCATGAAGCTCTTCAAGTGGTATATGCCAATAAGATATCAGATTCAAAGTTTGCGCATATTTTGAATTTGATTATGCCAATCTTTCAACACTTATCAGTCGAATCAAAGTTATGCTTGCCATCACCATCTACTCCTACTTTATTCTCGATATCATTGTCCATTCCTCGGGTCAGTGGAAAGTTGTTGAACAAGACTTTTAGCTTTCCTCTCTCTTCCTAGCCATTTGGCTTTTAATATTCCATCTACAGATTGGAAGATCCACCAAATAGGAGACCAAATTGTTTTAGAGATAGCCTCTAACATCATTTTTGGAATTGCAAGGGAAGAAAGTATTATACTTAATGACCAGAAAATTTTGGTGCTGGATAATTTGTTCAGAGACTTTTAGTATTGGAATAGTCAGGCTACTGCACTTAACCCACATACTAACATGATCACAGAACAAGGAGAAGGTTCCTCTGATGTTATTCAAGAAGAAATTGCACATCTTAATTCTAGTCACTGGAGACACCATGACAATCTAGAATTGTCTAATATTTTCTCTAATGAGGACTCTTTGGGAGTTGAGAAATGTATCTATTAGCAAGTTCAGGAATCGACTGAGACCCTACTCACTCAAACATCAGAAATTCAATCTGAGGAGGGTGTTTCTTTAAACTCACAGTTATCCATGGATACCGAGCCCACTAATTTTGGGGGGCTCTTTGATCATCATCAAACTTTGTCAATTGTGTAAACCCCATTCCAAATTATTCATGTTCCCAAGACACCAAAATCTAGAGGTAGACCAAAGGGATCTAAGACTAGGATTGAAATAGCAGCTAGTATACAAACTACCTTGGATGAAAGATTTGTTGTTACCAAAAGATTGACAAGGAGAACAAAAGGTTCTCCTTGTCCAAAATGAAGATAAACTCATGGAATGTCAGAGGCATTAATGCCTCTGACAAAAGACAGAGGATCAAACAAACAGTTGATTCTATGATGGCAGATATTGTCATGATTCAGGAGACAAAACTTTCCCAAGACACATTTGAAAAGACCATTTCCAAATGGAAAAAATGGACCTCATTGCACTCTCTGGGAATAGGAGCCTTAGGTGGACTTGTAGTCTTATGAAACCCCCAATCCATTCAAGGATAGCTCATTTAACAGGAAAATAATTGGCAGATGTTGAAGATGTCTGATTTTGATACCTCTTTCATTTTGGTTAATGTTTATGGCCCTAATTCAACACAGGACAAAGCTAGAGTTTGGGACAACATTACTCAGCTGATTCAGACACAATATTCTCAGAATGTCATACTTGGGGGAGACTTTAATGCAGTTTTGTGTTAGTCTGAGAAAATAGGGGGTATTGCTCCTCCCCTCAAAACTATTCAAGATTTCTCTCATTTTGTGGATAATAATAATCTTATGGATATTCATCCTACAAATGGGTCCTTTACCTGGACAAATAAGAGATCTAGTTTTGCACATATTGCTATTCGGCTGGATAGATTCTTTTTATCACAAGATTGGAAACTTCAAAATTTGGTCATGAATTTAGATATTCTTTCCTTGCCTAGATCTGATCATTTCCCAATATCAATTAGTATCTCGCAATCTGATAAAGGTGATAAAATTCAATATCATTCATCTTTCAAGTTCGAAAGGATGTAGCTTCGCCATCCTTAATTTTTGCATCTCATAAAGCAGTGGTGGACAAGTGCACCTTATGTTAATGGATCTAAGATGCACCAATTTTCTATCAAGCTGAAATACACCAAAAACCTCATTAGAAAATGAAATCAGGAGGTTTTTAAGAATGTCTTTTCACAAAAAGAAGAGGTCAAACTGCAATTAGAGGAAGTTTATAACAGTATTATACAAAATGGTATGAATGAAGATACTTATGTAAGGCAGAAAAATCTTTAGCAAGAATGGGAAGAGCTGTGTAGTAGAGAAGAAATATACTAGAGACAAAAATCAAGGGATCTTTGGCTTCAAGAATGTGATAGAAATAAAAAATACTTTCATGCATCGACTAAACAAAGGAGAGCTACTAAAACTATCTTTGAAATCAAGGATGCTACTTTAGGGAATCTCATTACAAATGCACATCTGATTCGTGAAGAAGGGGTAAATTTTTTTAAGAATCTTCTTGCTCCTGCCACATGTCCTTCACCCTTAGATTCTCAAGTGAATGAGATCCTAGAGTCCATTCCAAATATGGTGTCACCCCAAGAAAATGCCATGCTGATGGCCCCCTTCTCTATCCAAGAAATTTGAAAAGTGGTCTTCTCTTTTCCTCTAGATAAAGCTTCGGGCCCGAATGGCTTTACTGCTCTCTTTTTTCAAAGTTGCTGGAATACTATTGGTTGGGACCTATTAGCTGTAGTTGAGGAGTCAAGAAAGAATAAGAGTATGCTCAAATACTTCAATACTATGAATATCTCAATAATACCAAAAATCAAGGATCCTAAAACATTTGCTGACTTCAGACCAATATCCTTATGTAATCTGACATATAAAATAATAACTAAGGCCATTTATTTAAGGTTACATCTTATTCCATCCATTATTTCACCCAAGCAAGGAGGTTTTATCCCGGGTCGAGAAACCATGGAAGGAGCTTTAGTGGCTCATGAGGTCCTCCATTTAATCAACAATAATCAAACTTCAAATTTTGTGATCAAATTAGATATGATGAAAGCTTATGACAGAGTTTGCTAGAAATTTTTGTTTCAAGTTTAAAATAAAATGGGATTTTCAAGAGGTTGGTGTAAATGGATCAAGACATGTATCTCAGGGGCTTGGTTTTCAGTCTTTATAAATGGAAAACCATTGGGTTTCTTTTCCTCAATGCAAGGAGTTAGACAGGGGGATCCATTGTCTCCGGTACTATTCATCATCATGGCTGAAGCATTCAGCAGAACTATCAAATGATAGCATGGTCTAGGTAAGTGGCAGGGTGCACACATATCTGGCACAAACATAGTTGTCACTCACTCCCTATTTGCTGACGATACTCTATTATTTGGTTTATCACAAGTCCAAGAGGCTTGACAAATTAAACATTCCTTACAACTTTATTCAGAAGTGTTAGGGCAGGCTATAAATGTGCAAAAGTCAAAGATATATCTTTTTAACACTAACAAAGTTATATCTGATAAAATAGTTCAGATTCTGGGTTTTTCAGTAGATTTTTTTCCATCCATATATTGGGGGATCCCATTCTTCATGGGTTCAAATAAATCAAGCTATTGGTCTTCAGTTCTTTAACGTATTTCGAGCAGAATTGTGGCTTGGAAAGCCAAATGGTTATCTCTAGCAGGAAGAATTCTTCTCATCAAATCGGTATTATCAACAATTCCAAATTATTACCTCGCTATCCTAAATGCCCCTCCCACAATCCTACTTCAAATCCAAGAGATGATTAGAGGTTTACTTTGGACAGGAAATATGAATGAGGTGAGGAAAATTCCTCTTATTTTCCTTCAAGACATGGCACATATTCCTGCACTTGGAGGTGCAGGTGTTCAGGACTTATCAAAAAGAAATGAAGCTTTTGGTGGCAAATTAATTTGGCAAATGTATAGTAAACCTCAATCCAAATGGTGCTAGATCATGCAATAGAAATATTTGGACAACAATGACCCTACAAGAGTTTTTTCTATATCAAATCCTCCAAAGGGCTCTGTAATATGGGATTTTATGATGTCATCAAGAAATATTGTTCTTAAATATGTTACTTGGGAAGTTAATAATGGAATTATGATTAATTTCTGGAGAGACTCATGGAATGGTCAGCCTCCATTATCCAGAAGCCCAATTTCTAAGGATATCATAGCTGTGTCAGAAACCCATTGGGGCACACAACTTAATCAATATGTATCTGCAGTCTGCATATTCTCAGGGAAAATTATTTGGAAAGATCCGGATGTGCTACCATTGTCACAACAGGACAAAATTTAGTTTCAAAGCATATTGACATCTCAACAAGTTTTTCTTTCGGGCTTTGAAGACAAACTAATTTGGGCCCCAACTAAAGATGGTAACTATTCAATTAAGGAGGGCTATAAACTACTACAGCAAATTGGGTCAGATAAAGTCCCATCCAGAGCATTCTCATTTTGTTGGAATCATGTTGTGTTACCAAAGGCGGGTTGCTTTGCATGGCTTGCAATTAAACATAGGATCTTGACGAGTGATAGGTTGAGTAGATTGCATATTGCCCCACCATTCAATTGTTTATTTTGCAATGCATGTGAAGAATCAGTGAATCATCTTCTTGTAACATGCCCGTTTGCTCAACAATGTTGGACCTTCATCTTGAAAAAGTTAAATTATAGTACACCACTTCAGGACAATATTTGGGACCTTTTTCAGGCATGGCCGATTCTTTACCCAAACTCACTGTTTGCAAACCTTTGGAAATGTGCCCTATCAATAATCATTTGGGCCATTTGGTGGGAAAGAAACAAATGAATTTTCAGGAAAGAGAGTTCTCATATCGACAAAGTATTAGAAGGTATTGAAAGATCTATATCAGAAGTGACTAATGCGAGTTTAAGTAGATGCAAATTTAATCCTATTGTCACTTCATGGGACTCTAAGGTGATATCAGAATGGAAAAGGCTAATCATTCCAATTGGATGAGGGAGTAGTAAGTCTACATCTGCATTAGTAGCTCGATCAGATGTGCATTGGCAGCCACCTTTAGAGGGCTTTATGAAGCTCAATTTTGATGGAACTTCTAGAGGAAATCCATGAGTCTTAGGTTTGGGGGCATGTATTCACGATACCCAAGGCAATGTAGTCTCTCTCACCACATCCACTTTGCCTGCTAGCACTAACAACATGGCTAAAGCTTAGGCTCTACTTGCAGGTCTAATCCTAGCTAAATAGGGTAACTACCGGTGTCTGCATATCGAAGGTGATTGTTCAGTCATCACTAATGCTTGTATTCATAGACAATCACATTCCTAGAAATTAAAGTATATTTTAAATCAAATTTGGAGGCTATTAGACGAGAGCCATGATGTGTGTATTTCGTACACATTTAGGGAAGGTAATCAAGTTGCATACTTTCTCTCTAATTTGGGGTGTGATGGGCTAGAGATTTCTTCACTAAATCCAAGGTGCATGATTGAAAATCATGGAGAACTTAAAAGATTGATTGCTATAGATATGAAGGCCTGTCAACACTTAAGTTAATAAATAGATCGTGATGTGGAAATGACTGCACCTGCCATGCCCATTAAAAGAAATAGACTTGATCTTTTTCGCCAACGTCATTCCCTTGTGTGAAAAATACCGTCATTGATGTGTGGGCTAGGAAGTACATACTGTAGGCATAAGAGAGGACATTTGCCACATACAAATCACATGGCTCCTCAGGTGCTAAATCGTCCACCTTATGCCATTTCATTATGGGCATTTACGGGTTGGGATATCCCATATCTGCACATTAATGACAATTTTAACAAGTACATTATTAGGTTATATAACAGGATACCAGTTGCATTTTAAAAGCATATTGTGAAAATGTCGAAGCCTTTGGACATCTCTGTCTTGTGTGAATCTTGCCACAAACAACATCGGTTGATTCAGCCAAATAATTACCGCATTTGGATCCCACCATGCCCTGAGGAAATTGTGTTGCATGTACATGTTGATGATGCGGCCTTAGATGTGCTTTTTGTCATCCACTCTCCATCCATTCGTTGGGCTATCAAGCAGGTAATAGGAGAGGAATTCTTGGCTTGTTCCGCAATGCACTTTCTTTACCCTTCAAATATGGTTTCTATTTTCCTATCCAATGCTATGGATATACTACAGTCACCTCAGCTCTTGCAGTCTTTGGCCTCCAAGGTAATTCGACCACATTTCATTGCTGATAATAGACTTAATGTTGCTATGCAAAATTATGATCTGCAAAAAGGATTGGCTTTGGTAGGCGGTTTGTTTCTGCATTCACAGTTGTTACAAAAACATGAAGTAATGGTCACATATGAAGCCCTTAAAAGAGTTGTGGAAAAACATAGTCCTTCCCACATGAAAGTTGTGCTACAGGTCACGGCTCGGGCTCTCGGCTTTCAGTTGGAGGACTGTGTGAGAAAAATAGGGTATGCACTACTGGACTTGTTAAGATTCTCAAATACACCTCCCAGTCAGTGCTCGCATAAGGTGCCTTCAACTTGGTCGTCGTTTGCTGTGGGTGTTGAGTGGAATGCTTGGCTCTCCCCTTCGCCCCTTCAATTGCAACATCCCCAAGCTAAAGATCAATCTGGGTCGGGTTGGTCTCCCAAAAATTCAGTGGACCAGAGCAGTGGCTGGAGCTTGGTGGTGACTCCACATTGTGATCTTGGTTGGGGTAAGGCCTTGGGCCCTTGTGGGGATTCATTTGCACAAGGTATTTCAGACTGTGTTTGGCGTGAAGTTTCAGATGATGTTGATCCTCATTCACGCAGGGTATCTCAAGACAGTGATGTCATGGAAGAGTGAGTGCCAGTGATGGAGGTTTTTTGCTTTTTGTTATTTTGGCTATTTGGAGGTAGTTCAGACTCCAAAGTGTAAATTTTAAATTATGTGATCAGAGGATATTGTATCTCGTAAGCTATGTAATTGGAGGTAGTTCATACTCCATATTGTAAATAAGATGCATAGGCATCTTCGAACTACATCAAAATTGTACATATTCGACAACTCGAATTTTGTATTGAGCGACGATGCTCGATTTTCTTCTTGATTCTTTCTCGGTTGAGTTTTTTTTTTGAATCAATTTTTTAATATAAATATTATAGTGGCTCGTCCACTTTTGCCTTTAAAAAAAAATGTCATGTATACGCGATCCTATAATATCAAACCAATTCAACTAATCATATTTAAAATAAATAATTTCTATAATATATAAAATTAATAAACAAATATCCAAATTTTAGAAATATTGCAATTACGAAAAAATAATTATTTATGATTGCTACAAAATAATTCAATACAATAATCACTCACTAATAATACATTATTTAAAATATTAAACATTAAAACAACAAATATTACTACAACTAATGAAACATAATAATTCTCCGTCTATTTGTACATTCTATTTTCATGTTCTATATATCTATGGTACGTAAGATACAATTTCCACGTTTTAAATTATCAGAGGTACATAGAATTCAGGAGCATAAAAATCTAACTTTTTTTGATTGATCATGTGAATCTGCAGGGCATGTCTTCCGTGACTTAAAGCTACTTGTACCATAGCTATGTACATAAAAGTATACTACAAGCTACTTGTACCATAGCTACATAAAAGTATACTACATGTGAATGTTAAAAAATATTTTTATCACTATCAATCTTGTCATACCTCTGATAATTTAGCAGAACTCAAGTATATCTTGAGATAAATTGTGAGATTGAAATTGCTAGATTCATCAGTGTCTTGAGCAAAGTTTAGAGGATTTAAGTTTTTAAAGTTGTCTAATTCTTAAGTTGAAGGGTATATAGCTTTTAAAATTTTTAGATTAGATTATTGTAAATTATAAAGAAAATAAATTGACATTGATGTAATATGAAAAACTTTAAATATTATTATTATTATCTTATGACTGTAAATTTTAAATAGCAAACAAGGGTATAATTAAATATCACTAATATCACTAATACAAATGATTAATGATATCAAATTTTCACAATTCAAAATGTTTGATGTTTCTGTTTTTAATTCAATCGTATATGTTTTTCTATTATTTTTTAAACTCTCTAACATTCTATTGATAGATCATAGAGTGTGATCATAAAAATTGATGCAAAAAAGTATACAAAATCAAATTAAAAAACATCAGCATAAAATACAAATATTATTAAAATTAAACTCTAGGATCAATCTAATATATTAAAACCATCAATATCTAAACTTGGACTTGTACAGCATTAGTTGGCCTAAGTAGAGAGATTTTGCTCTTAAAAGAGATGTCACACGTTCAAATCTCACATGGGGTAGCGTATGTATGTCTTGTTTGTAGCATAATTAGGTGCCTCCATGCTACATCAGTGCACTGATAAAACAGACATATGATATGACATCATATTTGATAATGACGTTGCCTTGAAACCTTAATTATAACTATTTCAAATTTTCTAAATAAGATATTGAAAAGTATGAAAGAATTCAACTACTAGATTCCTCCCTTATTAATTTCAAATTTGAACAATACAACTGAAGTGCACAAAGCTGTACTCAATCACAACCTGACAAACAGGGGACTGACAGCATAGGATTGGTTGATGGGAAATGCTTCAAATTTCAATGATGCTTTATGAATATGTTCTAGAATTGTACAAGATTCTTACTCCTGGATCTTGACTTTATGTGCCGACCGGGCAATAAACAAGGGCAAAGAATGACTATAATGAATTTATCTGGATTTTTGTGAGACCAATGAAGCATGAGCTGATTCCATTAAAAAATCCAAGCCCATAGTTAATCTTGAAACATAATTGTTTTCTTTTATTTCATTCCTATTGATCCATAAGACTTAATTTGGATAGGAAATTTCATCCAAAACTTATTGTTGTTTATTGATATCATACGGTGTCAACATTTTCAGCTGTACTGTATCCAATGGACGGTATAAATGGTGACAAGTATTTGTTTGTACTAGGTTAATAGGTGTTGATCCAATGGCATTACAGGAACTTTATTGGATGGTTGTAACACACAGGGAGGATAACACAAGCCACTAGGACAACCCGCAAAACTGTTCTACCTTACAAGAGATCAGGTGAATTCTGTTCGTGCAAAATCTACGACCTCATCGAAGGTGTTAAAAGAGGATCAAGTAACTCATCTTAACAACCCAGCATAAAATTGACTTGACTGACAAAAATAAGCAATTCCAGAATTTCTTTTAAACCAATAATCCTGAGTAGATATTTTAATGGCTAAACGGGTCAAATCAAGGTGTAGCGAGAAACCCTCAAGAGAATTGGGATTAGATTAAAATTTTTTATCAAATTATAAAATGGTGCTTCTATCTTTAGAATTAAAGTTTCCAGTTGGCAAAATGTAATCTCTTTGGAGATTTTTTTATTAGTACCTCAAGAATTTTCAGCTAGGTTCGAGTCATTTGAAGTCAAAAAATAGTTGGGCCACTTGAAGTCAGATATAGGAGACCTCATTTCTAATACGAACACTCTAGCTTAATAGAGTAAGGGTATGAACACCTACAATATCAACAAAAGTAAAGATTTGAGCTTTTGTGACAACATCTGCACTAGGAGAAAGGACCCAATACTTGAAGGATGCGGTTATGCTCCTGATAAAATGCATCATTGACCAAAATTGAAAAATCCAAAAACACAACAGATTTTTATGAAATTTTCAGCATCTGTTCTTCAAGATCTGCATGTTTTCAATCGAAAACAACAAAAAAAATTCCAAAAAAAATTACTGCGTTTTCGCAGATCTGATTTAAAAAAAATAAAAATAAATTCTTTGATGCATTTTATCGGGAGCTTAGCCACTGCCATACTTGAATGCATTCTAATGGTTGTGATAGGAGTTGTTGATTTGATACCTACACTTATTGATTCAATACTCACACTTGTTGATTTAATGTCAAAATTTTTTGACAACATTGCACCAATAGTTGTGACTTTAAAGTTCTTATTACAATGATGACAATCATAATTGAATGAAATGCACCCTTAGTTGTAAAAATCAATCAATCATGTGATGCCACATCAATTGTACAAGTATGGGTACCCTTTTTGCACAATCGTTGGTCTCACCTTTTTTTTTTGCTATTTTGGACACCTTGGCAAAAAGCACGCTAATGTTGCATTATATTTGCTGATGTGGCCCTGAAACCTTAGTTATAAGTAGATGAGTTGCAAAGTAAGCTACTTTAATAAAATTGGGAATGATTTGGAATTTCCATGTAGGATATTTACAAGCACGAAGTTAGAGTACTCAACTACTGGGTCATCTCCCCTTCCACAACTCAACCATCACATTGTGCCATAAATGACAACAATCATCGTAGTATACTAGGAATGCCAACTTATAACTAATTTTATTAGTGACTTGTTAATAAAACTTTCATTCATATGTCCCATGGTTTGGTTATTTCTATATGAGAAAGAATATTGTTGGGATTAGTGTATCGGGTTTCCCACTCGAAATTGATTTTAATTTGTCACGTGTAATGTGATTTATGATATGTATAAAATGTTATAAGAGCATATAATGCCATAGAGGTGTAGGAATGTCTAATGACATTGGAAAATGCATAAGATCTTATAACACAAAAGAGCATGTAAGACTCGGAGGCTACATAGTGCACTTGACTTGTTGACTAATTTTTACCATGTAAAAAATAGCGAATCATAATCTTTAATCAGATATATAATAGAAGCAAAATGGAGCAGCCAAGCTAGTGAGGAGGTTATGACAACTTTTGACATGTAAGAGCACATAATCAAAGTAACTTGGAAACAAACCTTGGAATAGGGTATTAGAATTTTGACTTTGAATTTGAGCACCACGTATCTTGGTGTTTTTCTCAATGTTTTGTCATTTACCATTTAATATTTTTCTATTTTTCTTATTTTATTTATTGGATGCTTGGGGTGGAGGGTATATGATGATGTAATTTTTGTGAAGGGTTATACTATTGAAATTTATCTAGATTTATGGTGGTCTTTTTCATGTAAAGGTTCAACTAAGCTTGTTAGTATAATGTAATTGCCTTTATTATTGTTAGTATATTCATTTAATATTTGGAGGTTGTTTTTTTCTTAATACAATGTTATGTGGTGAATGTCTTTTGTGTAAATTTCTTTCGTTGTTGATCATTGCATGCGTTTTTCTTCTTATTGATTATTGTAGGAAGAATTTCCACTATTACTTTAATTCATTTAGTAAAAAAGTTTAATCAACTTCATTTTCTAGGTGGAAGGAAAAGTATATTTTGGACTAATATTGGTTTGTGTGATATTTGTGCACAAAGGATATATTTTCTCAAAGGAAGATAGAAAGCACATCCTAGTCGAAGATATAAAGGTTTAATTCATAAATTTTGAGCTATGGAATTTTAAAATGGAGGAGTTATTGATAAATTAAGATCTATGGTTAGTAGTCTTTGAGATCAAACACACAAGAATGAACGATGAGTATTAGTATATGCTATATTGAAAATCCAAAAGCCTTTTTGAATTTTTGTGGTAGATTTAGTGCTCCTAAATATTATATAAGAACCCATCTTAGAATCCCTCTTGAAAAAAAGATTGGAACTTTTATAAGGCAAAATCCTTAGTGAATACATTTTAAAACAAAATTACTTGTTTAGTTTGGAAATACCTAATGAGGGAACAATTATCACATGCCTCAGTGCATTTAACACCATCCTAAACTTTTAGGTGTGATCGATGTTTCATTTGGGATCAATGCCCCTTGCTGGCCAAACCCTGGTATCAGGAGTTTGATCCTCTTACTGAGTCGTTTAATGTTGTTCCCTTATGGGTGAGACTGCCGAATCTTCCCCTCCATCTTTGGCTAGATTCTATTTTTGAATCTGTGGGGAGGGCTCTTGGGGTTTTTCAAATGGTGGATTCGGATTCCTCTGATATTCTTCATCCGACGTATGCTCATATTCTTGTGGATATTGATGTGTCCAAGGGGCTCCCTGAGAAGATCACTTTGGCTTCTTCTTTGGGCTCTTGGACCCAGAATCTTGACTATGAGGGAATTCCATTCCGATGCAGATTATGCCATAAGACTGGCCATATGGTTACTCGTTGTTCTTCTCATAAGGCTAAAACTAAGAAATCATCTTCTTGGTGGGTGGGGGCTTCTGCCCACCATTATACAGTTCATAAAGCCTCCATGGATGAGGTTGTGGCTTCTCAGACTAATAATGCCTTGGATGGTGATATTGGTGTTGTCCTTGTTGATGATGTTTTGGTATAGATTGTGGATGTTGTCCCTTCTAGTGTTGTTACTGACTGGACTATTGTTGGTGTCTCTGGTTCTGATGCTGCTCTTACTGTCTCTGGTCCTGATGTTGTCCTAACTGTTGGGGTTGTGTAGTCTCTTGTCCAGGATTCTCCTGGGAGCGTTCAGGGGAATGGTAGTGGTGTTATTCCTGTCCCTACTGTGGATTCTATGGCTTGGCAGAAGGCTACTAGTTTGGTGGAGGATGGATGGACAACAGTTAAAGGAAAGAAATGTAAATCTTCCATGCCTTCTTTTGATATGAATTTACGTTCTCATAAGGATGGTAAAAAAGGGAAATCTTGATTGCCCTTTGTTTCATTTTGCTATTTCACTTGGTAGGAACGATGGTTTGTTCCTTTGGTTTGTTTGGTGGGGCACCACATTTGTATTGGTCTTTTATTGCCATATCTTTTTAATGCTCTTGTACAAGGTTTTGGGTCCTTTCAAAACCTAATTTTACATAATCAAAACACCATCCTAAACTAGTTTTAGTCTCTTGATATAAATATGAGGATCAATTCGTGACTTTGTTATGCTCTTTGCTAGAATCATGGGATAATCTAGTGATGCCTATTAGAAGTATCACTTTTCTTGATGTAGTGGCCATTATTGAAAAACAAAGTAAAAGACTACCAAATATAACAAAGAAGCATTACTTGTTCTTAGACAGTCAAAGGAGAAAGGAGATAGAAAAAGACAAGAGTAGATCCTAGTCTCATGGGAGATATAAGTCCCCTACTAAATCCAAAGTCAAATATAAAAATTGAGGTATGGAAAGCCACATCAAAAATCATTGTGAGGAGAAGAAGACAAAAAATAATTAGTTAGGTGATGACTTCAATTGTAAGGGGACTAAACACAATCCTAAAGATCTTACCTTTTTGCTATGACACGACTCCATAAAAGGAAGGTTTCTTCACATAGACATAGGGACTTCATTTTGACACAGGTCAAGGAATGGTGGATCCAATTAAGGACAGTCTAAACCTTGCAGCTTCAAAACAACACAACGGAATAACACAACACAACACCACAAGATATGTTTCAAAACATATTTTCCATTAACATGCCCGACTGTAAGGCCTTCCGAGTTAGGGCCAATTACAATTAGAAACAATTCTGCAAGATCAACAAGATCCCAGACAAATCCAACTAGTTTAGTTCTAAAAACTATCAGCAACTGATGGAAACCCTAAGGCAGATTTAAACTTGAGCTCGCAAGCCTCCAAGCAATCTCCTTGTCTCCAAGTGTGCAAACCACTATCTCTTCTATAACAAACTATCAGATAACAATCTGATCTGCAAGATCACACAGGATCTTTTCCACAACTTCGCTAATCTGCTACCCTCAGATCTACTTTCATGATCTCTCCAAGTCCTTCCTAAACAACTACCCCAAACATCCCTTAAATAATAATCATCAGCCACAAGTCAGTTGGATGAAACCATTAACTCCTCCTACAAATATTAAATGCAATACAAGTCGGCTCTCAAATAGCCTTACAATAATTAAATTCAACATGTCAGCCTATAACAACAACTACCAACAATAAATGCACTAAGTCAGCCAAACAAATCACACAGAACTCCAGTCGGTAAACCAAAACTACCGAGTGCTAGAGAAACAACCGAGCACCAGTGAAACGACCGACCAAGCCAAGAAACACCGAGCACCAGTTCCACCAAGTAATAGAAGTCTCACCGAGTTCCTTCAATGACCGAGCTTCCTTCAATAACCAAGACCACTGGTTAAGGATGCAATCGAGTAACACCGGCCAAGTAACACACCACCATGCAAATTCATCGAGGACCAAGAATGCCCTTGCATTAGATACCCCAAGTTCAAAAAGATATTCATGTGTGAGAAGAACATCTTTTAGGATTTTGTACATACACCCCGAACTGGTTCTTCACATACAAGTCCTCCACCTTTTCACTTTGCATACTCTTCCACTTCAGCTTCCTCTATCTCTTCAAGTCTTTCCTTGACAACACACAAGTCTGTTCTCCAAAATGATCATTCATTCTCTCAAGATCTACCAACTCAACTCGGCTACCAATACTCAGACTTCTCCTACCGAGTGTTGTATCCAGCAAAGGCATCAAGGAAAACTTCCTGTCATCCTTCTCAACAATAAACACATTCTTTACACAATCATACATAGCTCTGCAATCATATTGCCAAGGTCTATCGAGCAATATATGACAACTATTCACTTCCACAATATCACATAACACAAGATCCTTATACTGGCCAATCTGAACATCAATAAAGCATTGCTCCCTTACTTCTAGAGCATGATCATCTTGCAACCAACCAATGCTATAAGGATGTGGATGTCTCATTCTATTCAAACCAAGTTTCTGAACCATGTCCTCGACAACAAGGTTATCATTACTACCACTATCAACAATAACATCAAAAAGTTTACCTCTAGACTTGCACCGAGTCCTAAACAAGTTACTCCTCTGACAAGGTTCCTCCTTTGTATCGAGAAATGTTCGCCGAAGCAACAAGTTCTCAAATTTAGGCTCATTCTCAACATTTTCATTCACTATAGCAGTTCGTCAGTCACCAAGCTTCTTCTATGTGCACTCAAAAGAATGGTGTCCTTCTTCACCACAGTTATAGAAAGTTCCCTTAAAGATAACTCTACTTGTCTTCTTCTTCAGTTCTACAGGTTTATGTTCATCTTCCGCAGTCATCAGTTTATCCTTCACTGAGTGATCAATCTTTTCCTTCCCTCAGGGATTACTATGTTGTTTCCTCTTCAACTTATCTTCTACCTTCAGAGCATACTGATAAGCATCTTCAACAGAATCAATCTTCAGCATACCAAGCTCATCCTGAATATTTAATCTCAAACAATTCACATACAAAGCTACCTTTTCCTTACCCAGTTCTCTATGTCTAGACCGAATAGTAAGTTTGTAGAACTCCTCGATATAATCTTCAATAGTCAGATCCTTATGTTTCAAGTTCTGCAACTTCTTAAACAATTCAAGCTCATAGTCAACAAGTATGAACTTAGCTTTCAACTTAGTCACCATCAACCTCCACCAATTGATCTTCATTTCACCTTCATCTTCTCTATCTCTTTGTAATTATTTCTACCAAAGAGCAGCATGTCCTTTCAACTTTGTCTGTGCTAACCTCACCCAAAGAGGATCTTCAATTTCTTTTAGCTCAAATAAATCTTCAAGTTCACCAATCCAGTCAATCAAATTCTCAGGCTTCAAAGTACCAGAGAAAGTAGAAACTTCCATTCGGTAACTATTACTTAACCGAGCCTCAGATCTAGGCAACCGAGTAGTTTTGTCTTCACCAATCCATCCCTCTGGTCATCACCACTAGATCCAGTAGGTTCAAAGTCTTCAACAGCTTCCTCATAACCATCTTCAGTACCAACATTCTGAGGTACACCAACAACAACTCTCATGATCTCAATGACCATGTCATTCTTCATCAACTCCATCTTAGATCTGAAATATGATTTCACCTTCTCTGTAATCCTAGATTATACAGTATCACAGAGGTTTGCAATTACTCTAGGGTCCAATCTTCTCAGAGGCATCCTTAAAGATAAGAGAAAACCCTCTGCAAAAAACCCTACACCAACCACCTTGTGACAACCTCCAAGTTGTATGCAAGTCAGATCAGCCTGCCACCTTGCCCAAACAACTAGGTAAGATTCTACAATTTCAGTGCCATGGATCTACAACTCAGATCATACGATCTCTTCACCAACAAGATCAACTTTGCAAGATCAACCTTTCTAGGTCAACCTTCGCTCCACAAGGTCAACTCAACTCTGATACCACTTGACGTAGGTCAAGGAATGGTGGTTCCAATTAAGGATAGTCCAAACCTTGCAGCTTCAGAACAACACAATGGAATAACACAACACAACACCACAAGGTATGTTTCAAAAAATATTTTCTATTAACATGCCCGACTGTAAGGCCTTCCAGGTTAGGGGCAATTACAATCAGAAACAATTCTACAAGATCAACAAGATCCCAGACAAATCCAACTAGTTCAGTTCTGAAAACTATCAGCAACTGATGGAAACCCTAAGGTAGATCTAAACTTGGGCTCGCAAGCCTCCAAACAATCTCCTTGTCTCCAAGTGTGCAAACCAGTAGCTTTGCTATAACAAACTATCAGATAACAATTTGATCTACAAGATCACGCAGGATCTTTTCCACAACTTCGCTAATCTGCTACCCTCAGATCTACTTTCATGATCTCTCCAAGTCCTTCCTAAACAACTACCCCAAACATCCCTTAAATACTAATCATCAGCCACAAGTCGATTGGATGAAACCATTAACTCCTACAAATATTAAATGCAATGCAAGTCGGCTCTCAAATATCCTTACAATAATTAAATTCAACATGTCGGCCTGTAACAACAGCTACCAACAATAAATGCACCAAGTCGGCCAAACAAATCACACAGAACTCCATTCGGTAAACCAGAACTACCGAGCACCAGAGAAACAACCGAGCACCAGTGAAACAATTGACCAAGCCAAGCAACACCGAGAAACACAGGCATTACCGAGCACTAGTTCCACTGAGCAATAGAAGTCTCATCGAGTTCCTTTAGCGACCGAGCTTCCTTCAATAACTGAGACCATCAATTAAGGCTACAACTGAGTAACACCAACCAAGTAACACACCACCATGCAAATTCACCAAGGACCAAGAATGCCCGTGCATCACATTTAGTGAACCTGGGCCATAGAACATGTATTTGTGGCATACTAAATAATACCCCTATTTTCAAAAAATATTACTCCCAAACTCCTTTTTTCAACCCCCTCCAATACCCACCTAGTACCCCCCCATGCCCCTTTTCCTATATAAACTCTCATCTCCCTCCCTCCCCCCCCCACCACCCCTCCCCCCACCACAAAAAAAAAGAAAAAAAGAAAAGAAAAGAAAAACCTCCCTTCCCGTATAAAGGCAATATATTTCCCTATTTTTTGTCCATTTTATACCCCAATATGATATTGCTCCAATAGTGATGCCCCTATGCATAAAGATAGCACTTAAACAATGAATACTGACCAGTTCGTGTAGACATGTAAAAATAGTTATGCACTTTCATCATATGCTCTCTAGCATTATTTTGAACTAGCCTTATTAATTACATAATTTTTAATTATTAAACTAGGCTAAAATTCTCTATTAATTAAATAATTTTATTATTATTTTTCTTCTATTATCAATTAAATCATTTTTAATTATTTAATTATTCATTATTCCCCCTCTTTTTTAAAATTGCCTTTAAACTTTTTAAAGTGACTAATGACACTAACACAACAGGCCCTCCAACCCCATGTGAAACACTTTTGACCTAGATCTATGAACCAATGAGGCCACAAATAGGGGACCTCATCCCTAATTATCAAAGTTGAGGCTCAAACATGCCAACACATTAGATTAACAAAGACACAAGCTTGTAATTACAATGGGCCAACAATGGTTTGAACTTGTGTAGGCACAACAACATCACCCTTTAACCAACACACTAAGTAGTGAACCCAATTTATCATTTCCCTCTAATATTAATTAAATAATTAAATTATTCTTTTCCTCTATTAATTAAATAATTTTATTATTTAATTAATTTTTATCTTTTTCCTTTTGTTTTTAATTAAATAGTCCATTATTTAAAAACATCTTTTGTCCTCTATAGTTAGCTAATACTTCCTCTCAAATTAAATAAGTTCAAACATTTATTTATTTTTTGCACCTCAAATAATTAAAATTTTATTATATTTATTTCCTTTATGTATTTACCCGTCACTTATGCTTCCACCTCATCAATCCAAGTGCATTATAGGTTTCACAGTCTCTTAATTTTTCTTTAACCATTGATATTTCTAATTAATCCTCAACATTGATCAAATGTGATGCGAGACATATAAAAAGATCTTTATCCACTCATTTTCTTATCTAACACTTTGGAGTTCCTACACTATGTCAAGTATCAAGCATCCATTATCACTATCAAGAGCTAACATAGACACTATCAATCATCAAACCTTCATATTGTCACTATGATACCAAAGTGATGCTACAAAATCTAAGATAAAATCTATATCATGCATTCAAGAAAGCATCAAGTAACAATGGAGTCTTGTAAAGTCTTTGTGTTGGTATTATTGTTTATCATTTAATTTTATGTGTAGATCTTATATTCCATTTTGTATTTATGTGGATTGTGATTTTGGGTCTTGCGTTGCATTGTTTCCATTATTTTGATTTAAACTTTCACATCATTTAGATTACTAGATTGGTAATATTGGGCATATCAACTCATTTTAGATGTATTTTATGTGAAAAGCACAAGAAGGTGCAAATTATTTGCTAATGCAGTCTCAAAAAAGTTTCTAAAATAAAATTCAACCAAACCTACAATGGTATGCTCCTTTACCAAATAACTTATGGGATCTATTCTCAAGATGAACTATTCTCTATAAAACATCCATGTTTGCAAGTATTTGGAGATTCTCCCTTCCTACAATTATTTTGAATATTAGGTGGGAATCAAATCGAAGATTTTTTAGGAAAGAATTTAAAACTATGAAGTAAATTTTTGGAAAAGTTGAAAAATCTATCTAGAAGTGGTGATTACATATGTCGTCAAAACAAAAAAATCAAAATCATCATTTTCAGGTTGGGACTCAATGTTGGCAAGTGATGTTTGGGAGCACTATGGATCACTTAAGGGTTGTCATTTATGGAAACACTTATGCTGGAGTGATTGCATGTAGAGAATTTTGGTACTGGAGTCATGGTCATGAAAATGACTAAGTACAGAATTAGGATAACAGTATACCGTGTTACAATTTTGGTTAGCAATGATAATGCATGATGTATTATGGCTTGTGAAGCTCGTAGAAGGCATTTTGGGATATGTAGGACCTTCAATTAAGGTTGCATGTGTTTTGGTTGATCAGATCAGTGAGATACAATGTTGTGAAGATATGTGAAGATAGAGAATCAGTGAAATAGGACACGTAAGAAGTTGCGATGATTAAGGCATGGTTAGTTGATATGGAAATGTGATAAGTTAGATGAATATTGTATATTGCCAAAAATTTGGTAATATATGATCATCGACTCTATGTTTATCATTTGCATTAGTATTTATTATGTTTTATAATGCATTTTGGAGAGCCGACTGGATGGAAGAGTTTGTATAAGTATAGAGTGCTTTATGAAAGCGATAAGTGTGTTTGTGATGATGGTGTGATGGATGTGAATCTAAGAGCAGAGAGAAGATGCAAGATCAGTGTTTGACAGAGCTATAACTGGAACTATCTAAGAAAAAGAAGTGCTTGTATGGTTCATTTTTGAAGAACACTTTGTGACAGTATTTTGATTGCAAGAGTTGTAATCTCACCACCTTTAACAAGGTTTTTGTATACCCATAATAGGGTTTTGTATTCCTCTAACAAGGAAATGTACTATGTAATAATTAGCTCCTAACAAGGCTAGATCCCCTAACATGGATATAATATTTTAGTACATAGTTGTGGGTACCATCCCCGCTGGGGTTTTTCCTTGGTCAAGGTTTCCTCGAAAACAAATCATGGTGTCGTGAGTTATGTGTTGTGCATTTATGTTCTTTTCATTTCAGCATTGTTATGGTTTATTTTCAATTGGTTGAAGTTTAAACTAAAGTATTGTAATACTGATTCACCTGCCCTCTCAGTATTACCTAATCCTAACACTCAAATTTTAAAAAATAATGGTTACTCAATTTTATTCCTTTTAAGGGAAGGCTTTTCCAGCTAACCAAAACAAGATAGGATAGATCTAAAATCTATTGAACCCATCCACCCCTAGGCAAGATAAAAATAACAATTATCTGGCAAACTAGACATGTTACACATTTTTGCATGTATAAGTCTTGCATTAAATATCTATCAACCTTCTTATTTGTAATCATCTAAGTTCTAAATTTCCTATTTGTACTCTACTATTTTTTCATTGATGGTATGACATGGTGCAATTGAGCCTCCACTTCAATCTCTTCTAGGGGAGAATTTGATACTTGGTAGTGAAATGCAAGAATCATCCTTTGGGTCTTTTTTGGTTATTATTGCTTTTGTTTTAAAAATATTTGTATCCAAGTTTTGACATATACTAGATAATATTATTATTATTGTGTGTGTGTGCACGTGCTTGTGCTATGTGTGCACACACTTTTTTTGCTAAAAAAAATTCTAAGGCTTCTCAAGATGAATGAAATACATTTGTTTCATATTTTTCTACAAAATGTATGTGAGGATTCATAGATTATTGAATTTGAATCCTATTGCCACATGTCTCCCCATGGGGACTAGTTTTCAAACAATGACAATTTTGATGGTAGAAATGTCTCACTATTAGAACTTTGATGTTGGAAAGTGACACAAGGTAGGGGTGATAAATGGAGCCAAAGGTTCACCCGAGTACTAGACCACCTTGTAGAATTACACTAAGGAAGAAATTACACAAAAATAGAGAGAAAGGAAAAAGATCAACTCATTTACTCATTCAAAATTCATACATGTCGAGCTATGAGGTCTTCCGGATTAAGGACAATACAAAATAGAATTCAATTAAAGAACATTACAATCCTCATACATGTGAGATCCACAATCTCCCCCTAACTATCTTTCTTTTGGAATTCGCCCCACTCTAAATCTAAAATAGACTATTCTACTTATACTTGAGGCTACCAAAGAGGTCAGTCCAAAGAATCATTTAGATCTAGTATTAGAGAAAGAAACAACCTAGATTTAGGTCCACATGTTTCCCAATGAATGATCCCAACATTAAGATCATGACCAAAATTAAATGCACATGTCGTCCTCAACAAAAGATCCAAAATAAACCCCTCGATGAACTAGGCTACCGAGAAACACAGACACATCGAACCAACTCAGTGAAAGAACACAAAAAATCCACTTAGTGAAAGGCACTGACTAGAAAATAGGCAATCGATCCTGTTGGTGAACAAAAAGAACACACCACTAAGAACTCCAAAGCAATTATCGAGCACATCAAACTAGCTACCAAGATATAGGATTTCCATAAACCAAAGATGCTCCTGCATCAGACACCTGGGATTGAAGAGAAAGGATTCTATGAATCATGAGTGAGGTACAACCTGAGCTAAATCCAACTCAGATTGAGAAATCCATGTAGATTCTTCAATCAGTTTGGTCTTCCACTTTACTAAATCTTCCATGTAGTCCTTCCCTCTTGTGTTTTTTCCAACTCTTTGTTCCAAAATATGTTCAATTTCTTTTGTCTTGTTCTTAGGATAATCACTCGGTACTATCACTTCTTCATCAGGCTCATGATACTCATACAAATCTAAAATGTTGAATTTTAGTGATATGTCCATGTCATTAGGTAATTCCACTTCATAAGCATTTCCACTATCAAACTTATTCAATACCTTGAAGGGACCAAATTTCTTCATCTTCAACTTACCAAATGTTCCAATGGGAAATCTTCCTTTCTTCAAATGAACCATAACTTCATCACCAACATAAAAATTCTTATTTCTTCTTGACCTATTTTCATTATCCTTGTATTTATTATTACTCTGCTCCAACTTATGTTTCACTTCCTCATGCAATGACTTCATGAACTCAACAAATTCTTCTCCGTCATCGTGCTCCTCTTCTCTTCTCCAACAATATCTTTCAATTCTTATATACCTCTTGGTTTTATGCCACTAATAATCTGAAATGGTGACTTGTGAGTACTCCTATTTACTAAATTATTATATGCAAACTCTGCTTGTGCCAACTTAAAATCCCAATATCTTATTTTTTATCCAACTAAGCATCTCAATAGGTTACCCAAACTTCTATTTATAACCTCGGTTTGTCCACTAGTCTATGGATGAAATGTAGAGCTATACTTCAACTTGATGTCCAACCTTTTCCAAAGACTCTTCCAAAATTAGCCAACAAACTTATTGTCTCGATCAAAGATGATACTCCTCGGTAATCCATGCAATTTGACAATCTCCTTAAAGACAAGATCTGCTATATGTAATGCATCTGATGTTTTTCTACATGGTATGAAATGTGCCATCTTGAAAAATCTATCCACAACAACAAATATGGAATCATTACCTCTTGTTGTCCTTGGTAAGACAAGAACAAAATCCATGTTGATATCCCTCCAAGGTTTCTTAGGAATAGAAATCGGTGTATACAATCTATTATTCTGACTTAGTCCTTTTTCAACTTGACAAACTCCACTAATCTTCACAAATTTATGAACATCCTTATACAATTGAGGCCAAAAATTCCTTTCCTTAAGCAAACTCAATGTCTTATCAATGCCAAAATGTCCATCCAAACCACTACTATGTTTTTCCTTTATCAAATTAGTTCTCATTAACCCTCTCAGTATATACAACTGAATTCCTTTGAACAACATATCTTCTTAAATGGAATAGTCTTCCCACTTAATCGGTTGATCTAGAATAGGTGCTCTGCACATTCTCCACTACTTAGAAAAATCAGGGCCAGTTTCATACAAATTCTTCATGTCATAAAAACCAAGAACCTCAATTCTCATTTTAGTCACCAAAGATCTTCTTCTACTCAATGCATCAACAACTTGGCTAGATACTCTATTGTTATGTTTTATCACAAATGTGAAATTCTGCAAATACTCAACCCATTTTATATGTCTTTGTTTCAACTTATTCTGACTACCCAAATCATGTAAAGCCTTATGATCAGTATACAACACAAATTAATTTGGCATTAAATATTGTTTCCATTTCTTTAGGGCTTGAAAAATAGCATATAATTATTGATCATACACAAAATATTTCCTTTTAGTATCATTCAACTTCTCACTAAAAAAAGTAACAAGTTTACCTTCTTGACTCAACACAGCTCCTATTGCACTTCCACTTGCATCACATTCAACTTGGAATACCTTATTGAAATTAGGTAAAGCTAACATAGAAAATTCAACAACCTTCAATTTCAAAGTCTCAAAACTCTTATCAGCTCCATGTGTCCACTTGGATTCTCTTTTATCTACTCTCATTGTCTCAGTCATAGCATTACAAATTGAACTAAAATTTTTGATGAACTTTCGATAAAAAATTTCTAAACCATGGAATGATCTTACCTCACCAACATTGTCAGGTGTAGGCCATTCAAGTATAGTTTCAACCTTCTCGAGATCCATCTTCAAACCATTAGCTAAAATCACAAATCCCAAATACACAATTTCCTCTTTCATGAAGGAACACTTTTTCAAATTAATCAACAAATTTCCCTCTTTCAATCTCTGTAATACCTATCTAATGTGCAAAAAATGATCTTCTCTATTTTTACTAAATATAAAAATGTCATCCAAGTACATAATCACAAATCTACCCAATAATTTCTTTAGAACCTCATTCATTAACCTTATAAAAGTACTCGTTGCATTAGTTTAACCAAAAGGCATAACCAACCACTCATAAAAACCTGATTTTATCTTGAAAGGAGTCTTCCATGCATCACCTTCTCTAATGATATCCACTCTTCAAATCAATCTTGGTAAAATATTTGACTCCACTCAAACAATCCATTATATCATCTATTCTCAGTATAGGGAACCGATACTTTACTATTATCTTGTTGATTGCTCTAAAGTCAGTACACATTATCCATTCTCTATTCTTCTTAGGTTCCAACATAGCTGGTACTACACATAGACTCAAACTTTCCCTGATGAAACCTTTCTACAATAGTTCTTGAACTTGTCGGTTGAGTTCCTCATTCTTGGTTGGTGTTAGTCGGTGTGGTGCTTTATTCGACAAACTAGCTCCAGGAATCAGATCCATACAATGACTAATACTTCTCATTAGTAGAAAAACATCAGGTAAATTATCTGAAATGATCTCCTTGTACTTGGTGAGTAACTTCTCAACCTCTTCAGGAGCTTTATCTACTATTTTCTCACTTGGTTTGTTAGGATTTACAACATAAAAAACATCATTTTTCTTCAAATCCTTAACAAATTGTCTATCTTCCATCAAACAAACTTTCATAGATGTACACATCCCACCAATAGATTCTTCAATCAAAGGCAACACGATTTGTCTCTTTCCATCAACCCAAATAGTATATTTATGCAATCTTCCATCATATATAGCATGTCTATCATATTGGCAAGGTCTACCCCAAAAAATATGACAACAATCCATAGGCATAATATCACATAACACCTTATCATAATACTTTCCAATTTTTAGATTCACAAAACATTGTTCATTTACCATAAGTGTATGCTCATCCTTGATCCATGAAATCTGATATGGTTTTGGGCTCTTCAATCTTTCCAACCACAACTTTATAACCATTTCTTATGATGACAAATTCTCTGATATTTCACTATCAATGATCACTTTCCAAACTTTGTCTACAACTCTGCATCTGTCTTGAACAAAATTTTCCTTTCTAAATCTTCCTTAGTCTTTTCACTCCATAATTCTCTTCTGACCATCAGGTTTTCTTCCTTCTTAGGTTCATTTGGTGAACCCTCATGTACCAAATCATATTTATACTGCTACTGACCTTATTACTTGCATGTGTACATTCAAATGATCTGTGTCCCTCTTCACCACAATTGTAACAAGTTCCTCAAAATCCTCCTTTTCCATAGCCACCTCGGGAGTAGTTACCTCTTCCTTGGAATGAACTTTCACCTTTCCACTCAGTCTTACCTTTGTCATAATTTTTTTTGTCCTAATCAAATCTACTATTTTCACCATAGGATCTACCTCTCCCTCTAGGAAATCTACCACCTCTTCCTCTTTGTCTCTTATCATGTCTTTTATTCAATTTCTCCTCGGCTTTTAGGGAAAATTGATAGGTCTCCTCAATACGCTCCATTTTCACCAAACTAATCTCTTCTTATATAGAATTCCTTAACCCATTCAAATACCTTGCAATTATTTTCACCTCATCTTCAATATGTCTAGATTTGATATCTAGCCTATTAAATTCCTTGGTGTAATTGTTTACTGAGCTATCTTTCTGCCTCCAACTTTTCATTCTCCTAACTAGGTTAATCTAATAATCACAAGGTAGAAACCTTCCTTTCAACTTATTTACCATCTTTTCCCATACCTTGACCTTGGTTTTACCTTTCTTCTTTAGATCCAATTGCATATGCTCCCACCACAAGGATGCACTACCTTTCAACTTTGTGCTTACAATTTTCACCTTCTTCTCATCTGATATGTTCCCATACTCAAATTATTTCTCTATCTCAGTGATCCAATCCATCAACTCATCCAAATCCAACTTTCCACTATACTCAGGAGGGTTAAACTGTAGTGTAGCCTTCAAACTAATCAATGCCTTAAGGAATATTTCCTCTCCTTGATGCATTATTAGTGAAAGTGTGGCTTCCTCCTACATTTCTTCAGCTTCATGCTCACTAACATCATCAAGATGTCCTCCTCGATGTTGGGCTATCTCGACAACTTCTAATCTAGAATTAATTTTCCTTATCATATCAACTAATCATGGATTTACATTTCTTCCTCCTTGAACCATCTTGAAACCCTCTACAATTTCAGGTTAGATCACAATCTTCCACCCTACAAAAAATAAACCAACTAGGTTTTACAAGAAGGAACCCTCGACCTAAGATCCAGATTTTCAAACCTAGGTCAAGATCTATACTCTCTCTGATACCACCTAACGCAAGGTAGGGGTGATAAATGGGGCTAAAGGCTCACCTGAGTACCAGACCACCTTGCAGAATTACACAACGGAAATGATTACACAGGAAAAAAGAGAAAGGAAGGAGATAAATTCATTTACTCATTCAAAATTAATACATGCCAGGCTGTGAGGTCTTCCTGATTATGATCAATATAAAATGGAATTCAATTACAGAAAATTATAGTCCTCGTACATGCGAGATCCACAATATCCCCTAACTATCTTTCTTCTTGAATTCGTCCCCCTCTAAATCTAAACATACTATTACATTTATACTTGAGGCTACCGAACATGTCGACCCAAAGAATCATTTAGATCTAGCATTGGAGAAAGAAACAACCTAGATTTAGGTCCACATGTTTTTCAATGAATGATCCAAACATTAAGATCACGACCAAAATTAAATGCACATGTAGGCCTCAACAAAACATTCAAAATAAACCCCTCGGTGAAATAGGCCACCAAGCAACACAAACACACCAAACCAACTTGGTGAAAGAACATGACAAATCCACTCGGTGAAAGGCACCGAGAAGAAAATAGGTAACAGAGCTCGTCGGTGAACAATAGGAACACTCCATAAAGAAATTCAAAGTAGTTATCGAGCACATCAAACAAGTTACTGAGATAGATGATTTCCATAAACCCAAGATTCTCTTGCATCAGAAAGTCCTAGTTTGGTGACAACTCATTTTAGTATTATTTAGAAATAGTGGATATATCATGGTTTGTGTAGCTATGGTTCTTGAAAAGGGAGTTTAGGAGGGGAAAATTTTATGTATAGTATGATAATTAAAGGTTACTTATAGCATCTAGGCTTACAAATTCATTACTTGCAAAATCTACATAGAAATTCTTTGTCATGTCCCCCTAGGTGAAGCTCATTGGCGATATCCTCGCCCTATTTTAAGGAGTCTATATAAGACATAATTGCAATAATGGAATCAATAAGAACTTTAATGCAAAAAGATTTGATAATAATCGAAATATGAAATATAAGATAAATAATACATTAATAGATTAAATAAATTATTTATTAATAATATAATAATATATTATAATGATAATATATAATAATAATAATATAGTATATTATAACAATTATAATTTATAATATTAATAATACATCATATTGATAATAATATATTATTATAACAATAATAATAATATTAAAATATACAATAAGTAAATAATAATAATAATCAAATATAAAATGAATAAAAATATAATATAAATCATTATAATAAATGATAATTGAATATTACAATTAATATAATACAATATAAATATTTATATATATATAACATAAATATCAATTTATTAGTCAATATAATTATTAATATTAATCTAATAGTGATATTAATCAATATTAATATCATATAATATAATATAAATCTATAACATAACATTAATATTTGTACTAAATTTATAACGTAACCACCATATAATAATAATAATAATAATCTACAAAACAATATATTAATTACTACCCGAGACAAAGACCGAAGAAGAATGATTCTCGTAAGTTCGGCGACAGTATCCAAGTAGTCGGCAGGTAGAATTGCAGTATTGGGGAGGAGGATAGATAAATATTACCAGTGGAGGACGATAAAAGAGGATAAATCCCATACCTCTTTACTTCGCCCTGGTCTATTGGAGAGAATTGTCTCTTTGCAAAATCAGGGATTATTGTTTACATGCATATAATAATAATGGATTAACTTAGAGATGGAGGAGAACATTTTCTTCAGACTTACATTGAATTTCGTCAATCAAACCATAGTAATTCATTGATGACCTCATCAAAATGAATTGTCTAGAAGAGGGGACATTTCATTCTTGCAACAAAGTTGACTTGTATAACTTTGAAACGTAGTTTGGGATCCTAATACATTATCACCTCATAGAATAGGTTACAAGTTAATAATATTTTGTCGTGGCAAAATAACATGAGTCATATTGTTGAGAAGGGTCTAAGACCTTGAAAAATATAAAATGTACATCTAGGGCCTAGTTGATATTTATCTTGATAAATTGATTCTTGTCAGCATTATAGAGAATATAGTTGTGCTTGATTTTTACTCAAGCTCCCATATACATGACGAGATCTTGAATCTTATTCATAATGATTTTTTGGGTTTAGTAGATGTTCCTTCACTTGAAAATTATTTTATTATATTTTGTATATGAATGATTTATCTATTAGGACTTGGATTTATTTTCTTGGGTATGAATATAATGTCTTTACTTAGCTATGAAATTTTAAGAATACTGGGACAAGAAGAAATATCAAAATGGTGAGAAATAATTATGGCAGAAAAACATATCCAACTAAATTTGATAGATTCTATTTAAAGATAGTGATATTTAATGACATACAATAACTCGATGTGTGCACATCAATATAATAGATTTCTACAACTAGTGAATATGATTTTAATGAATAGGGTTAAGAGTATGCTTGGTGAGGTTAGTTTTAGAAAAAATTTGTTAGCACCACATATTCTTGATTAATATTTTTTTGACATTAGCACTTGATCAAAAAACCTATAGAGATTTGAGAAAGAATGAATAACTCACATCAAAAAATTTATTTTTTGGTTATGAGACATATGTTCATGTGCCTAAGGAGTAGTAGTTCAAGTTATATCGTATAGCTATGAATTTTATCTTCATCACTTATGATAATGGTGTGAAAGGGTATAAGCTTTGGGATCCTCTATAATATAGGTGTACTTTTAAGGTTAAACTAGATGTTTCAGATGGAGTTAATGAAGACAATAATTTAGAGAGAGAAAAGAGTTTGCAGGAGGAAGAAATTCCACCTAATATTTTAAGGTATACTTGGTAGAGGAGGCAATAGAAATATTATAATTTACCCACTTATAGATTTATTTTGTTTTTATTATAAAAATTTATGAGACTTGAATTGTCAATAAGCTAATATAAATGAATGGTAAGTGTATAGTAAATCAGCCATGGATATCAGATGGTTGCATTAAAAATGAATGGAACTTGGGACCTTCCTTGGTTACCAAAAGGACTGAAACTTCTTGGTTGTAAAAATGGGTTTTTATGATAAACTTGTTTATATGGGAGTGTTAATAAGTAAAGATGGGACTACTTAAGAAATGATATTACCAAGTTGAGTGGATTGACTTTGGTGATATTTTTTCTCCAATAGATAATTTGAAACCTATCCAAATATTATTATCTATTGGAATATAATTTTAACTTGAAATTAAGTATATATATATATATAGTAGGGGCTCCAATTATAGTTCACAAATGCCATAGCCCATAGAATAGTAGGGAGAATCAGATATTTGATCTTCATCATCTACTATCTAGTTTAATCTCTATTCAATAACTCTTTTACCCGCAAATGCAATGTATGCATTTGGGCTTGACAATTGTGACATTATCCAGGTGCCCCTGCCAAGTAGAGAGCTCTACAAGTACTAACCAATATCTTATGGCCTTCTTCATTTATGGTTTAAATTTTGGTGTCTCGGGCATAGAGGCGCGGATAAGGATCCAGTGGCAGCGAAGCCCCCCTTTTTTTTTTGAATTGTTGAATACATACATACATACATACATACATATATATACATATATATATATATACATATATATATACATATATATATATATACATATACATATATATACATATACATATATATATATATACATATATATATATATACATACATATATATATATACACATATATATATACATATATATATATATATATACATATATAAATATATATATATATTACATATATACATATATTACATATAGTATATATATATAT